>JAOXNO010000003.1:8185112-8205721 GCA_028565335.1 Limnodromus scolopaceus
ACACAGGTCACTTTGACTTTCTGCCCAGTACTTACGTAAGAATTCAGTAAAAAAAAAAAAAAAAAAAAGAAAAAAAAGAAAAGAGTTTATGAAATTTGATCTGTACATCTTGTATTTGCTGCCCAAAGCTATTAATTGATGCCCAGAGAGAATGAACAGCACAAAGCACATCCTTGATTTTGGGAGCTAAGTGTAGACCTGCGAGGAACATTTTGAAAAAAATTAATAGGGTTGTTTCTTTTAATACTTTTTTTTTTTTGTTAAGCATACAGCAAGGAAGTAGCGTTGCATGAAAAACCGAGTATTTTTTCTATAAAAGAATATATATTTTAACATAGAAATAAGGTTATAAATCACAGTCACTCCAAGTGATTTTAAAAGTTCACTCCAAGTGATTACTAATTGATGGAAGAATAAGAGGTAGTAGCCAAACATGGTGAAAAGCTTTCTTTTTTTTGCTTCCCTTTTTTTTTTCTTCTCCTTCCAGGTTACATTTTTTGTATTTTGTCAGAAATCAGTGCATGTTTAGAGGGAAATATACAATGAAAAATAAGATTTTTAAACCCAAGAAAATTGGCAGCCGGACTACGGGCCAAGTGAACCTGTTTAATTTTTGCAATTTTTTTTTTTTTAAAGCTCTTGAAGAGATTTATGTTATCAGTACCCCTTTTATCAGGAAGTGCTGTGTGCTTTGGCAATATGCGTTTATAATTCTTGCTCAAACGTTAAGTCCAGTAGCACACAAACTATCGCAGTATTTTTCCAAATTGATAGCTAACAGATATCTCGGTCACCGAACAGAGACAGCCTTTGCTGGAATTGCCATCTCTTTTCACAGCTTTCTAACACCCTGCACAGCCCTTCTCCTTAGGGTCACAGAGACGTTATATAAATGCAAAGATATTTAGACAGAAGTTTATCTATTAAGGTTTAGTGTTGAATGCAGCTTTCATTTTAGGTCAGATCCTACTCAGTGCTGTAGGATGAAGGAAGACTTTCTGGTTCTTTTTCCAAAGCCAAAACTTACATCTTTCTGATAGTTAAAAAGCAAAACAAAACAACAACAAGAAAAAAACTTAAAAAAAAAAAAATCCCCCCAAATTTTAGAGTTAGGAACTGTGTTACACAGGAAGCAGCATTTGAAGTACCATTTTGATCTGTTGTAAAAGCATGTTGTAAAATCATGACATAAAAAAAAAATGTTTTTTCTTTCAAGAGTTATGTGAAGGGAAGGGACGTGACTGCGAACTTTTAAAATTTGAAAACTGAACACCTGGAGATAATTATATTTTAAAATGTTTCCAGGCTGAGTCAGAGTTAATGGCAAATGGGAACTATACTAGATTGGCAGATGATTAGTAGAATTTATCATTATAATATGCCTAGTGTAATAAGCATGGTGGTCTTGATTATTCAGTGACAGTTTGTGTAGTAATTTTTCCATTAAAAGCCTATGTCAGTCTGTCAATAAATGCATAGAGCAAATATGCAATGCGTAACACGTCTGGTTTCAAAAATAATACTAGCTTTCCTCAATAAAAGGAGCCATCGCTGGTCTTCAGGTGGTTTACAAAACAGACCTTAAGCAGATTTGACTTAAAAACATGAATTTTCTAAAAAGATTGAAACATTAAATGTAAGCAAATCCTAGTAGCAGCCCTACCTCTACTTGTACAAAAGTCAACATGAAACAGGTCCAGGCAGGTTGTGAAAAATTTGCTGCAAAGTCTTCCTATTTTGTTGATAAACTACACAAGTCGTGGTTACATGCAGGAGGAGTGAGTGAAGGTTTCACAGACTTAAATTGTTATAACATCCCTTTCAGAAATTGTCCCAAAATTCTAGAAGAAAACTAATTTGGCTTTGTGTGTTCCGAATCGTATGTCTGTCTGCAGAATGGAAATTGTCTTTGACAGGTCATCTTGGTGTGTGATCAACCCTCAGCCAGAGTTCTCTTAGGTCAATTTGTTTGATTATCAGCAGTTTAAAACACTTCCTTTGTTTATTAACTCACTTGTGTTAAGGCTGCTGCTATGAAACATTCATGCAAATAGTAGTCAGTAACATCGCAGTTTAGCACTAGGACAGTAACAGTGAAAATTGCCAGAAAAGAAGTGTTTGTATCATTTGGATTAATAGCTCAGATTAATATTTTGTCAAGTTTATTCCTAATGATGCAAGGAGGTACTCAGCCTTACCCTAGTCCCTTTCTCTTCTTATCTGCCAGGTTTTCTCCAGGGAAGTAACACCCTCTCTTCCTTCAAAAAAAAAAAAAAAAAATTCAAAACAAACTCCCAAAGATTGCATTAGTCACCCGCTGGATTATTAGAGATTATTTGTAACTGCGATAAGAATTTGGACTTTGAATTTTCTAAATATACAGAAGGTGGAAGGGTATTGAGCAATTTTTCTCATTATCTCGCAGAGTAATCTCACAGGGTGTAGCATCGCTGAACTAATGGCCCTCAAATAGTAAGTTATCAGAGCGGCTCGGGGATTCTTGCCATTGCTATAAAAAGCCATTTGGCAATAAGTGGTACCTCATATTAGAAGCACAGCCATTTACTAGAGCATCAATATGCAAACATACTTCGCTTGCAAACTCCTCAGTGGCGTCTGGTTCTAGAAAACCGAGTAGGTGGTTTTGAACATCACAGTCGTTCTAAATACTGTAATTTTACAGCAGCTGTTCCTTGGGACAGGTGCTAGATTGCGGCATTTGTTACATATTTCTGTTGAGCAACTCACCTGACCTCTCAGAGCTTTTTGGTAAATACTAATTAGGAAGTGATGACTCTTTTGCAGGAGGTTCGTTAGATAGTTTGCATCCATTTTGCAGTTAAGCAGAGAAACACACATCGCTTGGTTCAGTCTTGGAGATCATTTCTTGACCGGAGGTTCCTCATCTAAGCTCTGTGCTTTTTCATTTTTATTTTTTTTTCTCCCTGAGCTAATGAACATATTTAAAATGCTGCTTCCCCAGCTCTGTAAGAAATCAGCTTGCCAGGTGTTGGAATCCTCTGTTCTCCTCTTGCCCTGCTGGAGCAGCTTGATTTTTTTTTCCCCCAGCTATTGGTGTCCCACCTGTGTGAGCCGAGCAGCGGGTGATGTCCCTGACCACACTGGTTGAGGGGTTGGTGCTGTCTTGTTTGATGGCTTCCAGCAACCACGGAATCACAGAATCTTCATGGTTGGAAGGGACTTTTGAGGTCATCGAGTCCAACCGTACACACACCAAAAAAACCCCCAACGATCTTGGGCACTAGAGCATGCCCTGAAGTGCCACGTCTACACATTTCTTAAATACCCCCAGGGATAGTGACTACACCACCTTCTGGGCAGGCCGTTCCAGTGCCTGACCACCTTCTCAGTAAAGTAATTCTTCCTAATATCTAATCTAAACCTCCCCTGTCGCAGCTTCGTACCATTTCCTCTGCTCCTGACCAATGGAGTCCTGGTTGGTCATCGTCTGAGTGGCGTATGATTGCTGTAGTTGGGATTTTGGGGAAAATGGGTCATACAAGCAGAACTCAGATGTATTAATTTACATTTTCCAGAGCGTTACAGGTTGCACTGAACACACTTTTGAGTTGTTGCAAGTTCATGAGTAGCCTGCTACTTCACAGTTTAAGTAAATTTAAGTCAAAATCTGTAAACTGATCCTGGGATTGATGGGTGGTGGATTTGGGCACCTTTTAACAATATTTGGCTGAGAAAGAGGTGTTACCACTGTGGAGGAGAAAGGTGCCTTTCCACACCCCTGACAGACCTGCTAATTCTTGGTTCACTCTTAGTTCTGTGGTTTGCATATAGCTGGTTGCCAGACATGTCTCTTAAGCAGGTGTTGATTACACAGATCATCGAGGAATCACAGGTGTCCAAATATCAATCAAGTGAGCGGTCAATTAACATGTCCGTGTGTAGGCAGAGCTGGGTACTCCCTGAAGCTGTCAGGTGTTTTGTGACTGGGAATTCATTGTTCCAAAGAACCACCTTTATCATATATACTGTTTAAACAGTGCCAACAATATATTAATGTTAATGGTTTAATGTTAATTAAATAGGTTTTTTTCCAACACATTCATTGATGGAACCTGATTACTCTTAATTCAAATGTTCAATTTTTTTTTTTTTTTTTGGTAGAAGAATATGTGTTGCTCCTTTTGATCCTGTTGCTCCTAAATAGAAATTCTATAGAATTAATAAGAGGAAAACAAAACAAAAACCACAACACCCCAAAAACCAATGTACGTCAATACTTGAGCTGCTGTTCTTAGGGTTTTCTGCACTGAAGGTCTAGTAGACCATACTAAAATGTTGTGAAAGCTAAATTGTTGGCTCCAATATAATTTTGACCATGAAGAGACATACTTACAGAGAATTGTTAGCCTTTGAGAAAATACGATGTTTAACCTTGCTTGGCCTGAGGATAAAGGTGTCTTTGCTTCGTGTGTCTGAGGCCTAGGTCTGATTCTCACTTTCTTGTTCTTTAAGATGGAGAGAGAGTGGGGGGTGTTATTAAAACCCAAGCTTTAGTGAGTGTGGAATGTAGCTCCCAAAATTAAAAGAGACTCCTGAAACCAGCTGGGGACCAGCAATGAGTGGAGCCTCATGGATTACAGTCAGGCTTGAATCCTCTGTGCTCTGTGTGTGGTGGGGGACCTCCCAGGCCAATAAAGGAAAAAATGTTAATGGAGTAAATAGCAACATGAAGTATTTAAGAACTGTTTCTGTATGTGAGCTGAAACACCCCTTTTTTTTTTTTCTCCCTTTTCAGAAAGAAGACACAGCTCCTCCAGCAAGCCGCCTTTGACTCCTCCCTCCTCTTCAGTATTTTCCCTCATTTCATCTTTCCCTTCAAAAAACAAAGGTAGCAGTGGAAGTGGGAGCAATCGTTCATCCAGTGGAGGTACTAGTGCATCATCATCAAATTCCAAGTTGTTGAAATCACCCAAAGACAAGCTGCAGATCAGCGGAAACAACAGGTTAATGCATTCGGTACAGCATAGTAAAGTTCCCCATGATAAAATGTGAGTATGCGTTTTTACAAAGAATTAAATGTTATTACTTTGAAAGGCATTGCTATATCCGTAGAACTTCCTTTTGTTTCAGAGAGTTTTTTGTTTAAGAGATAATCACCCTCCAGATCTTTTCCAGCAGCCTCATCCAAGATTATAGATAATACTCATGACTATGTTGAATTAGACCTCTTGCAAAGCTGCATCTGAAATCACTATAAACAAGGGTCATTTTAGTAGGGACTCTTAATTCTTTGATCATAAGGGAGTTCAGGTGGTTTTTGAACTGCACGTGTGAGCTCGCAGAACTGATAATATAATTTACTGTCCCAGAATGGGACATTTCTCACTGGACATAACAGGCCCGTTCCAGTTGCTTTGGTTATGTGCTGTATCCGTGAATCCAAATAACAGTTTCTGAAGTCCGTGATGACTCTCTCTGAAATACTTAACAAGGAAAAGAGGACAGAAGAGACATCATAAAAATGATAAGAATAAGAAAACTGGGAATAAAGGAAAAAGGTCTACATTTATTTGCATTGTGAATAGATCAGAGTATTGTTGAGTAATAACATACTTTAAGTACTTTTTTTATCATTTACTACTATAATTTTCAATTTTCTCCCCCTTTTGTTTTTCATAAATAATAGTATGACTCCATCTGTCAAAGTGGAAAAGATTCATCCAAAGATAGATGGTGCCCAACTGAAAGCTGCTGTTGGTCCAACTTGTTCTACTACTGTGAGTTCCTCAATAAAGACTGGCCTTAATTGTCCCTCAATACCAAAGCCACCCTTGCCTTCCCCTGGACAGATACTGAATGGTAAAGGTCTTCTCTCTGTGCCTCCATTTTTGGAAAAGAAACCTGAAGAAAATACAAATAATAGGAAATTTTTACATAAAAGATTGTCAGGTAATTGTTTTTAATTTTATTTTCTATATTCCTCTTAGTAGTGTATCCATAGAAATGCATATATAGAACATATAGGAAAAAGTTTCAGAAGTAAATTAACACTTTTGTAACACTGTCACTTGTAATTATGTATATTTTATGTATTAAAATTTAGATCTATAACTTGACATGCTCTTAAAGGATGCAAACAACTCAAAATGGGGCTGTTGCTTTCAGAAACCATGCAGACCTCAAAGGCCTGTCAGTTCTTACAGTTTCAAAATGACACTCTTTTACTATCTTTAAAGATTATTTTTTTTCCTTCTTTCCTTACGGAAGGTCCAAATGTACATAGAAAATGGAACAACTAGCACCTCATAAACTCCAAAATTTAAACCCAGTGTGTTCTTTACACTTTTAAAACACAGTAACTTTGAGTGTTGGTAGAATGGTAGAAAAAGTCTTAACACCAAAACCACCAACAAAGAAACCACCGTTTTTTGTCACAGTTCACATTGATGGTGACCTCTGATCCTGACATGTAGGATCTGCTCCTCCTTTGGAGTCTCTTGCAGCTGTAAATGTCTCTGTTCAGTTTGTAGACTTGAGATTTGTATTTCAGAACACCATAAACTTCCTGAGAGTGTAGCAAATTTTATTTGTACATTTTTATTGTGCATTTTCATTTGTACATTTGCCTGTGTTACATTTGAAAATGGTTTCCAATCTGGTTAATTTTTATAATTAAAATAAATGTTAGTATTTCAGAATGTCTTTTGATAACTTTTAAATACTGTGTACCTTTGACAGAGAGAGAATTTGATCCTGATATATACTGTGGTGTCATTGATGTGGAAACCAGGAAACCTTGTACTAGGTCTTTGACATGCAAGGTAGGATATCTTAATCAGAATAAGATTGTGTAAATTAATTTTCCTGAGCAATATGATAGAAAACAGAAAACTACAAATTTTTGCTGGCAGTAATTACCACTGTAAATGGTACCTCTCAAAACATGTTGCCCAGAACCACGAAGGGATTGTTTTGAAAGTTGTTAACTATTTTTTTCAAAAACATATTTCTTAAAGTAACCTGGAGATTTGTATTTTTGTATAAACCCTTTAAACATGGATGTTGACGTGGGACAGATTATGTTACCCCTCATGCAGGTAATAGGGGGCCGTCATGTTCTTCTTTTTGGGGATAATCTTTGGGTTGTAGATCATGAATTTTAAAATTCTTCATAAGCATTAAAAGTATTTTTTGTTTATGAAAGATTTAAGTGCATCAAGCCCCTCCCCTCTCACATCCCCTCCTTTCCTCCCCCCCAGCAGAGCCTGCAGCAGATACTTAGGAGGTATTTGTAGAAATGCTTGATGTACCACTACAGCCAACTCAGAAATGAGCCTTCTGAAAAAGCCACGAGTATGCCTGGAGGTCAAACTCTAAATTAAACAATACTTAAAAACTTTCTGTCAGATGAAATGTTTCCTCTGGCTCAAAGTCTTGGGGGACAGAGGGGTATCACTTGGTCCTGAGGAACCAAAAATCCCAATCCCCTGCAATTGTGTAATATTTAGCTACTTTCCTGCAAAACAGCTGAACTGTCAGTAGGGGAAGCATCTGGTAAATAAACCACCTACAGAACAAAGGTAAATGAAGCTGGTACTAATGACCCAGAGGAACTGAACTTGGACACATTGCCCTTTTGGAATTACAGGGGGGAGGCAATTGCTTTGCTAATAGAGGAGGGAAAAGCTTCAAGATTTTGCAGGAGAAGTAGGTAAATCAAAATTGTAAAAGAGAAAGAAAGTAAAAATGTTCCTCAGCAATTCTTTATATTGTACCTGCTCATAGAATATTTTTTTGAATTGCTATTTGTGTCTGAAGTATGTAATAATAATGTTTTATCTGCTAAAATGAGCCCAGTCAAACCTTTTATGCCATGTGAAAAAAGGTATTGTATGTGACTTTAACAATTCAGAAAAAATAACTTTTATCTATTTCACTTTACCTAGAATTTGTGCCTTATATAGACATATACATCTTGTGATGTGTAGCATTTGGGACACTCAAAGGACTTCTGAGTTCTGTCTGACTGTGGGTTCCGCTGTATTTTTTTGCATTCCTTAATATCGATTTGATTACATTAGTTTTCAAGGAATACATTAGTATGTAGAAGGAACCAAAGTATTTTTATAAATATTTTTCATGTCTCCCATTAAAAGTCTGATTTTAAACATTGTTGTCTTAAGTATTTTCATAAGTGAAAGTAAATGTTTAGTATTTTTGGTTGTGCAGTAGTTGGCAATTAAAATAGCAATGTAAAAAAAGATTTCCGATTCTAGTCTTAACCCTATAAGAGCTTTGGCAGTTTCTTTTTTGAAAAGAAATTTGAAAGAAGCCTTTTACTCAATTGCTAGTTTTTGTTATTTTGTATCAGACAGATATAATCAACCACCAACTGATTTTAAAGTTTGTTTTCTAAGTCGTTCTTCCATTTGTTTATTAAACCAGGAGTGGGATGATTTTTCTGTTTTAGAGCTCCAGACACGTGTTTTGAGTATTTTGATTTCCACAGATCTAATAGGCTGGGATTAATGATTTATTCACGGTTTTGCAGACACATTCCTTAACCCAGCGGAGGGCTGTACAGGGTCGAAGAAAACGATTCGATGTGTTATTAGCCGAGCACAAAAGCAAAACCAGGGAAAAGGAACTTCTTCGACATTCGGATCATCATCAGCAGATGCCCCCTCTCAGGGAACCACATCCCTCACCTACTAAAACTTCCCAGGAGCTGCACCAAAATTCTCATGGAGTTACTCTTACAGAATCAAAGCCTTTATTACCTAATAAACCCAAACCTCACCCCCCCAGTCTTCCAAGGTAAGGAAAATCTGCAGATCCAATGGTATGAAGTTAATACCGGTAGATTCATCAGGTGGATTTTGAAAGAGCGATATGGATCTGTTGAACGGGGCAGTATTTTTGCTCTAGGCCTGGTGACTGTCTGCAATTAGCAATTAACAAGCTGAGCTGTAACTCCTAATGAGGAGGGTTTGCTGTTTGAAATAGTAAAAGCTGACTTGCACCAGTGAAAATGGTGCAATGCTGCTTCTCCAGGGGTACCATCCTGTCCTTCCTCTCGGTGGACGTGTTGTGAGACTTATGGAAAATACCAGAAATCTGTTAATGTAGATTTCCTTCTGTCAGTAAGCACTTGAGCTTGGAATTTTTAACTAGACTTAGTTCAATAACACCTTTACTGCTTGCCTTGCCCAGGCCTCCAGGCTGTCCAGCCCAGCACAGTGGAAATGTCCCTAGCGAGTCTCCTTCTGTCCACGAGTCCCCGCACCCTCCCTTGCCTGCAGCTGAGCCAGCATCTCGGTTATCCAGTGATGAGGGAGAATGTGATGAAAAAGAAGAGCCTGTTGAAAAACTGGATTGTCATTATTCAGGTCATCATCCTCAACCAGCCGCTGTACGTTTTAAGTAAAAGTTAACCTTGGTCTTTTGCTGGCTCTGAACTTGTAAACAAATTACTTGGGGAATTTTAAGGGTGGTTTTCTATTGGGTATGGGAAATTTCTTTTCCTGGATTTTAAGAACATTATTTTGTTGCCTGGTAGGCAGTGAGGGTTTAACTGTAGCTGCAAAGTAAACACTCGAGAAAAATATTTATGGAGCTCACTTCCCCAATCCAAAAGAAATCCAAATCCAAAACCCAATCCAAAATACCAAAGGTAAAATTGGTAATGGCTCTGGAAAGCTGTGGTTGTGGAATAAGGACATGTAAACAGTGCATTTTTGGTGAGATTTTGTTATTGGACTTCCCACACATACACACAATTTTTTACTCAAGGCACCAATCATCACAGTATTTAAATCTTGACCAAAGCTTGTTAGTCCAACTAAAAGCACAAGCATTGTTACCCAGCCTGTATGTCAAATTATCTCCTTTTTCATAAAAAAAAACCCCAAACTACGAGCAGATAGCGGATAGCTCCTGAGAAGTAGAATGTAACATATATATATATACATGTAATGTTTTTATACACACACAGAAACACACACTACTGTCCTTCCCTGTTTAATCAAAGGGATTCAAATTTGACTGCTGCTTTTGGCTGTAAGTACGGGAGTATCAGATGGGATGAAAATAATCCAGATAAACCAAGGCCAAAAATTTAAAGTAGTTGTTACACCATAGAAATAAAAACTCTAATTTCTTTCTTTATCCCTGATTTAAACATCTAAAAGCATATTTAGCAATATTTACTTATAAATGAGTACATTGTTATTCAGAGAGTTGTTACTGAAGGTAGAAAACACCAATAAAAAAAAAAAATCTGTCTTTTCAGTTTTGCACATTTGGTAGTCGGCAAATTGGAAGAGGTTATTACGTGTTTGACAAGCGGTGGAACCATATTCGATGTGCACTTGACTTCATGTTGGAGAAGCATCTCAATTCACAGATGTGGAAGTGAGTAGGAGTTGAAAGAGTTCTTATTCTTCTTGGCATTTGTAGAAATCCGTGAAGCCTGCGGTTCTAGTTAAAGAAGAGGAATCTTGTGTTCAGATTAATGGGATCAAGGGTTGATAGTCTATGCTTTACATCTTTTGCAACAGTTAACTGTTAATTTAATGAAATATTTTAGGTGTATTAATCAGCCTCGAGACACAATGACTTTAACATAGCATTATTAGACTAGGTATTATTCCAAAGGATTGTAGCTATGTAGGTTTTTGTTTGGTTTTCTGTTCACCCGCAGGAAAATTCCTCCAGCATCCAGTAACACAGCAGCAGTTCGTGCACCGCATCGGACAAACTCGATGCCGACTTCGCAGTACGGCGTCAGCCCCGCAGGTTTCCTCTTACCCACCACGGTTATGTCATCGCCAGCGTTGGTATCTCCTTCCTGCGTGTCTCTGAATAATAAATCGGTACCATCACACGGAACGACACTAAATGCCAATCCTGCCACTCTGGGTGCGGTGGATCCTGTCTGCAGTATGCAATCAAGACAAGTGTCTTCGTCCCCTTCAACACCTACAGTGCTTTCCTCTGTACCTTCACCTATGCCCAGCAAACCTCAGAAAATGAAATCCAGCAAATCTTTTAAACCTAAGGAATCTTCTGCTGGCAGTGGCACCTGTAACAGTACCGGCAGCGTCAGTAGCAGCGGCGGCTCAGGAAAGAAGCGTAAAAACAGTTCCGCACTGCTAGCACCTTCTCATTCCACAGAGTCCTTTAGAAAAAACTGTGTGGTTAACTCTGCAAACTCTGGGACCTCCTATCATCCGTCGGTGACAGCTTCGTCCCACAGCGTTGGCCTCAACTGTATGACTAGCAAAGCTAACTCCGTTAGCCTCAAACATGACCAATCAGGGAGGGGTCCTCCGACTGGAAGCCCTGCAGAATCCATAAAGAGAATGAGTGTGATGATGAACAGCAGCGACTCCACGCTCTCCTTAGGGCCCTTTGTTCATCAGTCCAGCGAGCTGACTGTAAACTCACACAGCAGTTTTTCACATTCGCATACTTCCCTTGACAAATTAATAGGAAAGAAAAGAAAGTGCTCACCTGGTTCAAGCAGCATAAACAGCAGCAGCAGCAGCAGCAAATCAAACAAAGTTGCCAAATTGACATCGGTGAACAATGTTCACGCAAAACACACTGGTGCAATCCCAGGGACGCAAGGACTGATGAACAATTCTCTTTTTCATCAGGTATGAAATTTTGTCTCGAGCTAGGCCCATATAAACATGCTTCTTCACATGCTTATCTTATATGTGTTCTCTTAATTATTAGCTACTGAATTCTGGATCTATTCAAATAAAAGACAGTTCTCTTATTTTTCCACTACTCATTTTGAATGTTACAAGATTTTATAAACACTCTCATAAAGTGTAGTCTCTTTTTTTAAAGTCACCTTAAATATGACATTCCAAGTACCTTGGATGTTGCCTGTGAATTGCTCTCAGATGAAATTCGGTCCTCACATTTAAAAAAAAAAAAAAAAGAAAAAAGAATTTAAAAAGTAAATCTTACCAGCCAGCCATTGGAACTGAGCTGCTCGTCTCAGCCTGACTTCTTGTTGCTGTGGCAGTAATAAACATCCTACAAAGTGGAACATGATGCTGATAACAGAACTGTGATACTGTGATAAAATAAGCCTATTATCCCAAGGTGTCATTGACTAACTTCTTAGTAATAACAAGATTAAACGTTATAAATAAGATAGAAACCTTTTTAGTCAGTAAAGCAAATAGATTTGCTATAAAGGAAGCAGATCTTATGAATATGTAAGATCCCATTTTAAAAATTAGTTTGGGGGTTTGGTTTTTTTAAAGAAATTACACTGGAAAAGTTCTGTATTGGGAGAGAAAGTTCTTGATAAGTTGGGATGAGAGGTGATTTAGAAATCAGAAGCTCAGACTTCCTAGTAATACCATTCAAATTGACTTGGAGGATGACTTGGAGGGGTAAAAATAATTTGATACAACTCGAGGAGAATATAGAAGGTGGAACTTTAGAACTAGATTTTTTTTGAGATTGAAAACCCAAGAAACTTTTTGTTTCATCTGGTGCTAATAACCTGAAATCTGTGTACCTGGAGAGCTAGGGGGTCAGTAAGAGCTTTTCCAGAATGATTTCTTAATTTTCAGTTTCAGCGATAGAGGAAGATTTTCACTATTATGTTGTGTTTTCTGTAACAACAAAAAAAGCATTCAAGTGGCTGGATTTATTTTTGGACTTATAGTTACTATTTCAACTATGCAATATAAGTAAAGGAGAAATACAATTTGAGTGAATTAAGGAAATCACGTCTATAACCATTATAACGTTAAAGAGCTTTAGCTTGAGAATTGTCAAGTCTTGGAGAAACCGACCACATGTTGGTGGTGTCGCATTGTACCTGCTGATTCTCCCCAAAATGCGCTCTGGTTATCCAAAAAATGACTTTTAAGGGCATCTGCTGGGTCAGCCTGGCTCACTCACCCTTCTCTTTCTTTTGCTTGCTCAAAAGCCAAAGGCACGTCCCTGATCGCTCAACGCACCACGGTGAGAAACCAACTGGACAATTTTCACTACAAGCAAAACCTCCATCTGGATTTCTGGACTCCAAGATGCCTTGAGTTTTCCCAACTTCCCATGGTCCTCAGGTGTGGAAATCTACTGGACTGTCACTTAAACAAGGAATTTCCCTGAAGCCATGTCTGTAGCAGCGAATATACTAGAAATGGACACTGGATGAAGTTCAGCCACGTAATTGCTCTTATCAGTGTTAAGGGTGGTCTGGACTGTTTGCTACAAACCTGTGAGATTTTCCTTACAGGAGTACATCATCTTGCCACTATTTGACAATAGATTGGTTGGGCAAACGAATGTTTTCTGGGGGGAAATAAACGTTACTGTGGACTTATTTTTATACTGATGGTGTCTTTTGTAGGTAATAGCTAACCAGAGAGACACCCTCAATGGAGAAGACCCCGCTACAAGGGGGAAAAAAAAAATGTGTGAGGCACAATGGAAAGAAGCCCTCAAGAAGGGAAATATGGCTTTAGTGTTTTTATAGCAATGTTCCTTTAATGGAATACAAAAATAGCACAATTCAAAAAATAGTCTGTGTTTTGCCCAGCCTTTTGCAAGTAATTTGGGATAAGAAGCTATCAGGAGTTTAAAAAAAAAAACACCACAAACCAAACCCAACAAAAATCAGAAAAACTTGTTTGAGGCCATTGCTCAGAAAACAAGTATAAAAATGTCATACTTGGATGATACAAAACCTATTTTCTATTCTTTTGAATAAGATTTGATTGCAGAAGAAAATAAAAGTAAATTTTGTTTTTTAAAAATATCCAAAAACATCAGACAAAGGCAAATAACCTCTAAAACTGTATGCCCAAAGAACGTATTTATTGACCTATATTGTATACCGTAGGCCTTTGTTATTTAAAAAAAAATAACAACTGTATTGGTTAAATTAGGCTGGATTTGTCTTCCAGCCTGTAAAAATAGCCCTTTTAAAACTAAATATTTAAAGTATTTAAATATTTTTTAAAAAATATAAAAGTCAGTTACTTTATGCTTTGTATAACTAGATCCTTAAAATGTTATGCTTTCAACCACTCGGTAAGATTTTTTTCCAAAACTCTGAAATAAAGGCCAATTTGACAGCTGAGTTCACCATAAAGCGCAGATTTATGCATCACAGTCACCCCCACACCTCCCCAGCCTTTATGAATAAAAGGGGCTTTACTCAGTTTTATATAGTCTAGTCAATTTTTTATGAAATATTTTGTCTTGCTTCAAAACACCTCAAAAGTGAATTCTGCTAAAGGGCTTATTGTAATTTGGTTTGATCTGTCTGGATGTTTTTAAGCTTTTAAACATCAGGTAAAGTCTCAAAACCAACTAAACTTTTATTAAGGGGCAAAGCAAAAGCAAACAAATTCCTAACCAAGAAGATATTTATTAGTACTTTTTTTTTTTTTCTGCCTTAAAGGGGCACCAGCTATTGCTGAGAAGAGACAATCTGAGCCTGCCCAGTCGTTCGCGTAGCCCAGCCTTCTCCCCAGTTCTGGTGGCAAGTTGTACATCAGGGAATCCAAAGCCACTCTGAGTAGCAGTTGCTTAATTGTTTACCTAATGATGCTTTCAGTTTAACCTGAACTTGCTACGAAATCATTCTTACACAGCAACACAACAAGAAGCCTCTATGCAGACACTTTAGCTTTGAATCGATACAAAAGATCGCATTGAGAAAGCAACGTACTACAGATACCTATTATGCAAACTTTAAAAAAAAAATAAATACAAATAAATAGACAACTTTTCAGGAACAAAAGGATTCGTGTTTGATAAGGTGCCCTGTTGAAAGGATTGTTAGAACTGCGATTGGTTTAACGTTAAAGGAACCAAAGCGATATGCCACAGAGAGAAATCAAAGAGTATTAAATCCCGTGTGTTTGGAGTGAAATCCGCGCTCTGACGAAGTCCCTGGGGCAGAGCTTCCACTGCAGGATAGCGCCACTCACAAGTGCAATTTGACTCTTGATAGACACCAAGGTAAAGGACACACAAATTTGACGAGATCGAACGCTAGCGAGTTTGTGATCAAACTCTCCTCTTGTATTTTTAATTATTTTATTTTATTTTTAAGGTTCTGTTGATCTGAAAGCATAAATGGCAAATTTGTGCTCCTTTGATAGCGTGCAGATGTGTTGAAAAGTGTAATTCCTGAGCGCTGCTCCCCCAGAGCCACGTCTGCAGCCACCTGCCTCCTGGGGGTTTGAGCCATTGGGAGCCCAGAGTTAGAACACCGTGAATTCCTCCTGCCCTCGAGCATAGACCCGCTTCGATATCCTGTTCTAGAGCTTGGTTACAAGCAGAACATTGTTCCTGAAGCTTTTATTGTCACATAGTTCTTACTGTAAATAATTAAGAAAGCTTAAAATTAATTTTTTTTTTTTTTTTCTCCTTGCAAAATTGAATTTGCAGTGGCTGGGTTGTTTCTAGACAGATTTTGGTATTAATTTAAGAGATACAGTTTTTATAGTCTTTCCAACTTCTCGTTATGACTCCTGCAGTTTTCTTAACCTAAAAAATTGCTGCAATGATGAACAAAGAATTATACAAGAAAAAAAAAAAGCATACTTTTGTATCTTTATTTTGGAATTTCTTGTTCTATTATAAATATTGAAGTATCCCTATTTCAGAAGACATATTTTGTTAATTGATTGTACATATTTAAATATGTATTTTTGCACAGGTCTTTTTTTCTTATATCCAGTTTTGGTACAATTGAGATCATCTAGTATTTATTTATTAATTAATTAAAAAAAAAAAAGGCAAAAAAAAAAAAAAAAAGCAAAATACCTTTTTATAATTTGAAGTGGTTCACTGCCAAGCCAATAGCTAACATGCCTACTTTGCGACTTTAAGGGATGCCTCCGTTTTTGTGAAAGCTTGTGTCCCTTTTTTTCATGTCTTGGGAGTGGAAAGCCCTTCCCGGGGGCTGCGGCCGGGTCCTGCCGCGGGAGCCCCGGACCAGAGCCCAACTGGTCGATCCGGCGTTGCTTATCGGTTGCCTGATTCCCAGAAGACTTTTACATTTAGTTAAGTGACACACTGCTTCTATTTTAATTTTTATTTTTTGATTTCTTTTTTTTTTTTTTTTTTTAGTGTTCGTGTGCGTGTGTGTGCGTGCGCATTTGTGTGGGTCTCATGTGGTTAAAAAACTAACGGAAAAACTGAAAGTGCCTGATATAACTAGTTTTAAGCTTGGACTGTTTAGACAGCTTCTCCTTAAAAGACTTGAATGTTCAGTTGAAATTTTGGAGCTTGCTTTTTCCACCTATATATAGTATATGTGTGTGCGTGTATATGTATATGCACATACATATATATATAGTGTCTGAAATTAATGAGAAGGGTTGACAAAAGAAAGTGAATGATGCTGGTAACTTTTGTAAAATCTTTTAATTAGAGTACCCCGTGTTGGAACAATCCCACTGATAACTCATATTTAATATAACGCCAAGGGTTTGAAATATGGTTTTAACCAGCAGTTTATTTAAATGTCTAATTTTGGGAAGGGGGGGTATTAATTCATAAATTAAATAATTTAGGAAATGTTCAAAATAGTTGGTATTCCAGGAAAAAAAACAAAACACAAAAAAAACCTGAGTAAGTACCTCTTAAAACCATTAGAAAAATAAAGATGTGATTTCCACATGACATTTCTAAGGCAGTTGTCTTCCTGTAAGAGTTCTCTTGCCAAGGAATCTCTCTCGTCTTTCACTCATTCTGTCCTGGAGGAGGGAATTGGGCTTGGAAAGATTCTTAAATGTTTCACTGTTCAGCAGAAAATAATCATTTTTACCTTTTGTGCGAGATATTTTACGTTTTAAAGAGAATTTTAAAATGAGCACTACATAATGTCAATGTGAATGTAGGCCTTGAAAAAGCATCTTGCTCGGTGTTGAGCCTGGTTCTAAAAGCAATCTCCTGTGTAAAATGTGTGAATAGTTTGATAATTTGTATACATAATCAAGAGCATCTGATCAGCTGAACTCTGTGTTGGCTGCTGTATAGTACATGAACAAATGTCATGGGATAGAAAAATTACTTTGGATATTTAAAAGAAAAAAATAAATATATAGTCTATTTGTTTTGTAACAAGTTTCTGTAAATAAAATAATTTATACTATTTATAAGAAAAAGTTGTGCTTTGCTTCATGAAAAAGATTAGTTTGTTGAACAAACATGTTACTAAAACAAGGCAATAAAATTAGGACTTTTCAATAAATGAGGTTGGTTGCATGGAATACATTATATGTTTCTGCTTCATTATAAAATCATTCACCATTAAAGGAAACCATTACCTGTACCGGTGCCTATGTGAACTAATTTCAGAGAATTGGACGTGGTCAAATTCTGTCCCCGTCCCTCGGCATCGCGGGGGCGGCCGCAGGGCCAGCCCTGCATCCCTCCCCGCTGGGACCCGAGCGGTGCCTGGGTCAACCCGCAGGGTTTTTCCCCACGCGAAGGACCTTTTGTCACTTTAAGGTTCACCCTTTTATTGTTTTCTAAATAGACTAATGAGAAGCAGCTCTTACAACCCCAAATGCAGTATGTTGCATGATCATTTCTCCTTTTTTTTTTTTAGTCAAAAAATAGCATCTTCCATGTTTTCACAGTTTAAAGATCCAGTGTGTGAATTCAGCAGGTCTGAATACTCCCGCGGGCTTTTCTCTGCGCGTGACTCTGGGGCTGGCGTGCGGTGGATGCCTTCTGAGGAGCCCTTTGTAAAACTGGTAAAATTCCTGTTTGTGGGATAGGAATCCGTAGTTACATCCATGGCTGTGCTTCCTTCCTCTCTCTCTTCTCTTCTTACAATGGCAAGAAAAAATTTTTTTCTTTAATATTTGGAATAAATGCTACAAGATATAAACGGGGGGTCAGGCAGGAGGCAGGTTCTGCTTGCCCTTTTTATAAATACATTTATAAGCGCATTTCTACAGTTATCTTTTGTGTTGACTGAAGATTTTTATTTAATTTATTATTTTTTTTTATCTCGCCTTCCGGCAAATGCTTTTCTTTCCTAGTAGTGGTTTCGGATGTCTGCTCCACCCTGTAAGGTGGGGGCACTGGAGATGGTGATGCTGGGCTGTATGGGAGCGGGCAGGAGACGGGAGCTGGTGGAACGGAGCTCTCTGCTCCTCCTCGGTCAGGCAAGTCTCTGCTTCGGTACGGAAGGTTTAACCATTTAAAATAGGGTTCTGTATCCCCTAAGAGCAGGAAGGTGAAGAAAGAGGGGGGAAAAGGTGTGTTTATCCTGTAGAAACCCAAGCTCTTTGAGGTATCTTGGCGCTCTGAAGGTTCGGGGTGTCCCCCTTCTCCCCATCCTTCGCTGGGTCTGGCACCGGTACCAGCAGCATAGAGCCTGCCCTCGGGGCAGGGAGCAGAGCTGCTCCGTGGGTTAGTGCTTCTCCCAACAGCTCCATCAGTTCAATAAAAAAAAGGGATTAGTCATGAAAAAAAAGCCTTCTGCCCAAGTGCTGGAGTAGAGCCCCATGGACACAGACATTGGCACTGGTGAGGCCCCACCTCGAGTGCTGTGTCCAGTTTGGGGCCCCCTACCACAAAAAAGACACTGAGAGGCTGGATTGGGTCCGGAGAAGGGCAATGAAGCTGGTGAGGGGTCTGGAGCACAAGCCTTATGAGGAGAGGCTGAGGGAGCTGGGGTTGTTCAGCCTGGAGAAGAAGAGGCTGAGGGGAGACCTTATTGCTCTCTATAACTCCCTGAAAGGAGGTTGTAGAGAGGTGGGGGCCGGTCTCTTCTCCCAAGTCACAGGCGATGGGACAAGAGGAAATGGCCTCAAGTGGTGCCAGAGGAGGTGTAGATCGGATATTAGGAAATTTTTTTTCACTGAAAAGTTTATTAAGCCTTGGAACGGGCTGCCCAGGGAGGTGGTTGAGGCACCATCCCTGGAGGTGTTCAAAAGACAGGTTGACATAGTGCTTAGAGACATGGTTTAGTGATGTGGTTTTTTGTTTGGTTGGTTTTTTTTGTTTTTTTTTTATCAGAGTTAGGTTGATGGTTGGACTAGATGATCTTAAAGGTCCCTTCCAACCTAGACAATTCCATGATTCTATTCTGTGATTCCCTGAAGCGGGTAGAAAGCAGTTTCTCTCCCATCACCGATTATCTCGTAGGAAAATACTCTGGTTGATATCCAGGAAGAGTTGCTGGGTGATGAAGGAGCCTGAGCCTGATAGCGCCGGCAATGCAAACCCACCTGTCCGAGGTTCTCTGCCTGTGTGCTCTTCTGCACGTTCGTGAATTGTCCATGCCCTTTGCATTAGGTAGGACAAGAGGAAATGGCCTCAAGTTGCAGCGGGGGAGGTTTAGATTGGATATTAGGAAAAATTTCTACACCAAAAGGGTTACCAAGCACGGGAACAGGCTGCCCAGGGAAGTGGTGGAATTGCCATCCCTGGAGGTGTTCAAAAGCTGGGCAGACCTGGTGCTGAGGGACATGGTTTAGTGATGGGTTTTGTCAGTGTTGGGTTGATGGTTGGACTCGATGGTCTGAAAAGTCCCTTCCAACCCAGACAATTCTCTGATTTGAGACGGAAGCCGGTGATGTGTCCTCTGAGCCTGAAGGCCTTCTCCCGGTGGAGACCTGTTGGCCTCAACGGCTCCAAACCCACCTTTGGTAGGACAACTCCTAAATCCCAGCCCCGCACGTGCAGCGCTGGAGGCGGGGAGGGAAGCTGGCCCCGTGCCCTCCCTGCCACCAGCCCCGGCGCTGGGTGCCTTTGTACCGCTCCTCCCGCTGCCAGCTACCCAAACAGCCGATACAAGGGCTTGCAATTGGCTTTATTTAGATGCAAATTCCTGTTGGTTCATTATTATCACATTCTGCTGCAACAAATAACCAAACACACGTGGCTCGTGGGACTCTTAATTTGACTGAATGCTTTTTCGCGGCGCTTTGGCTCAGGCCTGCGTTTAGCTGCTGGATTTGTTCCTAACGAGCAGCGTGGGATCTTTGTCGTGGAAAAGCGGCGTACGCTCGCCTTGGTTTGGTTTTTCTGGCCCACCAAACTTCAGAAAAGGCTTTTGAGATTCCCCCGAAGTTGTTCAAACTGACCCGGAGTCAAACTTCACCGCAAAGAATGAAAACTGGCCCGAGAGATGCGGTCGGGCAAAAAAAGCCTTGTCCCAGCCCGTGAGGAATGGCTGTAGGTGACATCTGTAGCCAAATCGGTACAAAAGCTTCCTTCAGCATCAGCAGGGACAGTGTGTCACCACTGGGTTTAGCTGCTCCCCAACACAGTGATGGACATTTCCTTTCCTTTCCTGCCGCAGAGCTGGAAGCTCCAGTTTTGCAGCTGAGCTCCCTTCACCCTTGTCCTTTCCCATCCACAGCAGGTGACTTTTCCTTTCCAAAAGCAAGTGCTTTGTCCCTTCTTTGCAAGGTGAGACCTTAAGCTCTGGAGGCCCAGTGTTCAGCAGGAGAAGAAACAGAGCCTCCGGCAGGTGAGCCAAAAAAGGGTTTGTGCACACAAACTACATCTCAACCATTTTGGAGCGGAACTAAAAGTGCCACAAAGATGATCAGAGGGATGGAGCACCTCTCCTATGAAGACAGGCTGAGAGAGCTGGGGTTGTTCAGCCTGGA
>JAOXNO010000003.1:8237617-8253007 GCA_028565335.1 Limnodromus scolopaceus
TGCTTGCAATCGCTTTTCTTCTCAATTTACAGCTCCTCCCCAAACCAAACCTAACATCCACCTTTCCCCATCATCAGATTTTTAGCAGATTTCCACCCGTAACTCTGCAGTGCTGACGACAAGGGAACTGCCTGGGTCATGAAGCTGAGGAACACGCTGAGCATATGCCACTGCGAAACCCTAAATTTGTTTTGCTGAGGCACGGCAGAAACAAACCCACCAGCTATGGAAACTGAAAGAAAGGCTGCTAAGGATTTTGTTATGTTAAAAAGAAAACAAACTACATACATTAGAATACTTACTTTGCATTTATAGAGCATCCTTCACCCAGGGACATCAAAGCACATTAAAAACACTTAAATTCTTATGACACGCTACATGAGGTAGCAAATATATGCACGGCAAAATATATTTGCAGCGTAATGATGTTAAATGAGCTCCCTGAGTTCACGCAGCTAGTCCGTAGCAGAGGTCGCAGCTGAAGATCTCTGGGTGATGTCCTGGCTGCCATACCTTTTACTGGGCTGCACCTTCCGGGCCGGTACCAACGCCTGCTGACTTCTCTCAGCCAAAATCCCCCACGTGCGGACAGGCTGCTCGCTCTCCCCCACGCTCAGCTTGTTGGTTTGTGTTTTTATTTCTTGCGATGAAGTTTGGTTTTTTTTTTTTTTTTTGTCCACTGAGTCCTTGAAGCTGGCAGAGACCAGAAAAAATGTCTTTTCTTTCTTTTTTTTTTTTTTTTTTTTTTTGAAGAGCCGCCAAATTCCATCAAGCTGCTCTGGTCCCTAAAGCAATGAGCTGTGAGATGCTCACCCTGGGCAAAAAGCAGGGATGCGAGTTCCTCCTCCAGCAGCCCACGAGCTGCCTTCCCGGAGCCCGACGCGGCAGGGCTTACATGCCCGGCTCCATTCCTGCTTCCGCTGGGAAGTTTTCCATTTAGTCTCAGCAGGTCCGCGGGAACTGGCTCCCAACACACCAGCAACATAGCTCAGCAGGGATGGGCAATTTGGTTTGAAAAGCAAAACAAAATAAATGTAACAGGCTCCAACCTGTGTTCTGTTGCCTGAAATAACCCGAAAAGGTTTGCTTTGGATCCGCATCAGCTAAGGGGACCTTCTGCGTGGATGCTCATGGAAGAGATGGAGCAGAGGAAGCTGCCAGTCCTTGCCCAGCACCCATGGGACATCTTGTGGGGAGAAAACCCCTTCCTTACACCCATCGGTGGCTCCTTCTGCTGTTGCCTGTACACCCACCAACCCTCCTGGGGACAAACCTGAACCAGGGAGATGCACAGATCCTTTTACCTGGGGCATCATGCCAAGAGGTCCAGCCAGAGTGAAGATGCCGAGCAGAAGGATGCCCCTTGACCAGGCTGATGATAATCCAGACTTGTGCAAATATGTTTTCTCATCCATCACCCATTTCCCATGGGATGTGCTGGGAGAGCTGAGGCTGGGAAGGACGGGGAACAGACTGCCAGCGTCCCCTGCCTCAGTCAGCAGCACTTCCAACCTCCGCAAGCGAGCGGTCGGCATTTGGGCTGGCACAGCCCAGCCGGGATGTTCAAGAAGAAGGAAAACTAAAGAAGAAAAGGGAGGGATTCTCTGATCAATCTGGCTTTTCAAGGAAAAGGCCCGCAGAAAACGTTAACTCACTGGAAAAGTAAAACTGCTCAGTCTGCGTTTTGCTTTTGTACAAAAGGTCACTGTTTTCCATGAAAATAACTCCTCCTCCATCCAGCTCCGGTTCGGAGCACGCACAAGCCTTTGTAGCTGGTGAGCCTTGCAGGGCCACTGTGGCCAAGGGGCCTGATCCAGACCCCCCAAGCACCAGCAGACGGCTCCTCACTGACCTTAGGGGCTCTGCAACATGAGCTGCAGCCAGATAAGGAACACAGCGTGGGGCAACGACCCAGGACGGATAACGTATTGCTTTTAAATCATGTGCTATCTTTAACTGGTTTATCATTAAATACTTCTGCTGTACAACACATCCTGCTATTTCTCCTCGCAACAGATCTGCTCTGGCCACGATTATCCTAACAAGCATCGTAACACACCGGAGCCACGTGTGGGGTCGGGCTCGGTTTCATCTTCAGTTTCCCCACTCGCCCCTCTTCACTGTTGACCTCTGCTCACATCTGGATGGGAGAAACCTTGGAGGAATCTGGAAAACATCAGGCTGAGTTAAAGTAAGGCTCCAGACAATGTCAGGAGGCCCTGATGTCACGGGGATGGGCTGGCCAGGACGCTGGGTGCCGTGGCACACTGGCCAGCCCGGCAAGCCCCGTCCTGCCCCAGGGAGGTCTCCCAGGCTCTTGGACAGGCTCTGTGCCGCAAGAACCCGGCACAGCAGATAGCCATCTTCCCAGGGTATTATTCTCACCTTCAAAAGGGAAACGTCCAAATGCCAAGTTTTGCTAACGAAAAATGATACGTCTTTTGGAAATTATCAGCTGCTTGGAGCTATAAGGGGAGGGCACGGAGGGGGAAGATAGAAATTAAAAAAAGAAAGAAACCAGGAGAAAGAAAAGAACATAATGTAAAACAAGGGTAGGAAAAAGCCTTTAAAGTGGAGCCAACTTTATTCAAAGCCACTGAGGAAAGTAATTACATTAGTTTACAAATGCCTTTGTGTTCTGCAGTCTTCCTTCGTTTGGGGTGTGTTTCCAGTTTAACTTTGACAGCTTACAAACCAATCCCATCCCCGCTAAATAAAGGCAGGACTGCAGCTTCTCCTGGCAGTCCCAGGGGTGACCAAAGACAAAACCCACGCCAGCACCTTTGTGGGCAAAGCCTTACACCTTCTCCTAGAAGGAGAAGTTTGCAAATAACCTGTGAATTTAAGCCATTGATGAAGAATCTCTTTGATCAGGGAATTAAAGGAGGCAGAGGGGAAATACCATGTTTCTTATGCCACGAATCACTGTTGGGAAGCAGGATTTGGTTGTACTCGCCCCGAGTACACCACCCCTACCGAAAGCACCCACCAAACCGGGCTGTTTGGGATGACTGTACGGCTGGGATGGACTAACAAAGAGCACGCGGTGTCCCGGCGCGGCTCAGCCGATGGGTGCCGACTTGCTCAGCCCTAACAGCTCCGGCACATCCAGCTGGGCGATCCCGCCTGGGCTTTCAGGAAACTAAACAAACGGCAAACCGGCTGAAAGGCTTTTGGGAAGAGCTCTGCGAGGGCTGTACGTGCTGGCTTGGCTGCAGCCCAGTGCCTGAAAACGGATGTCCCCAAAAAGGGGACCCCGGTGGGTCAGCCCCAGCACAGCAAATCAGCACATGCAGGGGAGTCTGTTCAAAACCCAGGCACGCTGACGTCCTCCAACATCCCCCCCCCCAGTGCCCAGGAGAGCATCGCTTTCCCTGGGACCATTCCAGGGGTCCCACAGCCCCAACAGTCCACCTTGTGCCACCTGGGGATGTACCACGCTGGCACAGGGAGCTGCAGTGATGTGCGGAGCAGTGGCTGCCGGTGCCTGCACTCGCTCCTGTCCCCGTCCCCGAGCTCCCACGAGCACTGGCTGCGCTGGGAGGAAGGCGGCCAGCAGCTCCGACAAGCCTGTGCTGGCCTGGGCGAGCAGGGCCGCTCCGGCGGCTTGCCCGCTCCTCCCCAGCGCCGGCTTTTTAACCGCACGCCAGGCATTAAATGATCTTTTACACCGAGCGCCGAAGATCAACAGAGAAACAAATCTGGCGTCTTCGGTAGTGCTCTCATTCCTGCTGGCCTCCCTCGGAAAAGCAAAGGGGGGGGAAAAAAAAAACCTCAGACAAGGCACACGCGAGTAACCCTCCCCACGCGCCTGCAAAAGGCTGCAAGCCCTCGCACACGTAGGCTCACACACAAGCTCCGCAGATGACAGCACGTGTCAAACTGGAAAACGGGTTGAGTGTGCTTTAGCCCAAGTCTGGCACGTCCTCCTTTACTGTAGACCTTAGGATACAAAGTGCTTAGTTATTTCACGAATCAAAACAATACATGCAGCAAGGCCAGATGCTCCACAATGGAGAGGGGGGAGGGATCTGCTGGCTGGGTCTGTGGAGGGCAGGGATGCAGCCCCGCACGCACCCCGGGAGGGAGCCGGGGCCCCCCTGAGACCCCGCAGTCCCAGCTGGGAGAAAACCCTTATCACCCCCAGATCCCTGAATGTGCCCGTGGGCTGGCACATGGCGGTGAGAAGCGAATGCAATTCCCGGCGCCGGGCGGTCCAGTGCCCCACAACGCTCTGGGAAAACCCACTCCAGAAGGCAGGGACGAAGGCAGGGAACAAAGGAAAAATAGTTTTTCCTAAGTCCTATTTGTTCTGGCACGCTTCGTGCCCCTCCGTGCGCCTCTCTCCCACGGCTAACGGGAGCTGAGCCGTTTGAGCATTGCTGCTCACCAGCTGAGAACGACATCCATTCCTGCCAAGCCTTTGGAGCAGTTCTTGGGCTGCGAGAGATCCCGCGGAAACGTGGCTTCCTGCTGGCGTCAAAGAGGAACGTTTGAACGAAGGCCCTACATCCACAAGTTTCAGACTTGTGAAAGCGCATGCCGTGATTTTTCTCCTTTAAGCAGAAATCAAATTCGGATGAAAAGGAGCCAGAAACGGCGCTTTCAAAAGCATCTGCGAGTGGTCTTTGTGCTGCGAGGTACTGACCGGCAGAGCCGCTCTCGCACCGCTCAGTCCCCTGGAGCACCAGCAATTATAATGATCATCCGCCGCATTGATGATCGCTGATAATTCCCCTGGGTACGCCACTTAAAATGCTCTTGTGTTCGTAAGTCATAGGGTAGCACAATAGAATAACGCTGCAACAAGGAAAAGCTGTGATTGTACGCTGGAATAAAGCTCCGGGACAAGTTTATATTGCGTAGCCCGGCATTTTTCTGCTTTCTTTTCCACTCCTTGCTCTTCTCCTGCCTCTCACCTCTGCTGACCACCACACGGCTACTTCAAATTGAAGAACCAAGCAAACCCCATCAGGTGAGTGGGGTTGTTTCTGTGGCCCACCAGAAGCAGCTGATTCCCTCCCAGACGATGAGATTCACAGAATCACGGAATCACAGAATTGTTGGAGTTGGAAGGGCTTCTAGAGATCATCTAGTCCAGATTGTTCAAGGATTAAACAATTTTACCAGCTTCCGTCAGCTCACCACAATCAGGCAAACACCCCAGGACACAGAAACGGAGCAGCAGCCCAGACGTGTGGTTTTGCCACTTTTTTTTTTTTTTCTTTTTGGCTTTGCAGCCAGGGATGCACTCACACCTCCTCCATCCGCTCTGCTTCAGGGTTGGGGGGGGGGAGGAATAACTCCAGGACCTCCTAACCCACCCCAGCTGCCCCCGGGCCCTGCAGCGCTGGCACCACACATGGAAAAAGCATTTCACGCGCAGGATTGCTGCTCCGTCCGGCTGGCGAGCATTCGCCACGGTCCGATGCCTCGAGGCTGGATTTCGACAGCTCCAGCCTTGAAATAAGAGCCGCTAACTGCCAGGCTCTTCAGATACCGAAAGAGTTCACTGGGGAGGTGATGGACTTACTGCTACCTCAAAGTGAAATCGGAGAGCTTTTAAAAATGTGCTGAAATGCAGCTTTTGGGGTAAAAAACACTACAGCGTGCACGTGTCCAAAGGAGTAGAGCTAGAGGTGGCTGCAGCTTCTGGCACCAGTGAACATGAGTTACAGCTCCAGATGGGGAGGAAGTTTCCCCACGTTCTCCTCCTTGATTAACAACCTTCTCCCCACGGTTATTTTGGAGTCATATTTGAACAGCCAACATCCTCCCTGTGGCTTACGTGGAGATGGGAGCCCTCCCATTTTGCTCTATGCTCTCAAGAAGAGGGACTCTTTATCAGGGAGTGGAGTGATAGGATGAGGGGCAATGGTTTTAAACTGAAAGAGAGGAGATACGGATTAGATATTAGGAAGAAATTCTTTCCTGTGAGGGTGGTGAGGCACTGGAACAGGTTGCCCAGGGAAGTTGTAGAAACCCCATCCCTGGAGGTGTTCAAGGCTGGATGGGGCTTTGAGCAACCTGGTCTAGTGGGAGGTGTCCCTGCCCATGGCAGGGGGTTGGAACTGGATGATCTTTAAGGCCCTTTCCAACCCGAACCATTCTGTGATTCTCTGATTCTATGATTCCTCTTCAGCGCCTTCAGCTCTGCTCTCAGAGCCAGGATCTACCAAGGAAAGCAAAGTTCTTCGTGGGGCTTTTGTCCTTCCTCTACCTGCCCAAAAAATTAGTTTACCTGTTCTCCATTACTATGCAGGTGTGGAGCACGGGGTTGCTTTTTTCTGTCTTGTTCCTTCCTTGGTGTGTGCAAGGCTTCAGCCTCTTGAGGAGTGGAACAGTTTGTTGAACTTACAGGACTCAAGAAAGGACAAGAAGGTAAAAGGCACTCTATCATGGCACATAGGCAGAAGTGAGGCACACGTCCCTCAGAGACGACTGGCCCAGATAACATACCTTCTACCACGCCGAGGTGGTGAAAGTGGATATCTTTAGGTAAGGTGTAAATGCATGTTCAGTGTAGGTTCCTCTCCGCTCTCCCTTGCTCAGTTCGTGACCTGAACTGCAAACGATGAAGCTTGGAGGTTTTATAACTCAAGCCCTTCCTATAGATCTCACAAAAGTTCCAGAACAGGAATCAACACGTATGTTGGCCCCTGAATAAATTCCCCGCGACAGCTACGAGTTTCACACCACACTGCAAAGCTCTGGAGGTCCAAGCTCTAATGGCCGCCTTAGAGGAAAATGGTCCCCTGAACCATCACGCTGCTAATTTTAGCTCAGATGAGATTTTCATAACTTTTTAAGGGACTTGATCAGAGCAACTGTGCTGACAGCAAGAGGGAATTAAGTTCTTATGGCACACACAAGGGTCTTGAATGTTGGCGTGCCGGAGCTGTGCAGAAAGCCACACCGCAGCTGAAGTACAGCCCCATCTTTCATTTAATTGGAAATCTGTGCCCATAACCAGCTGCTCCTATTATTGAGACACAATAAAGAAAGAAATCCTCAAAAATCCCTTGTATTCAGAAATTCAAGCTGGCATGTTATAACTCCTTTGGATTTCTCCAAACCACAGGCCTGAGGAACTCAAAGCTGCGCATTCACATGTATTTACACATGCCTTGCCCAAAAATGTGAAGAACACATCATAAAAGTACTTATTTTTAAGCATCTGCCCTCAAACTTATGTCAGTGCAAGGAGGATCGGCTGTTGGACTGCCAGCTCCAGTAGACAAACTGGCTCCCGAAATTGCCTTCCCCCGTCTTCGCAGCCAGGCCTGGTCTGGGATTCTGCTTTGCTGAGGACACGTTTCTATTGCTGTCTGCCCCGTTCAAGACTTTCATAATTCTTTCTTTATCCGACCGTCGAATGGCAGGCAGGAAAATGGAGTATTTCTGAAAGCCCATGTCCCAAGCTTCTGCCTCATCTCCCGTACAGCCACCTCTCCCATTCCCACCTGCATCCCTGTCTTGTGCCATAATTTTTCATCGAGGTACAATCCAAGTGGGATTAGAGCCCACAGGAGGCTCTTGGCCATCCTGTGTAGCCAACTGCTATTACAAGAAACCACATTTCCTAATCACGTTGTAATTTATGGAGCTCAGTCGCGGGTTTTTACCCGTCGCTCTCCCTGTTGGCAGGTTGCCGCTGAGCCTTACACCTCCGATGGCTTGAAGCCTCTTCCAATTTCCTGCCTGAATGCATTCGGAGCCAGTTTATATCTATGTTCTTGTGCCAAAGCTGGAGCTTGAATAACTGCTCTTCCTCCTCTAATGCATAGGGAGCGATCGTAACCCTTCGATTTGCTAGGCTGAACAAACCAAGCTCTTCTGGGTTCCTCAAGAACACAACGTTTCCATCTCCTTCCAGTTTATACCCCTCTTTACTGAGCAGAGATGTCATAAATTTTAGCCAGTGTTCCAGATTAATTTTTACCATATTTTATGCAGTGGTATTATAACGTTTTTGATACCACCATCTTCATCCATCTAGGCATATTTAGAAATATATAACATTTATGGCTGTTGTGTAAAGCACTTTGTAGTCATGCACACTGATGATCCATAATACAAGGGATAACTTTCAGCTTTGCTCATCAGTGCGATGTCTGGATCATTATCTGTGAACACTGAACCAAGGCTTTTTTCTCTTCAGTAGTGGGCATTAAGCAATCAACGCAATTTTCACATAGTTGACATGTTCCACAGACCAGCTGATGCCTGAATTAGTGTCCAGGAATCCAGTGAGACCTTGTAGATTTGGATCGATCCCCCTTTAGATTATACTTAATAATTTAAGCTATGGATTGAAGGGACTCTCCAGATTCTGAAATGACCTGTGGAAACTGCCAAAAACCGATGTCATGTTTGTTGGCCAACTCACCCCCCTTAAATCCTGCAAATTGCTGTGTTAAGTGAGACGTGAACGCTGTCTCCCAAGAATAGCGAGGTAGGAAGGCTGTCGTCCAAGTATAATAAGAAAACTGCATTAGCCTTTCAGGGGACCACTTACCTCCCCAGCTCATATGCTGCATAGAGATTTTAATAACGGAGAATATTGCAGAAAAAAGTTGTTTCATTTCATCTGCTTCACGTCAAAGAAATACGACAGCGAAGCAGCGGAAGGCAGAGAAAAATTCGCCGCCTGCAAACCGGTGTTTTCACCCCAGCCCGACGGCAGTGTCCTCAGGCGGAGCGGAGCCCACCAGCTGCTCCGCGGCAGACATCAGCCTTCCAGAGGCTCCACATCACGTACGCACAACCTGACTCATCGACCAGAAAGCCACATGTCTGTCTGCAGCCTTGCACGGCTCCAGCAAGTTGCTGCAGAGGTACCTCCTACCCCCGCGGGAGGCAAACAGCATCCTCCTGCACCCCGGGGCGCCTCCCAGCCCTGCGACACTCCCATAACTCCTGGAGAAATTCAGGGTGATGCCTTTCACCCAGGGACAACCCCCAGCCCTGCCTCATGGCTCTTTCACAGCCCTGATAAGTCACATCTTGCTTTTGTCTCCTTAGTGGCTCATCTGATGCATGAAAAGGTCCCGAAAGGGCTGGTGGATGAGCTATGCTGGAAGGATTTCAGTGTCTGTCTTAGGCTCTGCTTACGGCTGCTCTTCATCTCCATGGTGATTGGAGACAGGTCTGAAGTGGCAAATCTGCTAAAAGACCCAGCAACGCAGACAGAGGAGCGTAATTAGAAAGCGGGTGTTCGCAGCAAGGAGCACTGTGACCTCTGCAAGAAACAGATGCTGGAAGAACCTAAAAATACATTAACCTGAGTAACGCATGAGATCTCAATACCTACTGCTACTCCCTGCTTTTATTTTCTCCTGAGCATCCCAAACTCCCTGATGGCACACTGTTTCGTAAAAAGCACCTGAGGGATCAAAGAAGCACCCAGGTCTTACGGAATATGTCACCACCACACTGGAAGTGGGTTTCAATTGCTGTCCATGCCATGCTGTACTCATCAGAGACCACGTCTACCTGGTCAGGTGCCACCTGTCACTAAATATCTGTATTTCCACCCAAAGCTACAGGGACATGGGCCAGCTTGGGCACCAGAAGCCACCGACACGCCTGGGCAGAAGGTGGAGCTGAGAGCAGGTGGCACCAGCTTGGGTATGGTCCTCCAACGGGACTCCCGAAACCCAACTGGTTCGCGTCCCCGCAGCATGCAGGACCAGCACAGCTACTTCAGGACCATCTGCATCTCTCCATACACCGTGTCCTCCACCTCCTGGCAGGCACAAAGGGAGCCTCTGACATAAGGAAGGTGACAGAAAACAAGGCTGCCGCCTGATTTGCATGGTTGGGTGGCACCGAACGAAACACACGGTGCTGCAGAGCCTCAAGCAAGCACTGAGCCAGGCTTATAAAGACAAGGAGGAGGAAAAAAAAAATCCCCAAACAACTGGATTTTCTCTAATCAGACAGATAATATTTACAGCCTACGAGTGGTGCCAAAATATTTCAGGAAATGCCTAAACCCTTCTGAATAAAAGCTCAAGAAAGCACAATATTTAAGGACAGCAACTACAACAGTAAGAACGAAAGCTTTCCACCCTACCCCAGCCTCCTTACACGGTTTAAAATGATTGCCATAGCAATTATCAAGGCTAAGCTCATTTTGCAATCTCCTCTGCAAATTAAGTTCCGAGTTGAACACGTAAAAGCTCAGCACAAAAACCAAACGAATCATGTAACCAGCAAGGAGCAGAAATCGATGCCTGCTCCACACAGACAGCATGCTGAGGTCTAATCCATCCCGCTCAATTCCTGTACCCAGAGATCTGAACTTCATTTGAACAATTCTTTCCAGGAAGGCACGCACCTGACGGTTGAAAAACCCAACCCCAAACACCTTGGCCTGTTTTTAGGGTCATCCCGCAGCTCTGACTGCCTGCCCTGGACGTACTACAGAGCGGAGCGGTCCAGGAGGGCAGAATATGAGCAGCAAGTCCACCGGCCAGGCTAGAGCATCACCACTTTTCTCCCCATGAAACAGCAGTAGATTCGTCTGTATCTGTTCCCTTGCTCAACCACAACAAACCCCATCCTGGAAGTATTTTGTTTCCTCCCCTCTCAATTCCCAATTACATCTACAGACACTGAAAAACACCAAGTCCCGTGAGGATCGCGTCTCCATTTTGCTTCATTTGTGCATTCCGACCAGACCTGTCTCTGCAAGTCTCTATCGTGCAGCCAGAAACAGCCGCATGCAACAAGTGCTCGCGCCCCCAGGAGAAAATCAGGGCGACTATTTCCAAAGAGCATATTAAAACAATTTATTTCTGGTAACTGGGTAGTGTCATCGTTACCTGCTCGGGCTTCAGGCCGGGGGGGACCCACGCGTACTCTTCCAAGGCACAGCCCGAGTCGTCGTCAGAAGTCGAATTCCTCTGGAAGTCAAACATGAGCTTTGTGACGGTCTTCTCCATCTCCAGAGGCATAACTGTTACGATGTGCTCTTCCTGGGAGCACTTACAGTGAAGGCAAATCTTCCTGCAAGGTGAGGAGAGAGGGAAAAGAGGCGATGCCCCGGTGAGTCGCACTTTAAATAAGAAAGTCAAGCGATTCCTGCCAGTTGTTGGCCTGCAGACACTAAACTCAACCCTTTTTTTATGCTCAGGCATTTTCTAATGCAGGATTTGTCTCTCTCACAAGGAGGAAATAAAAGTCCATATTTGCTGTAACAACACTTGGCAATCAAGCTGAGTCAGACTGCCCAATGTTTGGGGAGATGTAATTGCCTTGTCCCTTTACTGCACCACGAGGAGTATTTCCAGGGGCCAGCACAGGCAAGGGCCACCAGCCCACCCTGCGCGGATTGGCGTGCCAGCCGCTAATTGCAGAGCGGTTACCGAATTTGGGACAGCTGAGCGCTTGGCTAATACAGAAAATGGTGGATTGACTGGGAAGCTGTGAATGACAAGTCCCTTCAGCATGCTGATAGCATAAATTTGCTTATTAAAGCAGCATAAAAATTGATTATAGCCTGAACATATAAAACTAAATTAAATTAAGGGAGGCTACAAAAATCACAGTCACACTACAACGGCATCTCAACCGCCCGGCTCGGTGGCACGTGCCACGGCTCAGCGACACACCAGCTCCCACGCTGCCCGAGAGCCGGACCGGGGTGGGGAAAGCACGAGGACTGAAAGAACAGCCCACAGGTTGCAATTTAACAGCCCTTAGCTCAATTCACTGCAAACGTCACTTCTCAGCATCTTTTTTAAAGGTCTGTTCCTGCAGCGGGTGGTCCGCGGGAGATTTTCTTCGTGGGCTTTTATCTGCAGGGCTGGTAGGACGTTGCTCCCCTTCGGCAGGGGCGAGAGCGAAGGATCAACCTGGCTGAAAACATCTCCCAGCCCCATAAAGAGAGGTTAAAGGGAAAGCTGATAAATTGACTTCTATTTCTGAGAATGCAATGCTTCTCCACAATGTGGGTCAATGGTATCTATTTTAAAATAACCACGCAGGATTCTGAATTAATTTGTGCTAATGAAGCACCACTGACTTCTGAGGGTTGAGTTTCACTTGGGTAACAGAAGGGAGACGTCTCAGAGATAATAAGGTACCACACAAAAGGCAAGGGAAAAGCTACCGTTGCCATTGCAGGTTTCTCTGCTAGAAGGTAAAGCAAAGAAATTCAGAGGGCAGCAACAGTTAGACATCGGGGGCTCTAATTTTCAAACACCTTTCCTTCTTTTTTGCCACTGTGTACAAGCCAGCTAAGCGTACCAGCGCCCAGACCCAGATCCGCGTCTAAATTTCCACTTGGCCATTACAGCACAAAAAATGCGCTCTAGCAAAAGTCAAGAGGCTCCGTTAAGTCAAGCCAGGGAGATTTGCCAGATTTTCCCATTTCCTGCCTTTCATCAGATCTAAAACCACACAGCGACCCCCACGCACCCCCGGCGTCTGGTTTGCATCCAGTCGGAGAGTCTCGGCATCGCCTCCGGCTGTTACCTTAAAAAATAAGCAAGGCACCATTTCATGTGAATACTTTAATTAATCAGCTACCGTGGAAGGGTGCTCTGCCTCAGCAAAGCTGCTGGTTTCTTTGCCGTTTCCATCTCACTTCACGATATGATTAGAAGCAGCGCAATATGCAACAAGATGCTAAGAATAATTAATAGCTCCAGAGCCCCAGATTCGGCACTGGAGATAGTTATTCTAACGGAGTTTAGGACTTGTTAGCCAAATTTTAATTTTTAAGACATCGATCACAAGCTTCAAAGGGAGACAAACCCAACAGTCCATGCTCAGATAGCAGCAACACTGGGAGCACAAGCACTGTGATGTGGAAAAAGCCATCCTGGACGTCTCTGCCTCCTCCCTGCCCTAGACACATCCCCTCCAGGAGATGGAGGATGGAAGGAGAGCATCAGAGGTCTTGGCTTTTAATAAATGAGACTAACCAGGCCATCGTGAGGACTTTAAACACCAATGTCGAAGAGTTAATAAGTGAGATGTATGATCCATTAGACCCCACAGGCTGCTCCATGTGACCACCATCCTGCAGCTCACTCCAGGTACAGCCAGGAAGGTGAGGACCAGGTTGGAAAGCTGATTTACACCCACCCTCACTCCTGCTCCATCCCAGGCAAGTGGGTGCTGCTGGCACATGGCCTCTCCTGGTCAGAAAAGCAAAGGATGAAAAGGACACAGGTAGCTTGTCTACTCATCAGTGATATCCCCAGGCCAGGACAACGGGCTCTGTAAAAACTTTCCACCATTCAAAACTGAGCATCTCCAAGCATGGGGTTTCTGCCACCTCCCTGGGCAAACAGTACAAACTTCAAGATCTTGCCCCTGAGACATTCAGTTCTCTTCCTTTCCCCTCATTAAAAGCAGAAGATTAACAGCTTTAATTACAATTATTTTCTTTACATTAGGATATGTTGTTTCATGGGAACAATACTGAGTGTCCTAGGAGTGTCTTTCCACTCCTATGATATGGTTTCCATGACTTCTTCGCATAGGTCTCACTTACTCAACTTTATTTTATCGTCTTCCAGCTCCCTATAATTAAAAATAATTCCCCATAGTAAAAACTTAATATAAAAACGTACATTTCAAATGTGAGATGAAATTGAAAAAGCAGTATCCCCCCATTGCACTCAAAGCAGAGAGGCATGAAGTGAGATGATGCACGTGCCAGAGCTCGACCACGCGTGGTGACCAGAGTGACAATGTGCCGTGGGTGGCGATGCTACAGGGGAGAGCTGGTGGGTGTTGGAGAGGAGTGAGGCCATTTCCAGCAGCCTGCCCGGATGCTCCCACCAGTGGCAGCTCGTTAGTCATTAACAAGGGAAGAGTGGTAGAGCCTGGAGATGCTTAGGGCATCGGCGTGCCACATACCTTACCATATAAAGAGTGCTGCAGCCTAGGTGCAGTGGCACGTCCTGCAAAGGGAAACCCATTGGTTTGGCTGTGGCCAGACACGATCCTCACCGAAACACCACCAAAGCTCCATCAACACCACCTGCAGCTGCCTGTGCAGCCAAGGAGCCCCACACAAGTTGAGAAGAGCAAGGGCAGGTTTTGGTTTTTTTTAAGCAAGAAGTGCCCCTCAAAGTGTTTAAGACCAGCCTGGATGGGGCTTTGAGCAACCTCGTCTAGTGGGAGGTGTCCCTGCCCATGGTGGGAGCGTTGGTGCAAGATGATCTTTAAGTTCCCTTCCAATTCTAACCATTCTATGAATCTATGAAGAAGAAACTAACCCCAATCACTGTCTTCATTCCTGACCTTTCTGTCTTGCTCTCATCCCAGAGAAGGGTCTACAAGCTCATCTCAGGGAGATACCTGCCCTGGTGATTGAGAGAGATCTCCAGCATCAGGGAGGACACCGAGCTGGAGACATTTTGGTGCTGTTGCTAAAAGCTGGGGACATCTTGGAACATCACTTGTCTCCAGGAGCTGGGGGCTGGCGAGGAGAAACCTAGTGATGTGTTTCCCAATGAAGTGGCGAGGCACTGGAACAGGTTGCCCAGAGAAGCTGTGGATGCTCCATCCCTGGAGGTGTTCAAGACCAGGCTGGATGGGGCTTTGAGCAACCTGGTCGAGTGGGAGGTGTCCCTGCCCTTGGCAGGGGGGTAGAACTCGATGATCTTTAAGGTCCTTTCCAACTCTAACCATTCTATGATTCTATGATGAGAGGAGAGCTGACAGCAGTACCAGCTTCAGGGTACATAAAGGAGCTGGTGAGCAGCTGTGGCTTGTGGACAGGCAGAGAAGAGAGGGAGGCACAGGCTGGGGAGCACCCGGCAGGGCTGCTCGGCACAGAGCTCTGCCCTGCAGCGGGGCCAGGACAGCGGGAAGTAAACGGGGAGAAAAAGAACATTTCCTGGTGTCAGATTTAGCTGGAACGGAGCCTGCTTTGAATTGACTTCACATGGTACGAAGCAGCAGCGGCTCAAAAACAGATTGAAAAATTTGTTCTACTCAAGGCCAGCGCTTCATGTGATGAAGTTACAAGATGGATGTATTTTATTTTGCAACGGCTGCTTTTCCGTGGTGCTCTTGGCACGGCGGCTGGTCCTCTCCTCAGCGGAGGCTCTAACCCCTGTCCCTGGTTACATCTCCACCCATCCACTGGTGCAGGGGGACGGTACAAACTGGGTCCACCATGCCATGCCAGCCCTCTTCTCCCTACGGGTGAAAACAGACACACAAGGGGAATCTGAAGCAAACAGGGCCCAGCGCATCAAGCGGAGAACCTGGCTCCCGAGTCCCTCTCGCTTGGGATGCAGAAGCACGCTTCCAGCCCAGGTCCACCTACGTACAGCTTGGCACGAGCCCAGTTGACCTGTGAGGTCTCTGGGACAAGGCAGTCTCTTGTTGTACGCCCCAGTTACCAAAGCACAGCCTCTG
>JAOXNO010000003.1:8253107-8265155 GCA_028565335.1 Limnodromus scolopaceus
AGCCCAGTTGACCTGTGAGGTCTCTGGGACAAGGCAGTCTCTTGTTGTACGCCCCAGTTACCAAAGCACAGCCTCTGCCATCGCCGGAGCCTCCCGCAGCCCTTTCATCATGGCAACGACACCAACAATAAGTTACACCAGGCTGAGAGCACCAGAGCTGTGCAAGAGGCTCTGGAGAGAGCTGCGAGTGTGCCCCCAGCTTTCTGAAGAGAGCCGAGGTCTCCCTGCTGTGAAAAACCAGCAAGGACTCCAAACTGGGAAAGCACAGGGAGAGTCCTATAGCCCGGGAAGAAGGGATGGGGAGGGGGAAGCCTGAACCCAAGGCAAAGCAGGTCCTTGCAAAGGGTCTGTAGCTCCAGCACAGGAGCCGGCCAAGCTGGCCTCTCCCAGTTGGGGTCTGGGGCAGCGCAGGCAGGACCAGACACCCCTGGGGCTGTGAAAAGAAAACCTTCTGGCCACAGGGCTCCTCTCTTCCAGCTGTGGCTGCTGGCTCGGCTGGGTGGGCATGCAGGACCCATCACAGCAAACGCCACCGAAGCAAAGCCTGCCCGGGCTGGGCACAGCAGGTATTTTGAGAAAGGGCAGCGCAAGAGCTCATCCCCTCCCAGCAACAGCAAGAATGAAGGCAGAGTTTAAAATCGTGGCAGAAATGTTAAAATTCTTCTTGGACAAAGGAGGAACTCGACAAACAGCCCTTATCACAACACCCACCCCCACCCCCCCAGCACCGCTTATCTCTGCTTCTCAGTTGTTTCTGCTGGGATGGAAATAAATGGGCTGTATCAGGGAGCAGCTCCGTCTCCAGACAATGCGAGGAGCAGGAATGCCACGGCCCACGCCGGCCCATGCGATGCCTCTGCTGTTGCTCCACAATCAAGGATTTGCATGCATTTGTGCCCACATTAACATGCAAGATTTGGAATCCCTCAAAAAGCATTTGTCTGCTCAGCTCGGACAGGGTGTGTAAACGCAAAGGGGCAATTCCCTCCCTGCTTGGCTTAAGACACAAACAGCAGCCTGATTTTTTTTTCCAACATCGTGCCATCATTCTGATTGCAATGAGGTTTTTTGGGTCAGTCACCAGTCGGTACATCACTAGACTTCTCGGAAACGGGAGAGGCTGAGGATCTGGGGCAGCTCATGTGACCCCTGAGTCTCTTAACAAGGGCATCTTAATGTCCCTGCCTGTTATCTCCTCCCCTCATTTGAGAGCTAATGAGGCATCTTCCCACCCGGAGTGAGCTCCAGCCACACAGACCCATTTCTCTAGATCCCACAGGCAGGGCAAATATTTATCTAAACTGAAAAATTAACACAGTCCTTCACTGCCATGGGAGAGCCCATCAGCTCTTCTCCAGTATGTGCGCCACTCTCCCATTTCACAGATGGGGAAGCTGAGGTACAGGAGTACCCAGAGGCAGCACCCAGCCGTGGCTTCCCCATCAGCTTCATCAGAGGAGCACCAAGCTTTTGTTCTCAAAACAGACAGTTGGAGTTGCCACCTCCGACTTCTGTAACATCACATTTTGAACCAAACGCTCCCAGCAGCCCCAGCCAGCAACTGCCCATGGCCTCAGGTCCCATGGACCTCAGTGACAAAGTTGCATCTCTCCGGACAAACCATTTCTGTGATTTCACAGCTCTTTCACAGTCACTTCAGCTGGAAAAAAACCCTATCAGTGGGAATGCATTGCAAAGCCCTTGTGCTACCTGGGCTGAAAAGGAAGCTTTTATCTGCCAAACTGGGGTGCAGGAGGCTAAAGGAGGCGAATTAGATACGGGCATTTACAACAGAAGCAATTCAAAGTCTGAGGACAAGGTGCCCTTGGTGCCCTCCAAGGATGGCCAAGGGAGGACAACGCTCACTTGGCCCAAGATGCCGTAGGGACAGCTGGCTTAAAAGATCAACATCTGGTGGTAGCAACAGTGCAGGCAGCACAGCAATGCCAAGAAGATAAGGAAGAGACAAATAACCCAGCAACCAAACTACCCCTATAGGTGCAGCTCCCCCCAGTCTCAGTGGCCATAGGGGACCCCGTGTAGCTGCACATCTCCAGAAAGGCCTGCAGTAGGTGGGGAAACACTGAGAGGATGGAAGAGTTGTGAGCCTTCTCCATTTTCCCCATCCATCTTCTCTTCTCTACCCACTTGATTTGCTCAAGACAAGCCAGATTTTCAGTGTTGCTTTATTTTTAATCCCCTCTGACCTCCACAGTGCCAACAGCAGCAACTGCGAAGGTGTCCAGGGTGGCGTTGAAGCTTTTATTACAAACCCCATTTCCACTCCTGGAAAAATTCTCCTCTCTGGCTGAAGTTGTCCATGCTCAGTCGCAGGGTGGAGACTAATTTTTATTTTTTTTTTTTAAGACTCTGTAAAAATCCTTTACCATTGCAAGAGTTATTCTTGCCTAATTAGGAAAAAGAAGAAAAAAAAATTGCCAGCTGCAGCCAGGTATGAGCAAAAGCAGTCTCCGAGGATTTTCCAGTTGGTCTGCCTTCACAGTGAATCAGGACCATCAATCAACCCGAGAAGCGGATGGAACATCTGCCTGTGGGTCCCCACCGCCCTGTCCCCAAACCGCTGCTTCCCTGCGGCACAGCCCGGGGCAGCCTCCAGGCTCCTTCCCATTTTGCTGTCTGTGGTCTAGGGCACCACGTGGCAGACAACAACCGCCAGCACACGAGGCTGTGCTCCTCCCAGACGAGACCAAGAGATCAGGACAAAACACGACACAACGTACAGAAGCCCCAAATCCCACATCTGGGCTGTCCTGGTGCCCTCTTAGGCGACCAGGGAACCAGGACCACAGCCCAAAACTGTGGCCAGACCTCTCAGCAACACCCTAGGGTGAATTCAAACATGACCAACCTTTCCAACCTGTGGCTAAATCACCCCAGGGGAGCTGGGGTGAATCACAGGTCATTTTGGGGACCCCAGGTGCACCCCAGCACTCTGCGGTGAACACAGGTCCCACTGGGGCTCCCGTTTCTCCTCGTGAGCTGGGTAAGAACCCCAGGGTGCTTCACCACCCTCCTGACCTGAACCATGCTGCCAGGCTGCTCCCATGAGCCACAACCCCTAACACGAACTAGGAAAAGTCTGATGCATAAAGATGAGATGTTTAAATTAAGGGATATTAATAACTCGGGAGATCTCAGAAGAACTCTCTATCTGGAGCTCTCCAGATATTTTGCAGAAGATGCAGTGGGGTTTTTTCGCAACAGAGGTTAGACAGAGGTGGGCAAAGGGCTATACCCTTGTGAGCTGCAGATTCAGCAAGGGGGAGAGAGAGAAGAAGAAAAACAAGGTGCCATGAGCCCTAGCCTGTTGCCCATCCATGCTACCAGGAGAAAAGGTGTCCAACAGGCTGCTCTGTCACATCCAAGGCGATGGAGGCAGCCTGCCAGCTCACAGGCTTACCACTCATCTCAGCATATTTATGTTAGTTTGGGTTTTTTCCCCCCCCTTAAAGGTCCAGCTCTTAGCTTACAGAAACAATAACAACCACATATTTTTCCTCGGTCACAGAGAAGAAATGCAAACCACTAGTTTCCAACTAGAAGAGGAGAACAGGCTCAATAACAGCCCCAAAACTGGTGGGCAAACAACGCTGAGGCCAATCTCGTGATTTTGGAAGGCAGAGGGAGCCACGCGACGGGCAGACCTAGGAGCTGTGGGCACCCAAGAAGGGTTTGATGTCCCCCATGGCAGGACAACCCAAGAGCCCTGAGAGCCCCGTGGTGCTGAAAGTCCCAGGGATGGAGCAGGACAGGCAGTGGAAGGAGCAGGCAGCAACAGGATCCTCTCCAAACCCTCTCTCTCCCTCCACGAAGCAGCTTGGCTCCATTCAGCATGTGGGTCCTCAACTGTCTTCTCAAGTTTGGTTAACCCTGGTCTCTTCACAGGCAGCGTTTATCTTCCTGCCCATCTTTCTTCCCCCCACCCATGTTCCAGGCTTGCAGCCCATCTCTCCAGCACCGACATGGGACAGCCAGGCTAAGCCCAGCGGGTTCCCAGCGATCTGCCCCGGGGCTGGAAGTGCTATTTTAGGGGACTTCATCAGTTTGCCTTCGCAGCGTGACAAGCAGAAACCACGGGAAAGCAGTAAACACGCCGCAATTCGAGCCTCTCCCAGGCCGTAGGGTCCTGAAGGAAAAAAAAACCCGGCTTGATAAGGCAAAACGCTCGGGAGCGGGATGAGCTAGGCTGAAAATTGTAATTATTTCAAAAGTTGAGGCTTAGACGGCGTCCCCTGAGATGGGCAAAACTGACTGGCTTGTGAAAGCAATCACTGCCAGCCTGATCCGTGTGTGTGTGTGTGTGTGTGTGTGTGTGTGTGTGCGCCGGCTCAGCCCGAGCCAGGCTGCCAACGGCAAGTGCGCAAGGCTGGGTCATCTCGTTAAGCTGAATCCGGCTGGTAGAAAACACGCGACGGGAGGAGATTAAAATAGGAAGCAAAATATAATCTTGTTAGCTGCAGACAGTTTTACTTTACAAATCTTTTATCGCGGGCTCAAGCCGGCACCCTTATAAACACAAGGCAGTGATGCGAGACGCCTAAGCGCTGCCACAGTAGGTGAAATAACCGCTGAACAAAAATAAGTCAGATAAGTTACAAGATAAGCGAGCGAAAACAGAAAGGATGACACTGCATCTGGTGCGAATAATTATTTTGGCATTATTCTGTCCAGCGCTAATCCTCAGCGGCTTGAAAAGATTCAATCAGTATTTAGCACCGCCAAGGAATCATGACTAGAAAACAAAGAGTAACTGGATTAAAATCTTTCTACGGTCACAGGTCACGTCTGTGTCACATCTGCTTAAAATGTTCCTTTAAGGAACAAGAAAATAAAAAAAGGAAATTTGACTTGAAAAGATTGTACTGAAAAACAGAACCCCCAGGTTGCAGTTCTAGGTTAGTTTATAGTTAGGCATTCTGGCATGAAAGAGAAGGACATAGAAAGATTATTACTTTAAAACTCTCTATCCTCAGGAAGGCAAAGCCACCACAATAAACATCTGAACAGCACTGTCCTCATCCACAACACCAGCCTGCACGCAGTCTGCTCAGAAAATGCCCAGAGAACCCAGGCTTCCAGAAGCTGCATCTACCACAGCAATGAAATTAACGTTGAGAGACGAGGATTTTTTAAGACTTATTCCTATTTAGAGCCAGCTGAGCCTTCCCGATTATTTTTAGAATGAAAAATCCATTACGGTGGCATCACTGTTTCTCCCCGACTTCCTGCAGCTGCAGAAATGCAATTTAACAATTAACCTTTTCCATCCACAAACAACACAAACAGCAAAGGCTGGGAAAAAAAGCGCAGCCCCCCCCCCCCGCAGATCCCCACCGCCAGCACGGCGAGCAAAGTTCGCACGCAGCTCCGTGCATCCACGGAACGCCGCTTATTCCTCCTTCTCCTCCTCCTCCTCCTCCTTCCCTTCTACTTTCTATCCCTCCTAAAAACCCACGACAACTTTGAAGTCGCTGGAAAAAGGCAGTTTCTTACCTGCTCCCGCCGACGGCGCAGGAGGAAAAAATCCAGCGGGTTCTTCCGACGTCCTAGTCGCGCCCGTTGCCTTTCGGCTGGTGGGCTGCTCCCAGGACCAGCCCCAGCACCGCAGTGCCATAAAGCATCCCGGGCTCTCCCACCGCCCCGGCACAGGCAACCTGGGATGGGGGCTGCCACCAGATGGGCTTTTCAGAGCCTTTCGGAGCCTTTCAGAGGAGCCACGCACCGACCGCGGCGCGTCTCCGAAGGAAACCTGCCGTGGAAAACCGTGCCATCCCCCTGCCCCACGTCTTAAAGCTTTTGCTTAAATCACCTCCCTCCAAAATCCAGCTCCGGAGGGTGCCCCCCTCTCCGCTCCCACTCCAACTGAATCCAGCCGCTCTCTCTCCCCCCTTCCACCCGCCCGTCACTAAATGACCCTCGGAGGTGGCGGGAGGATGTCCAATTTGCTCTCCGAGCGGCGAGGCATTAACGAGGAGCGATGCAGCCCGCGGAGGATAATTGGCGGCGTGGGAGCGGCGCGGGGCCGTGCTGTTGCATTGCTCTCCTCTCCTGCATGCTAATGAGCAATGATGTCAGCAAGCCAAAGTCACCGCATCCGGACCGCTCGCCGCCGGCCCCCGGCCACCCTCCCATGGATTTACATGGAAATCAGCCCGCTCTTACAAATCAATAAATCCTGGCGGCTGCTTAGGGAAAGGGAGAGGGGAAAAAAAAAATATACAAAACCCCCTTCTCGCTGGCTCGCATGTGCGTCTTTCAAAGAGTTGGCTCCGCACCAGCAGCCCAAATTGAATGGTGTGAAGACGCTAATTACCCTTCCCCAACGATCATCTTATTTGATGCTGACCGAACCTCAACTCGCTGTCAAACTTGAGGCACCGCTTCTTAGGTACGCGGGCTATTACAGCGATGACCTGCTGGCTCCGAGCAACGTATCGTTTTTCTCCTGGCTTTCCATGCCCTCTTAATTATTTTCTGCAGTCATTTGCTATGATTCCCCACTGGTTTTCCGACGCAGCAGGTTTGCGCACCAGCAGGGCTAAACATTCTGGGCAATACAAGTTATTAGCGTAGCGCTTTGGTTACTGCATATTTTAATACATTCTCTTTCACGCGGCCCCGAGAGATGCACAATTCACACCTTTTATGCGTAGCTCAGGTGAGGGCTGCGACCCCAGGAACGCGCTACCCCAACGGGGATGCTGAAGCCTCCTTCCCTCATCGTTCCCTCCTCTCCGAGAAGAAAAGAAAACGCAGAGAAGGAGCTACGCTGCCAAATCTGCTGCTCTCAAAGCCCGTTGCTGGGGAATTAGGTGGCCACAAATGAATCTCTGCTACAAGTCAACTGGAGGAGAGCGGTTTGCATTTGGAAAAAGTGAGTGAAATTCAAAAACCTAGTTTCTGTGGGCTCAGAAAAATACAGAAAGCAAATTAAACTTGCCCAACGTGTACTGCTTTTCTAGCACACTCCTGACTTCTGGGGCCTGGCTCCAGATTTCGGAGCCCTTGACTTTGGCAATATTAGCTATGTTTACAGAACACAGAAGGATGCAGAAACTACAGCTGCAAGTCTTTCCGCAGTCTCAAATGCCTTAAATTATTATTATTAAGGCTCATAAATTAGGTTTCATTATACGGAATTACACTCAAAATCTCAAGGGCGAGATCTTCAGCTGGGACAAACCAGCCCAGCTTCCCCTCGGAGCCACCCCAACTTACCCCAGCCAAGTGGGATGGACCGAGACCTTGCAGAGATTTCATCTGGCTCAGACAACTTCAGACAAAAGAAAATATTCAGGGCCACTGATGAAATATTTGAGCATTTACAGTTTCTTTTTTTTTTTCTCAATTAAATCTGCAGCCACAAGTACAAGAGTTGAGCACTTACCCCGTTACCGCATCCAGCCAGGTCAGACCTTCCTTCCATGGAGGAAGGAGCAGCATCACCTCCACTTCTGCTGGGGATGGCCGCAACGCCAAGGAGGGTCCCCTCCAGCTCCACAGAGCAACAGAACTTGAAGGAAAAATCTCCCCTGACCCTTCAGCTTCCTAAACTGGCACAATTTGTCCTTTCCAGCTTGCGCCAGTGTTGTGGGCAGGCTGTCAGCTCGCCTCTCTGTGGTTAATGTGCCACGGCCCCAGGATGATGTATTTTTTCCCTCTTAAATTCAGAACATGTTAATTACAACACGAAGGCAAGGAGACAAAACTGAATTGGGCAAAAGCAAATAAAGAAGCCTGCTTATAAAATGATAACATTGAGCAGAAATGCTGTAGAGCAGAAATTACCCGTGTTTTACTGTAACAACCTTCCCTGGAAACATATTGCTAAGAGCACACAGCAGTGACGAGGGGCTACAACCAGCACAAAGAATACGTACCGCTCCATTCGCCATGTCCTGTAGGTGCTAATTTTCACCCAACACATGAGTAAAATGACTGACTTTATCTGCATTAACTTTCAAGGAGCAAAGCTATAAACATTTGGGAGCAAAAGTGTCTATTAGTTCTCCAAGTGCCACTTGAGCAGAACCACCAGCTGGTCCTCCGCTCAGGGGAAAGGTTGGCAGGGTATGAGGCCCAGTGTCCAACCCCACTTCTGGTGCAACATGCTCTGTGTAACTCCATCTACAGCAGCTTCGATCACCCAGCACCAGTCTGGCATGATCCTACCACTGGGCTGATGTCTGTGTCATCTCCACACAACCAAGCATCCTACAGCAACGGTAAGTTCTGCTTGGCTGTCTTGGCTGACTGGATCATCCCCAAGAAAGGAATCACACCAGAAATTGCAAACTTTTAAGTGTAAGTTGATCCACAAAGAGAAAATGGAGGTAAGAATCACGAGCTGATGTAAAAGACCAGTAAGACCAACGTTTATAACATCTCAACTGCATGGCTAACTATGAGCAGAAGAGCTTTGTGTCTCCAAATAGCATGTATAATCGTCATCACTCCTGGCAGGCTTCTTGTTCCAATACTTGCAAACCTAAATATCCACAAAATGCAATGAATAGGCTCTTTTGAGGCAAGAAATCAGATTAGAAGCTGCCACGTTTGGACACACAACTGTCTCAGGAAAGTGGAAATGAGCCTTCCTGCTTTGAAAGCTGCCGGCTCATTGGCAATTGCTCCATATTTCCGTTACCGACTGCAAGGCTTGTGAAAAGGTCATGTGTTGGAATAACTCCAGAAGGCACACAAGATCTCTTGACGGATTCTGCACATTACGCAGGTGAAACGGGTGTTTCATTAAGCACGAAGGAGAATACCGAGCCGGTGGAGCACATTATCAAAGGTCATGTGAAGGACTTGTACCGTTACAAGGATGGATGCTGACAACTGCCAGCAATGAAGCAAACAACCAGAAGTCAAACCTTAGCTACTGAAATAAAGAAAGATCAAGAGCAGGAAGCCCCCGTTCAGGTGCAGAGGTGTGAGACGGACAACTCTGCTTGTAAATACAGAGATGGAAATTGTGATGGAAGTGATGGAAAACTCTGCTGTAGCCACATCTTTCTGCCCTTTGCTGCTAGTTTTAAAGATAAAGACCCAAACCCGGTCAACTTTAAACTTTCTGGCATTTGCACAAACTCATCCCTACGGCTAATTTAACAAATCACTGTAAGAGCCCACGTTTCATAAATGCTGTATTTTATCACCTTGGTGTATCGATCGGTTGGCAATCAATAGGGCTCCATGTGACACTGTTGACTCTCCTGATGACAATGAGACACACGGCATGGCCACGCGCAGCGACAGCAGACCGGCGTCCTCAAGGTCGCCGGGCTACTAACCTGATGAATGTCAGATCAAGTTGCCTTTCTGAATTATTTAGTGAGCATCCTCTGCTGCAGCTTGCCAGAGGAGCATACAGCACTGCTGCCTTGGGATGTCACCGAGGCTCCAGCCTCCGTTGCCCATGGGGACAAAGGCTGTCCCCTGTGCCACATACACATCATGAGTCCGTCTGGAATCGGTGGGATGGCAGGTCCCCCTCATCCCTGAGCCCGTCCTGGCTCACAGCAACATGCACAATAACAGATTACTTTTCCCATCGCTCTCTCTACCCACAGAAACGCAGAATTGGATACTCACAGTGTTTTTTTTCCCCCTTCGTTCCCACGCTCCCCCCTGTAATTTGCAGGGAAATCTCCGCTCGCTGAGCCAGCACTCCTGCCCCGCTGCCAGGAGAGTCCCCAGGCTGGGGGACAGCTGGAGCTGTGCTCCCACGGCCATGGGACAGCAAAAAGCGGCAGAACAAGAGGCTGGAGAGGGCATGGCTTTGCAAACACTGGAGGGGAAAGGCAAGGAGGTTGCAAAAAGCAGTGAGGAGGGAAGGGAGAAGACCCTACGCGGCAGGGTCCAGCCCCATTTCTCCTGGCCAAATGCCTGGCTCTTCAGGAGGCACATAGGGATGTGCCCAAGGGATGGAGAAAGCTCCTTGGACAACCTCAGTCAGAAAACACAGGTCAGAACTTTGTACCAGGTTAAGTTCTCTTTTTTCTTATTTTTTTATTTATTTTTTCTTTACTGTTTTTAAGCAAGGCAGCAGTCCGTCCCCATACCTCTCAATGCCAGAAACAGGGGTGTCTTATCTCAAAGAAAAACGGGATGGAGGGAGAGGCAGAGAGACCAACATCAGATGCAGATCATTAATCCTGAAAACTTGGCCTCCTCTGCTTTTCCTCAGGGCAGCCATTTGTACCTTCACACGGCTGCTGCCTGAGACCACGTGAGACCGACCCTCTCCTCCTGCTGTCACCGCTGCTGCCTTCCACCCGTTTTCGGCAGAGCCGTGGGTAAGGATCCGTGCTGTCGGTCTGCAAGGAGGAATTTAGGTTTTATAACACCACCGAGCCCAGCAGCAGCTGACACAGAAGGGGAGGTGCAGCCCATACGTGCTGCAGCTGATTTCAGAGACGATTTTCTGTATTTTCTACCAATTCACCCAGTGAGACAGCCCTGACCCTCGCCAGCATCCTCCGGCGCACAGGCAGAGCCAGCGGCTGTGAGCACACCCAGTGCTATCCATGTCCCCTGGCAGCACCAAACCACACCAAGGCAGGGGTGCCATCACGGGACACACTGCACTGGCGCTCCCCAGCATCGCTGCCCTGCATCCCCTCCGTTCCCACCACAACAAGGCACCCCAAAAGGACCCTCATCCCCTGACTGTCCCCACCACCAGGCTCCCAGACTGGCACCACACGCCCCAGTGCGACACACGGGACCACTCTGCAGACGGCGTTTCAATCAGTCACTGTATCTCTTTCTCCCTATTTTATTTTATTTTTTTTAACCACCTTAATGCAAGAAGCTTCAGAGAGCTTAACAACAATAACGCTTCTCATAGCCTCCGGCTTTAACTCGGCACCACTATGTTTTTTACTTTTCTATGTTGAAATCAAATTTGTAACCGAATGTGAACAACAATCTGGATGCTCACATGGTTTTCCCCCCTTTGCTAGCCTGACAGTATTCTTATCTGAAGATTTTTTAATAGTGTCCTTTAATGATGTCTACAAAAGCCTCATTAAAGCACTGTATCGTAATTTAAGCTAAATAAACTCAACGCAGTTATTTTTTTAATAACATATTTTTCTTGGGGCCTTTCCACGAACAATAAAGCGTTCACTGAAAATATGTTGCGAAGGAAACGCATAAATCTTCAGCTTATCTGGTGGTATGTTTTCCAAAGATCTAAACCTTTGATCAGCACCAAATTAATTTTCCATTTACACAAAACAGAAGATGTATTTCCAGGATAACCGACTCACCCTGCGAGTCTGCATTAACATGTGTCTTGGCAGCAGCTCCGGACTCCCTCGCTGCCGCCCTTCTCTCGCTGCCTGACGCTGTCAGGGTCTCTGTCACGTTAGATGATTTTTATTTTATTTTTTGGCTGCAAACCTGTCTAACTGGCTGTTTCGGGTCAGTGGTTATGCCCTGAGGATTTCTTGCCTTCGCTCACCAAGCCTCCTTCATGCACCACCCGGATAGCCCCCATCAAAAGCTGAGCATCCCCTGGGACAGGGGCATGGTGCTTGACCCTCTCCACGCTCAGAGGCCAGTCTTGAGCCAGCCCAGAGTCCTGGCCAAGCGACACAAATCTGTTTTTTACCTCCCTAAACCAGTCCGTGCACGTCTTCTCTGGCTGCCAGTGGGATTTTGGTGCTCCCCTTGCCCCTGCCAGTCACCACACAAGCCCCCACTCCAAGTCAGGCACCATAGGCAGGTCCTCCATCCACACAAACCTCCATCCAAACTCCTCAGAAACCACCACTGGTTTAAGATGGTCACATTTCTGCTCCCACCCAGGAGAGACAAGGCTGCCTGCTCTTTACCAACGAAGAAAAAAGACCTATTTGCTGCTTGTTCCCAAACTGTGCAAAATCTACAGGGAAGTGGTAAATCCAGTGCATTTTTGGATCCACCAGATGCTCCCATAACACATCTGTGAGGAAATCACACATGTTGGGTCATGAACGGAAATGAGCTTTCATGATGCCTTCAAGTCTTAAATTT
>JAOXNO010000003.1:8278337-8312722 GCA_028565335.1 Limnodromus scolopaceus
TCTCTGGACCCGCTCCAGCACCTCAATGTCTTTCTTGTGGTAGGGGGCCCAAAACTGGACACAGTACTCGAGGTGGGTGGGGTCTCACCAGGGCCGAGTACAGGGGGATGATCACCTCGATTATATGTACTTTCCTTCCTGGTCTTAAATCCTTAAATGACATCCTGAGGGTCCCGACAAGAAATGTTCCCATCACTGCCCCTGCATTCAGTGGGGAAATGGGAATCCCGCCACAGCCAGAGGAAGATGATGTGGACAGAAAAACTCCTCCTTGGCTGGCACTGCACAGGGGTTCCCGCAGTCCCACCAGCGCCTGTGCTGGGAAGGACATCTCCTTCCATCAGGGCTTTCCTCTCCAGCTGCCCTGGAAGAACATGACTTCATCGTGTTCCCCAAAATACAAACCAGTTGATAATTCTGCAGGAAACCCACCCCTCATCCACATCAGATTAGTCCAAAAATCGGTGATCAGACTTTAAAAATTCCTCAAGTGCTCACATGGAACCAACCAAATGCCATTTATCTTCCTTTTATTGTTAAAGAAGAAATTACTCACTCCATCATCGCTCTCCCCTTCCCAGGAACACGCTCCTTATTAACAGGACTGTCTAATTGTTGTCCTTTACTCCAAACTGCACGTGCATTTTGAATGCACAAATGACAACAGCATTTCAAAGCAACTTGCTGTGCTACTCTTCATAAACTTTTAAGGCCAGCCTCTCTGAGCAGCCTTTCCGACTGCTCTTCAGAAAGCTCTCGTGTACGTGTATTCAGGCACGCAGGGACCACATTTTGGATATTTAAGACCAGGCAATCAACCCCTCCTTTGAGAAGCACCAATATAAAGCATATTTAAGGACTTCATGGGCCTTATGTATGGATGAGATAAGCTATTCCTTTAATCTCTGCAGGCCACATGGATATATGGCGTTTTACAGGAAACATTCTGAAAAGAAAACTTGGAGGTAATGCTTTGTGAAGCATCTAGTGGCTGTTTGGTAATATCTGGAGACAGCCAGGACCTCAGGTGGTGTAAAGCATCAGCAGGGATCCTTTGATTTCAGTTCACTTCCAGCCAATGGTGCCAAACCAATTTACACCACAGGAGAACCATCAAGAGAGGTAAAGCAGGACCATCTCACCCAGGTCTTCTTCGGGTACAGCCACCACGAAGGCTGCACATCCTGGTGGCCCTGCTCTCCCTCTGCTCCCTCTTGGTTAAATTATAAGCCACCATTAATTACCAAGGGGATGCAATGAAAATGCACGTGTGCTCACACTCCTCAGAATTAGGCTGTTAATCTGGTGTTTATACTCCCAGAGTTTCTCTCCTCCACACCCCCCTTCTCCCCCGGGAACCGACTGGCTGCCTCTTTATCTGCAGCTCTAAGGACAACACACACTGCTTCGTTTTCAAATTCCCCCTCCAGTGCTGTGCCCTGAACCAGCTCTTCAGAGAGGGGGCCTCCGCCAGCTGTAATTCCCATTAATTCCCCTTATGATTAACAGGTCAGCTCACGCCGCCCTGACGACAACGGGCTGCGGAAGTGCAACTCTATCGAAATTATCTATGCATAAAAGAGGATCATTATAGGAGCAAGCGCCTCGCTGAGACTTTTATCAGCTGCTCATTTTTGTGCCGCTAACGACTTCATTGAGAGCTGGGAAGGCTTCAGCCGCATCGCTCCGTCCTGCGGCCTCTCCAGACCGAGGGACCTCTCCTCCGCGGTGGGCGAGATGCTGATTGTAAAGCCGTGGAGGCAATCACTCCTGGAGAGGGGTAGGGGCAGGCGGGAGCACGGGGAAATTAAGGGAAACCTTCTTCCCAGTGCATCCCATTAGCGCTGGTGGCAATTACATGGGCTGATCAAGTAGGTGGGCTTCCCAGAGCCCCCTCTGAAATTACCGGGCAGGGTGGGAAGATGAGAAAAAGAAGGAAAAAAAAAAAAAAATAACCCACAGAGTAAAAGCAAAATAACCCTCAACAATGGAGGCAGACATCACCCCGGCTGCCTGGGAGCAGGGTACGCAGGAACAGCCTCCTCCCCACGGGCATCCCCGTGCTGGTGGTCACTCAGAGGAGACCCACAGAGATAAAAGGCATTAAGACTGGTTGTAAAATACATGTAAAAATGCTAATGGTCTCATGTCCTTTCAAGCCATCTTGAGAACTGCTAAATCACTTCTTTTATTTGCATTCTGGCTGGGATTTGCTTAGGTTTGAGCTCACCATGTTTACGCCGCTCCCCCGGGCATCCTGGTGTACAGGTCAAAGCCAGCATGGACCCATGAGCCAACCCCCACCACAGCCATCGCTGTCATCATCCTTCCCCTCCTCTCTCCACTTTTTTCACTAGTTGCATGGCAAGGAAGGAAGAAACCAACTTAACACCGTCTTGCTTTGAATGTGCGCTTACGGGAGCTACTGTAATAATAAAAACCAGAAGGAAAGGCGAGAACTTCAGTTGCAAGCACCGTGCAGCCTTGCAGTCCTGACCCTGAAGCTCTTGACAAGGTGACATCTTATTAAGAAATATCCATATTAATCCCAACTGTAAAGCGCTATGTTCAGCCAATTAAACTGCCTGAGCGGCTGAGCGCTCCCAGAGACCTTTGTACTCTCCTTTTTTTTTTTTTTCCTTTTTTTTTTTTTTTTTAAATGCCCTCTTAGGGAAAGGAATGGCTTCTGCAGAGATGAACCGCCCAGCTCCTTCCAGGCTCGCCGTGTGTGTGTGTGTGTATAAAATGTTCTTGGCTGCTTTCAAACACTGCACATTAATCTGCGCAATGGAGCCTGTCTCCTTCAGCATTCAGATGATTTCTCTTCGAGGCGGGTAAGACAGAGCTGTTCCACTTGGCATCACATCCCCCCCCTGCCCCCTTCCAAGCCTTTTATTTCTTTTATTATTTTTTTTTTTTTCTCCCAGTATTGCCAGAATAGCTCACAAGCCATCACCCCAGGCATGTGCAAACCTGGAGAAGAATATACTGCTGCAGGAGCCCACAGATATATGAGACAGCCAGGATGCTCAGAAACAGACCTGGAAGATTACAGTTTTAATGCATCAAATTATGAAAAATACCACCACTCCCTTCCTGCAGCTTAGGACACATCACTTACTTCTCCCTTGGCCATTTCTTTGCCTCTGCCTGAACCCAGAGTGACAGAAACTGTTTCTTGAATTAAGGGCTGCTGGAAATGAAACCCCAGAGAGGTCTATGGGCGGCGATTACTGGAATTTGTTCCCGAGCAACGCGAGCCCCACTGTCCCACCTCAACGAGCCCCACGCACCAATAAATCAGAGCATCCCCACAACGCAAAGGGCTGTCCTATACAAAGCCAGGCATTTTTATTAACATCGCACTCAGGACTTGGATTTTCATAGCTGCCTGCCCCAAATTTATGCAAGTGAGGGTCCCTAGTTGCTCAGGCTGCTGCCAGCCAGGCACCTCGCTGTTTAAATGTTAAGATGTTCTGTAATTACAGTCAACAGGCTTCTCCACAGCAGAAACTTCAGCTGCAGCTTTGGCCACTGGGAAGCATAACCTTGGCTGTACCCCAGGCAGAGGAGAGATGCAGGGGAAAGATGCTCGTTGCGGGACCAAGTGGTCCCTTGCCATGAGTTATGGTGGACACTCCCCGTCTTCATCTTGGGCATTGTGCTCCACAGAAATGCCCAGAGCCTGAGGAATGGAGCAGGACCAGAGCGGAGGGGGACCACAGAGCTCTTGTATGCCTGGTACCAGCCACTGTTTCATCATAACCTCTCGCCTCCACCATGGATGGGGCTTCTCAGGAGGGCAGATGGTTGGGAAGGATAAAAGCTGTCCAAGGATGTACGAGCACCTGAAACCCTGCCACTTGCTGGAAAACCAGCAGTTCTGCAGCTCATCTCATGTTCTGGAAGCTGCAACAGGAATGCCGTGCACTTCCCCTTATTTCCAAGCATCCCCAAATTCCCAGCTCCTGGCAGTTCTACAACCATTAAACGCACAGTTCTCAACGCTGAAACCCCATAAAACAAAACTCCATATGGGGACTGTCCCCACAAACCAGCCGATACCTGCCAACAGCCGTAATCTTGGTGCCATTAAATCTGCACAATAAACGAGTCCATTTTACCGGGGCTGGGTTTTTCTACAACTAAAATGGAAACAAAAATTGGCTTGCGAAGATGAATGATGCTTGTGATAGTTTTTTGCTGCACTTGATTAAATACAGCACACAACAAACCCATTTTTTTTTCTCCTTGAACGATTAACTCGATAGTCTAGAATTAAGCCCAGCAGAGTAAGTAAGATCCTGTATAGATTTCAAAAGATACCACGATTTTTTTTGGAAAGCCTGCCTGCAATGTATACACACTTTGCAAAATCGCTCGAGTACCTCTGGCACCAAATATAAACACAGGGAAAGCTAAAAATCATGTAGTGTTTTTATCTCGGTACAGCCTACACCGCAGAGTACAGCCGTGGTTTGCCATTTCACGATAAACCAACCCCGTGCTTTTGATCACTTTAGTGGGTAACCGCGAATGCGAATGCACGACAGTATCACGGAAAGAAAATAGGGAAGAAAAAGCACAATCAAAGAAGTACTCCAACCTGAACCACGCACTCCCTAACCAAAGGGTATTTGTAGATACCAGAATTACCATTTCTCTTCAAGACAACCGAGCCTTTTCATGAAAATATAAGAAGCCCTAGAGAAATTCTGGTTGATCGTTCTTAAATGAACAGGCCTCATGCATTTTTTTTTTTTTTTTGAAGAAAATGACTGAAGTTTGGCTTTAGCATAATCCTGAAGATTATTTACATCTTCTGCAGTTTTTTCCACTGCTGCTGAACAATCAGGGCTCCTTAGAAAACCACTGCCAGAGAAACATAAATCCTTTCTTTCCTCCTTTCCTCTCTCTCTTACCTGCTCTTATACATTCTTTCTTGCACAGGAGGAGGAGTAAGGAGGCTAAAAAGCAGTAAGGAGGCTAAAAATACTCAAGGGAAGCCGGCAGGAGATAAAGCCCTTTGGAGCAGCTGGGAAGGGTCAGCGTTCCCCCCACTGTGGCACTGCTCTCTTGGCAGTGGGGAAGTTCTCTTACCTCTCCTCCATCCCCAGCTTCCAGCACCAGCTGATGAAATGAGAGCCTGGATTGCCTTTCAAACACTTTATTTTCAAGAGAAAGGCCTGTTTTCAAGAGGAGGAGCTGCCTCTCCTCTTTGGAGGAAAGGTCTCCAAAATACTGCAGGTTCCTTGAGTGCTGGGATGCTTTTGGGGAGGGAATCTCATGGGGATGCTTCAAGACAGGCACTTTGCTTTCTGCTTCAGCATCTTTATTGTTTAAATGGCTGCACACAGGGAATGAAAACAATTAAATACTTTTAAACAGGCAGGGCTGCAATTGGCATGGTAATGAAGTCGTTATGCTCCTTAATGTGCTTTCTAAAAATAAAATTACATCCAGGTATACAGATCTCCTGGCTGCACCATGCCCGGGGAATCATCTTAATGCAAATTCTCTAACAGCTTGGTTGTGTTTTGTTGTTTCAAAGCAAACCCGGCCCCATCAGGACAATAACAAGGGTTTGGCTGATGTTGCCCAGGTGTTGCCCTCAGGTCACCCAGAGAGGTGGTGGATGCCCCATGCCTGGAAACATTCAAGGTCAGGTTGGACAGGGCTCTGAGCAACCTGATCTAGTTGAAGATGTCCCTGCTTGTTGCAAGGGGGCGGACTAGATGGCCTTCAAAGGTCCCTTCCAACCCAAACTATGGTATGATTCTATGTGCAGGGTCCCAGCAGAGCCAAGGGTGGTTACCTCTCAACACATAGGGCACAGCCAGGCTAAGGGACTTCTGCTCCACAACCAGGTGCCATCAGAGGTCAGGACCAACACCTTGTCCCACTCGTCTGACATGCTCCTTGTCACCACTGTGCGAGTTGCCATCGCCAAGGTCTAGCCTGGGAGGGATCCCATCTGGTGAGCAGTGTTGGTTTGAATTACACAGCAGCCTGTGCTGCAGAAGGCTCATTTGCAGTAATTAGAAGCATCATGTAGGCACACGGGAGGACTTCAAAGGACGCCGGTAGCCTTGACAGCACAAGCCTCTTTTTTAGCGGTCAGGAGGCAAAAATTCCCCCATCCCCTTGAGCATCTCCTAATAAACCAGATTTATACAGAATTCTTTTTTTGGGGGGGAACCAGACAGGTCACTGCAAAACCGTTCCAGGGAAATTGAAAGGTTATATTTTTTTTTTATATCTCTTAACACGTGCAATTCCCATACGCACACACGTCCCCCGCCCAGACACACAGCCATAGCTTTGCTTCCGCTGGTCTCCCCAACTGAACACAAACAAGGGTTCATGTATATTGAAATCTGTAGGAAGCTTAACATTTACTTGGCTTTTGTGTAAACACTTACGTGAATTACACAAGTTTCAGCCAAGAGGCTCGGCACCCCGCTGTGCCAAGCCATATAATTCATTACAATTAAAAGCAGAGAGCGAGGCAATCAGGCTCGCCCGATGCTGTGCTGGTATGGATTTGCTCTTCCAAATGGCTTCCAATTTGTCTTCCCAGCAGCTCAGCCTCTCTGGGAAAAACCCCACTGGTGTTTCTGCCCAGTGCTGCATGGGGATGCTGCTCCTGCATCCCAGGGCAGCCCGTGCCCATGGGCTTTGCCGGCTGAGAAACCGGCTTTGCCAAAGCCACGGCACCCAACTGCAGCCAAGCTGTGGGCAGCACGGACCTCCCAGGACACAGAGGTGCCACAGCTGCACCATGCCACCAAGCCGGGACATCTGCTCGTACCATCAGGATGAAGGGCAACGCTCACTGCAACTCACCTCGCAAGCAGGTGAGCCCTCCCTGGGTGCAAGTTGTATACACACAGAGCACCACATCCTGACAAAAGCACCTCAGCATTAATAATAATCAAAAAAAGATCCCCCCCCCACCCCGAATAAGCCCATGCATCACCCCAAACTGCAAGGCAGCATCTATTCCCCAAGTCTCTGCCTTTTCTTATTCAGTATTCATCATATGCTAAGCTATTAAAGTATTCTACGGAAAGTGCTGCGGCTTACAGTGCCGCAGACAAGTGGTGTTATCATTTGGTATTTCTTCTTTTGTTATTACAGTGAATCTTCCCACATCTCTGAAAATAATCCAATTATTCCTTACCACTGGTAAGGTCACTGCTGCTTTGAACAGAGATTTGGGTAATACTCTGATTACTCTTAAGCAAATATTGCTGGGACTTGGGCAGAAATTTCAGAGAGATTGAAAATCCATTTTACTGGAAACCACAGATGGAAAAATATTCACACTCTAGAGGATATAAGCAACAAAAAAAAAGGTATCATTTCTCCTCCTTATTAGAAAAATATTGGTTTATCTGAAATCAACTGCATAGATATATTCAGCTATTAAAACAATATATAATTTCTCATATCATATAACCTTCAAAACACAGCAATCATCGGGTCTTTATTAAATGTTCCCATGCAGGCTCCAAAAGGTATTGAACTACTTAAGTGCAATATATGGAAAACAGCAGAAGCTCTGTATCACTTGTGGGAATAAAAGCGCTCCCAGAGAAAAGCAGATATCAAAGATCAATCTGTAATAAGGAAAAGGAAGTTAACATCCCTTACAGCAGCCTCAGAGATAATTTTTCTGCATTGAGCCAACGAGATAACAGCAAAATCACACAAAATACAGATGATGCCAAGAAAAGGTGTCTATTATATTTCTTTTGGTGCAATTAATCACAGGTTCTTTACTGTCAAGCCATCTTTAGGTAATGGCAAAAAAAAGGAAAGAAATACCCAACCCTTTTTTTTTTTTTTTTCCTTAAGAAGAAATTAATCATATTGTCACCGAAAGATGGTTTTTCTGACATCACTCTTCTTGTACTGGCCAACTAGTATTAAAAACAAAACACCGCTAGGGCTTATTGTCCTTCTGCTGAAGGACTGGAAGGATGCTCAGAATTAACCCCTGAATGTCCTGGCAGGTGGGAACCTCTCAGTGATACCACTAGAAAACCCAAACTGGTGTGTCTGGACTGGGGGAAGAATGGCAAACGCCAACAGCTCTGGGGCTGCCTGACCCATGGATGCCTTCTCCTCCTCCTCTCCTCCCTGCAGCGCATCACTTGCTGGAGAGCTTCCTCCCAACATACCCATACATCTTCATCCCACAGCTGGGATCTGTACCAGCTTGTCCTGGGTGGGTTTGGCACAGTGACACCCCTATGCCCTTTCCACAGCTGCATTTTTTTCCTCCCCGCTCTTTCAGACTCATGAGTTTTCCAGTGCCATGGGCAGGATGTCAGTGCCACGGCGCTGCACGAGTCAGCCCTGGCCAGGAGCTGTGACAGCCGGTGACATGCCACCAGGGACAGGCGAGCAGGCACAGCGCTGTGCTGCCTCTCTCCTAGGAAAGCTGCTCCGCCTGCCGCAGACACACCGAAATCCCGAGGGGACAGGGAAGAGTGGAAATCACACCGAGAAAACCCATTTAAAGCGAGACCTCACTATCAAGCAGCCAAAGCAAAACGTGAGCGTGCCTCAGCCCTCCTGATGGCTTTATTCACCCCAGCGAGCAGCGTGCCAAGCTGGTACAGCCCAGTGCAGGGCACACCCTGGGGCTGGGGGAGATGCCCAGCACCACCACAAAGCCTAGCCCTGCCTCTGCCCTGCCTGCTTTTGCCTCCTGCCTTCCCATCTTGGACCAAGAAGGGGACCAAGAAGGCTTGGAGAGGAGGGGACCACTGCCGGGGCAACCTCTGCCTAGAAAGGACACCCTGGGGACAAGGATGCTCAGAGGCTGAGGATGCCCAGGCAATGAGAAAGACCCCGTTCAAGGCTCGTTACCCACTGATGGCTAACGAGGCATCGTGGGGTGCCCAGACACCTCCCAGCACTGGCCTCACACCTCTTTCCCCCTGGCCAGGAGGCAGCGAGCAGCTGCAGGGAGCTTCAGGCACGTTTGGCAGCGGGAGGCGATGCTCTCATCCATACACTTAAGATGTTTTCTATTTTGAACCCCAGTCCCGGTGCCTGTCTCCTGTTTGCTTCTTAATGCTTTACTCATTAACGCCCGGAACCCACTCTGCAGCACAGACACCTGCATGCTTTTAATTGCTCCTGGATTGCCTTGATTAGACGGCTTCCAGGGACCTTTGACTCTTCTCTCAAGAGGTATCCAAGAGACGGGCCAATCCAAATTGCTGGGCTTTATTTCTTCTTGTATATACACAACAACATATGGCTTGGGCTCGGCTTAGACCTTCCCCAGGCATCCACGGTCCTATGAAATCAGGGTGCAAAGGGTACAAAATAGCATTAACAGCAACCGTGCTGCCACTGGGCTGAAGACTCAAGCTCTATGTGATTATTCCTACAAAAACATAAGTACTCTGCCAACTAATCCTCTATTTTTTGAGTAATAACAATATTTGCCTTTTTTTTTTTTTTGCAGCAAGAGACCTGTTTTTGTTTTTTTTTGAGAAAAAGCAGCAGCCTGAAAAACTGAATGTTTAACAAATAAACTGTATTTATGCCTTAGGAAGAACACCGGCTATTTTAAGCACATTAGATTGTTAGGCTAAGTATCAGGAAACAGAGAAAGAAAAACAGAAGCAGTTTTGTGCTCTCTGTTTAACGGTACTAAAACCCAGCACACAGGAAAGCCTGCGGGACAGGATTTTTCAAACCCATCCTGCGAGTTGCAGAATAACCTCCAGGTTAAAAGCGCATGAAGATAATTATATTGAAAACATCCCTGTCACCTGGCAGAGTCTTGTACAGTGAGTGAACTCCCAAAGCCATGTTGGCACAAAAGGTGTCCACCTTCCCAAATCCACATCCGGAGATGGGTTTTGCTCCCAGCGAGGGAACAAAACCAAGCTGTGCCACCCTTTTATTGCCAGCTGCAGGAACAAGTCATCCTGGCCACATCCTGGCACGGGGACACAGGACCGGCTGCTGTGGGATGCAGGGTGCAGGGGCTATGGGGGAGCCCAGCCTGCCCAAACACCCACGTGGCTCCTCACAGCATCCCCCTTCCGAAAACTGAGAGTGGTGAGAGAGGGTGAGACCTACAAAGTGATGGACGGGTCTGAGGCAAAGGAACAGATGCACCATCCAAGGAGAGGCAGGGAAAAACTCAGAGCCAGGCAGCAAGCAGTGCCCGTGATCATCCAGCACAGTGCTGCCTTGATGCTGGCAGGGTTTTCACGGAAAAAATAAAATAAATAAAAAATAAAACAAACCCCACCCAACTCAACTGGCAGACCCCTTTCTAACGGGATTTTCAGATATTCTGGAGGAATATCAAACATACAGTGGTGTTTAATATTGTCAAACAGCACCTGATAAGTTTATTTCCCAAACAAACTTTAGAATCAGGAGGACCAAGAGAGGTTCATTACACTCTCATTTCCACTGCTGCCTTTGACCAGGGCGGCTTAAATGAGAGGAGCCCGGGGAGGCCGGCAGCAGGAAGAGAAAACAGTCCGGGTGGATTTAATGCAGAAACCCAAGACGGCTCATTAGTGCGGAAGCGAGGGTTGTCAAAGAGCTCATGTCTGCACCAAAGCACCGACCTGGGGTAATTGAGCCCCGCTGTTTAACCCAGAGTGAATGAGACTTCACCACGCGGCGGTGAGACGAGAGCCTGATGCAGACCCCGTTCTGCAGGTACCGCGGTGGGGGACGATGGTGGCCCTGGGCCACAGCTGCAGCCCAGGGCAGCACAGCATCGCCACGCAGACCCAACGCAGCTGAAAGAGCCAGCAAACACCACATTTGGTGGTTTTTCATAAACCTCCTCAAATAACCAGTTGCATAGAGCACACGCACGCTGAGGTAACGCCACTCGCACTATCGAGGTTCTCATCAGGGACGAGGATGTCATGAATCACTGCTGAAGCCAACATTAAAATGATATTGATTATAAGAATCCCAGGCGTCCCATTTGATGCTCATATAACATATGGCACATGTGAATTTTATAGCTTTTGTATTAATCTGCCCAGAATGCCATCACTTTGCGAGATTTCATGAAATATTAAAATTGCCGAGGATAATTTATTTTACAACTCCAGGCAAAGGCCCTGGGAATGATGAGAACCTCCCCATTAAACTCACACAGGTCTGTGACTCGCAGCCCTAATATCTTGCATCTGTTTGCCGAGCGAGGGAAACGGCACGATGTCTTTCAACTCCGTTATTTGATGGATCGGCCTGAATTTGCTTATTAAGGTTTCTACAATCCATTATCGCTGCAGGAGACAGAGGGAGGGATGATAGACTAAGCGTGTTTATCAAACCATGTGAAGTCCAGGGAGACACTCAAAACAAATCTCTACAGCCGCTGCAGGAAAGCGCTGGGCATCTTTACCGACAGCCCAACCGTGAATTGCACAGTTGGCTTTTAAAAACCCAACAGAAGGCTATGACGTACGGGGACAGTATAGAAAAAGACTGAATTTTCATCTCTTATGATAAATATAGAAGCATTTCTAAAGGACTCCGGTCACCTGCGTGCAAAGCAGTATTTAAGATATCAGCAGGTGTCCAAACACTCGTGCGCCAACGCACAAACCCGAGCAGAAACGGATGGTGTTCGAAAGCAGCCGGGGCCAAGATATTCCCTGCTATAATGATCACTGTGGAAGAGTGATTTCTGCAATATGTATCAGGAAGATTCAAAGCCAACAGCTGCTGGGAACTTCGAACAACCACAGAATTCAATAGTAAATCTCCAATGAACGGTTAACACCTTGCAAATCTCTTTTCAAGAGCAGGGAATGGTATAACGCTAGTAGCCTGTTGCAAAACTACGTGCACGCAAGATATCAAGTCAGCATTTCAACCAACTAATCATGAAAAAAGAAGGGCTGATGCAAGGTCCCTTAGTCCAGCCTCAGGCCCCGAGAGGTAGACGCATTGAGTGTGTGGGGAGTGATGCACGTCTTGGACCTTGGCTGCATCCACGCACGCAGGGAGAGGCAGCAGAAGAAATCAACTGCAGCATCCCACTGTCATGCACCGGTGTGTGACAGCCCAGGTCGTGCTGACGCCTGAACAGTTAGTAATTCCCATACCTTAAACACGGCACACGCGAACTTCTGCAAAACTTACCATTCCCTTATTCCTGATTGCAAACTGGGCTTATTGAAATTCTCCAAGCCTTGTGACCAAACAAATCATCCTATTAAACATGAACTGAAGGGAATGGGTGGGGACGCATCTGCTTAAATGAGCGCACAACTGGTCGTTGCTGAGTATGCAATCATGAGAACTTGAGTCTGTATCTACAGAGATGTTTCCCATTAAAAAACATCTTGGTAATACCAAATACTCTTGGACCGCTTCTCCGCGATATAAAAAATCATGTGCAAAAGTACGCTCTACTTCCAAGACACCATAAAACATGCACAGCAGAAAAACGGTATTACGAAAAAGGAATTGCAAAGTTCACGTTCCTGCCCCAAATGGCTGCACCGTAACCAAACGCACAAACGGCACCATCCATAAAACGGCCATCATCTGCCCAGCAGCAGCCTGCACTCAAAATCGCAAATGATAAGGACTATGATGATGATAAATGAAGTTGGACTGACAACGGCTGCGCTCTGAATCACACTTTGATTCCATTATTTCCAGCTCCCGCAGCACACATGCTGAATATATTGAGAACTTATTACGGTGACATGTGGCTTTGCGCATGGATTTCAAAGGTATGTGGAGTCACATAAACAGGGTGCGAGCGTGTGCTCGCTCCAGCCAAGACACTCATTTACTCTTCGTATGCATTTACGGGTGGGAACGGGCTCGTCAGCATCTCTGCTCAGTTCATCCGTAATTAACATCTGGATGCCAAAAGAGAACTCGGGCTGACACAAGGCCCGAGTCTTCCAAAACTTTGCGAGCTCTCTGGCTCCTTGAAAACTAAACACGGAATTAAATAAGATCTCTCCCAATCTGTTAAGGAGAATTTTCATTTCCAGTTTCAACACGTGCTAATTGTACAGATGTCTTGGTCCCGGGTGTTGACCCAACATCTCAGCTGATGAGGGATGACCGAGCAGATGGAGCGATCACACAGCACTGCAGAAACAAGGAGAGATTTTGCTTTAACAGCTCTCATCTGGGAAACGATCAAGTGGAAACAGTCCCACTAATTTAAGGGGGGCTGGAGAACAACAAAATATGCACCACACCAAAACCTGACAAGGATGCAAATGGCCATTGCAGCTCAGTGCCTTTCTCCCACTGGTGCTCCCATGTGGGAGCTCATTAAAGAAACATCCCTCGAGGGAGAAATCAAGCCCCAGTTCATCTCACCCCAACCTGGGGCCCTGCTCTCTCCCCCAGGGCTATCACAGCACTCAACTGGCTGGGATGCAAAATTTTAACTGGAACCAAAGAATCCTGAATTGGCTTCAGAATTTTGTTTCTGGAAACCTCAGAGCAGCTCTGTCCTTCCTCATTAGACAGCCCCGAGCCGCTCGTGTATGGTTTCATTGAGTCCCCTTGCTTTTACAGGTCCATCAGACATAACTAAAAGCAGGAAATGGACAAACACACCTGGGAAAAGTCATTAAAATACTTGTAACATTCTCTTAAATATTCATTGTTGTACTTTATTGGAGGACACCACATGCTCTTTGCATGCTAAGCCCTCTGGCAAAGGAAATAATCCCGGTCCTTTCATACTTCAACCCACAGCAAATCGACCTGGATCACCACGTTATACCTGTCCTGAGAAATAAGGAGGCATTTCTCCAAGGCTCTATCTCCTCCTCAGCTCAGTTCCTCTGGGGAGCCTCTCAGCAGGGCTGGCTGTCCCCATGCACAAGGAAAACCCTACTGCCCATCCTTTCTGGAGTCTTTCTTCAAGTCTTTGGGACCAGAGGTCCAGCTGCTGTGATTTACTCCAGACAGGGCTCCTTCTTCACAGCACTGCTTCTTCACTGCACCAGAAACGTATCATGCCACCATGACCAGGCTTACGATGCTCCAAAATGATAGGGGTTTTTTTTCATGGTTCCTGGCTAGGGTTTAAGTGTCAAAGCCTCAGCCACCACCTTTGATCCCAAACCCATGGTATTCACTGCGATTATCTGTTGGTATAAAGGAGACACAAGCAGACATGATCCCTGCTAACACCTTGGGGAGATGAAAGCTTGAAGCTGGAGGACAGTTTGCTTTTCAGTAGCTGTTGGAGATGGAAGTCAAATAGTTACGGAGCAGTGGAAGGTGTGACCAGCAGCACTGGGTAGCTGGGCAGAGCTACCCCGCCGGCTCACAGCCCTGCTTTAATGCCAAGCAACTAGGGATAGACTCCATCCCCCATAAACACGCTTTTTGTTTGCAATCTAAACTAATGCTGCAGCAGACTCTGTTTTCACCAATGCCAAAAACAGGCCTGAAAGCACTTTTCAGCTTATCCTGAGCAGATTTGCCTCTTGTGCACTAGACAGGATGTCAACACAGGACCTTGAGATACATTTTCTCCCTCCGTCAAAAAAAAAAAAAAAAAAAAAGAAAAAAAATCATCCGTAGTACTTTTGGTTGTACGATGGTGGTTAACGGCCCCATAAGATGACTTAGATTTCAATTAAGAAGAATACCACTCTATGAATAAACCAGATTATCACCTGCCAAGCCTCAAAGTTTCCTACAAGGTAGGGTTTCAGCAATTGAGGAAAACAAAGCCTTGCTTGCTGTTAGCAGAAGGATGCTCCATCTTTACCCTCCCAGATGCTCTTGACATTTGACATCACAACCACAATGCAAGAAATCAATATACATATCATATATACTATTTTATACATATATATACATGCACACAGACATACTATATATTCATTTCAATGCTCTGGGTGTTCAAAGGGACAGGGCTATAGACCACTCATCAGCGGCAAAGCTTATGCGTGCTATTTTCCACGCAGCTCATGCTGCCAATCCGCCTAGCATAACCGTCTTGGGTGATTCAAATAAGAACTGAAAAATCTTCCCACAAGACTGAAGCAGCCCCATCGAATTTGTAAATACCTCGGGCTTGACGGAAGGCTGTTAATGTTAATACAGGGAATCTGTTTGATGCAAATGAAAAAAAGAAAAAAAAAATACTCATTACAGAGTTTCTTGTAATGACAGTGCTCAAATATAACCACAACAGTCTGCTTTTGATTAGAGCAAGCCGTTTAGTGCCGCCGTTATTATTTGTTGTTTCTATGGTTCCTTGGGTGCGCATCGCTCTTCCCAGACAAACACGGAGAAAGGCTCAAACGCTTCTTCCTGCTGGATTTCCAGTAACAAATCCTGCTGGATTTCAGCGAGGTTGAGCCCCTTCACCCTCCTTCCAGCTCCAACACAGCCTTCCCTATGGGTTTCTTTTCTTTCCTTTTTGGAACAGGAGTGGGGTTCCCTTACGCGTTCATCCGCACTGGGAACTTCCCATGTTCTCCTATCCACTTCCAGCAGAAAATGTCCCCATTTTTACTATGTCTGGAAAAAAAAAGTCATTCCCACCTTCAAGAGAATTGTTTGGGGTTCATTTAAATCACTGTAGTGCCACGGATGCCAAAAGGGGCCCAGAGGAGCACCTCAAATTAAGCACACGGTCCCCATCCAGCTGCCTCCAAAGTACATCATCTACATGGATGGCACACGGCAACCCAGCAGCTTGGCAAAGCCATCTTCAGCCATCACAGAAGGACACTTTTTCTTGAGATTTCTCAACCTGAGACCTTATTTTGATATTTTTATTTTTTTTAAAAAGAAAAAAAAATCCCAACCAAACAAAACCCTCCAGCAATCTGTCAGGTCAGAGGGTTAGAAAACAAGAGTCCAACTTTAATGAGGCGATGGTGGTTAACGGCCCCATAAGCATGTTGCGTGCCCAGATTTGCGACCTCAGTTCCTTGGCACGCGCTTTCCTTTGGCTGCAAGAGATGACACAGACCACAGGGAAGCGGCTGCACAGCCACAGGGTCGGTTTGCGCAGTATTAACGAAGCAATATAGATGATAAGAAATACAGCCGGTGCCTGGATATACTGTATGCTCGGGGGAACTGGACTCTCATTAAAACAGCAAAATAGTGATCTATTGTGTAGGATGCACGTCTGAAAGAATGGTTTCCAGATGGGACCACACCACTCGTAAACAGAGATTGCGAAAAGCTCTCTTTTTAAATAAAATAGAATAAAAAGAATAGCATGTATACATATAGCATATCTACAGTACACATAGATATTGCTTATCTTTTTTCCAAGGAGACTATATAACAGCTCCCCTTTAATTTGTGCCTCTTTTGTGCCTGGATTCCTCTTTTGAGCATAAGGTGTTTTATCAACAAAGAATGGGGCTTTCTGCCTTTGAAGAGGAGAATTTAAATGAGAATTGCCACACCTTGGCCAAATTCTTCTCCCAGCTCTGGATGGCTGGGACAGATTGGGAGGCTGGAGCTCAGACAGCAAGGAAAACAAATGTAAAGTTGTTTTAATTTTTATGGTACTTCCGTGCGCAGTACATAAACCCCTATTCAGAGTAAACAACCCATTGCAGAGCTGGAGGGGGTGATAATCAGACTACACAGATCTCAATAAATATGTCAAACTATCAAACCGTCAGACTTGGCTCTTTCCTTTGCTATCTGAAAGGGACCAAAAAAACGCTTGGAATTAATAAAAAAATCATTTAGAAAGGCCATATAACAAAGAGGCCGGTAATAAATCACGTTAGTGAAGCATCCCAGTACAAACTGGCACTTGTGTGCTGGACGAATTAATCTTGGGAGAAAATTGCTGTTCTCCACCCCTCTGTAAACGTTATTAAAAACTTGTTTAGTTGCCATTGACATATTGTTGTTCCCAAAGCTGTTGAAAAATTTCCTGCCCACCAGTGATTTAAAGGAACGTTCACCACGGGCTGACATCCCCACCAGAAGCCCCCTCGGGTTCCCACGGGGCAGGTCACCGAGTCCTCGCTCCTCACGTCCCTGGATGCTGGGCCAGAGGCAGAGGGAAACCAGGACAACCAACAGCCAGAAAACTATTCTACTTATTATTACAACTCCAGGATTCGACTTCCACTCCGTCTCTCGCATCTGTTTGCCAAATCCAGCCGTTTGCTTCATTTAAATATTATTTTCCTCTTCAATATAAACAGTTTATTGCTGGAGAGCTACTCTACACCAAACGAGGGCTGGGAGCAATATTCCACCCTCTTACTTATGTAAATACCATTTATTAACAGCAGGCACAAAGCGCAACGCCTGAACCGAGGCCTGTGAAGCTTTGCACCCACATTTTTGCAGAAAATCTGATAAATATGGGGTGGTTTGCTGGGGTATAAACCAGAGGGAACCCCAGCCTGCTCCCAGGGAGCTGCCGGAGCTCTAAGCACCTCGTCGCGCCAGCCAAGGCTCGCCGGGCACCACAAGCCACCCAAAAAAGCAAAGGTATTTTCTGCCAACTCCCAGCCAGTTCTAAAAAGGTACATTTTTCTGACTGAAGATGTCAGATTGTGGCGGAGTCGGGACAGCTTTTTGCTTTGTGTCACCATTTTACCCCAGAGTCAGATGGAGCCTTGCAGGAGGAGTCGACTGAAATGACAGCCAAAATAACATGGCAACCAATCTGTACCCCGGAACAGCTGCTGAGGCGATGAAAAAGAATATTGCCCAGTAAAATGGTATTCCCTGAATGACTGACCAGGCTACTGATACAAAAAAAAGAACTTAAAAACAGAAATCCATAGCAAAAATTATTTAAAAACCGGTCTAATTGCTGCGTACTTCACTATTGACTCCAAACTCTTTCCCTATTCATCTGTGTTACTCCTTCTGTTTATCAAATACTTCAATAAAGAGCTTTCTTTTCCTGGCGTGCTTTTCCTGTTTATTTCTACTTCCTATTCAGAGACTTCAGCTTTGAACATCGGCTCATACTTTTCATCTTCCAACCAAGCTGACTCACAGCCGATGGAAATCGGGTAACCTCTCCTCCACCTGCCCCTGGGCAGAGCCCGAAGGAGGGTGCGACTCCCTGGATAAACGCCCAGTGACTCACTCCATTACTGAGGCTGGGTGCAACCTAATTAATTGAGCGTATCTGTTCCTCTGTACTGTATTTTTTCGATGCAGTCTCCCCAGAAAGGCTGGCTGCCTCGCAGTTACAACATTCAGATGTTATAAGTTCATGAGCCAGAATCAGTAAACATGATGCAATTACAAAAATAAGTTGATGTGGAAAATCAACTTAAAGGGTCCTCGAGAGAAAAAGCACTTCTAGATAAAATGCCTCATAAAAATGCATGTAATAGCATCCTGGCTGCAGCACAGCCAACAATCCGGGATCACATTTTATTTCGTACTGGGCAAATTACACCCTGAGACATCTCATTCTGCCTTTCCCATCACAACCGTGTATCAGGGGTTCACAGCCCTGGACCTGCTCCCACTTCCCAAACCGCTTTGAGTAGACCAGACCAAGCACAGCCATTAGGAAGACAGACAGGATGGGTCTTCTTCAGTCATGCTTCTCACTGTTTCCCAGGGATTCTTTTTGATTTTACTACCATGTTAATTCTCCTAAAATCCTACGGTAATCACCCTTAATCCAGCTGCCAGGATCCCAGCATTTGTTACCTTGCCATTTACTTTGAGTAAGGTGTAAAGCTTCTTTATCCCACCAGAGTCACAGACAGATGAGTTTCTAATTGCAGAACCATTCCCAGGTTCCTTGTTTGTACTTGCAAACCAATTTCCACGTGGGAGATGAGACAGCCTTTGCACAAACCCTGCGCTTTCACACGGTCAGCACATTTTATTGACTTTCCTGGCAGCTCACAAAACCACTGACCACCAGGTTTACTGCCCGCCTGCAGGAACAGACAAGAGAGGACAGGTCTGTTCATCTGTGGCTTCTTCTTTTTCAGAGGTTTCAAGAAATTTGGGTGAGTAAATCTCTGATCTCATCGGAGGGCTCCTGTAAATCACAGCCTCTCACTCATGGTCTGAGGTCACTAAGATGCGTTTTTGGTTGCAAGACCATCACCTCAGGATGCTCTGCCCTACATCTCCACCAGTTGGTGAACAGGCTGAAGGGAGGGCATCTACAGCTTAGCAGAAAGCCCAGCTGTGAAGCAGCAACCACACAAACACGTGTCCAGGGTGATATCTCTACCCTTAAGCCCTGGGGCAGGTGTTGCAGCAGAGCAGGAGATGCAGGGTCTCCTGGTGGAGAATCGCCCCTGTCCCCCCATCCCTGGACTCACCTACCTCAACTCCCAGTGCTCTGCTCCTCCTCATGCCAAGGAGCCACCAGGGGCTGGGGACATCTCCCTTCTCCTGGCTCCAAGCAATGAAACAAACGGGCTGAGCATTTGGGCAGAGAGTTAACCCAGCCCTTATGCCAACGTGTGCCAGATGCCATGGCAACTGGCGCGCTGAGCTAATTACCTCCAGCCACAACACTTAATAACAAAGTATTATACTGCCTCATTAGAAAGCCTCTGCCTGGCTCCGTCCCCGTTCCTGCAAGGGGACGGGACCACTCCAGCCGTCGCTCTGCAGGGCTCTTCCCACCCCATCCCTCCAGCAACAATGGCTTTTCTGGTGACTGGTACCCCATCGGGCGATGGAGTTGGGACTGGAAAACTCTCCGCTGCTCTTCTAAGAAAAAACTCCGTGCCACGAGATAAATAGAGATGGGTGAGCTGGAGGGGCAATGCTTCCCCTTGCACCCAGCGCAGCCCCTTTGCCTCTCCCCACCTCCTGCTTTGGGCAGCTCAGCAAAGCATCCCGGACTCGGCGCCGGCTCCCACCCGCTGGGATCCATGCAGGACCCTGCTCGGCCAGCCCGGACATCACCGTTGCTGCGGGTCTCTGTGTGTGGTCCCTGTTTAAGAACCATCTGTCTCGAGTTTAGCACAACAAGGCTCCAGCCCCACCAATTAAAACAGGCTGCCGGAGTTAAATCCTGAATAAATGCAAAATAAATGATCAGCAGTGAAGGTAAATAGTGCGGGGATGGATCTGACTGGGAACGGGAGCCAGAGGGGTCGGGACACCATGGCGGGTGAGGGCACGCACCCCAAACTGACCCCAGGTAGAGCCAGTCCCCTTCCCGGCCCTGGGACTGGTGACAGTGACATCAGGACACGGCTCGCTCTCTGTCTTTAATGCAGACTCCGCAGGTTATTGACACAAACATGTTGCACCTCGCTACACCAGCATCCCAACAGGGAGAAAGCAGCAGTGATTTTCGTCACTGGTGAAAATGCAATTTACTGCAGATCCCCGAGTTAGGGGAAAAAGCACTGTCAAAATGCAAATCCCTGTTTATTCATAGGTAGAACAAGCTGAAAGGCTGAAACACCAGACCCAAGGGTATCCCCTGCACGTTTCCCTCTCTTCATCACTCACCAACAAGAAAGCCAGCAGCAACGCAAGGCAATTCAAAAGCAACACAACCACACCACGCATGGGCACACCATGAAAGGGCAGCCCTGGCCTTCACCGTGTTAGCAGAAGTGACCAGAGCGATACAACATGAAACAACGCCCTCAAAACGTAAATAGGGAGTGGACCATCTGCATCGAGTTGGGAGATGAACTTCCCAGCATTCATCATCACGCTCGTGTTACCCATTTGAAGTGGTTTCCAAAAACCCTTTATAAAATCCAATGTGCAGCTGACCCCGATTATTTTCTCCTGCTTAAAAAATAAATAAACCCAGAAACAACAGTTTCATCCACAGCTCTGTGAAGTCTTGAAGAGAAAAGCAAGAGGTTATTAAAATGAGCAGAGGGTGGCTCGGGCTTACAGAGATAAAAAGCGTGTTACACAGCCATGGCAAAGCACTGGGCACCAGGCTGACCTGCCAGTGCCCCACCGCCACCCAACCCCTGAAAATTAAGTGTCATCTGGAAAAATATCAATTGCCACGTGCTAAAAAGCCTGCAGAAGACCACGCTGCAGTCCACATATTAGGAAAAATTTCTTCACCGAAAGGGTTGTCACGCATTGGTACAGGCTGCCCAGGGAAGTGGTGGAGTCACCATCCCCGGAGGTACTTAATAGATGTGTAGATGTGGTGCTGAGGGATACGGTTTAGTGGTAACTTGGCAGTGCTAGGTTAATGGTTAGACTTCATGATCTTGAAGGTCTCTTCCAACCAAAACGTTTCTATGATTCTACGAAACCTGTCTGTGGTAACAGGAACGATCTCCATGAGGAACAAGCAGAGTCAGGAAGCAAAAAATTTGCCAAGTACCACGGGACCTATTCCTGGCTGGTGTAACTGAAGCAAGCAGGAGATGAACTCGACAGTCTTTACTCGAGTGAGGCTCCTCCGACAGCCGGCAAGATGTCCTCATGCTGCCGAGCAGGCACGATGGGGAACGCTGAGCCAGCCCCTCTCATGCCCACAGGCATTTCGGCACACTAGGGCCATTGGACTGGTCAGTGGAGGAACTGGATCTGGTCTGGGCTTTGTTGTGAGTGTGTGGAAAGCGAATTAACCCTCATCTTTCTTGTCCTGTCATTATCCCTCCACCACCCACTACCAACACCTGGCTCCTGGGATTCGGAGCACATGAAGCTCCTGTGGTTCCCATCACTCAGGCCACAAGGCTGAGTCTCTATGGATGGGAGCACTTTCCTTGGCTGTCTCCACCAGCACAAGTTCTGGATGCCATGCCAGCACATGGAAAAAAAAGCCTAAAGTACCCAGCCTGCCTTGGCCATGCTGTACTGGAGAACAGGGTCAGATGCTCCCAGCGCCTGCATCCAGCTCCAGCTGCATGCAACAGCCTGTTTCATACACCAAGTGCTGCAGGTCCTGCCTGCTCTCCCAGTACCCCCTCTGCCAAGGATTTTAGGAGATGCAGGAGCTCTAGAGATGCTATCAGAGGAGCAGTCCCCCCACAATGCTGTCTGACTCGTCCCATGGTCCACCCACCCCATAGGTAGGACAGGACAGGCACCCCTGCAGCAGCGCACCCCATCGACCCCACTGGAGATGTCCTGCTGGCCCCAGAGGGAATGAATGGAACCACATCCTAACCGAGGGGATGCAGGTAGAGGCTGCTCAGTGAGGATGACTTAGATAAAATAGATATAAAATAGCAGAATCCCGGTTCCTGCACAGAAATGTATCTGCTTGTATTTGCCACCCACATACTATTTTATTAAGACATAATCTCAAACAAGAATTGTTGCCATTGCTGAAGTTTGTTTTAACATATGGCTAACTGAGCCTAAGAAAAACATGTAAAATACATTTTAACATGCTATTCTTGCCTAATAGTTTTTATAATTTTTTTAATGCCCAATATATATTTATACATTCCAAACACTGTGGGGGGGGCATGTACGTTAAAAAATTATATCAGTCACATGGTGACTGCTAAATGAAAAAAGTACTGTGGCTCCTTTGTATTAGTCCAAAACTGCTAGCGCTGTTTTAATTTTCAATAAGCAAAAAGGTAATTTGCGGTTTCATAAATTCTGTTCAAGACATCATAATTCTTACCTGGTCACAGCTCTCAGGCGTTGATACGCTATACCATGGCAACAGGTTTTTAAAACCAGAGATGGATGTCTTGTAAAAAAAGCCCAAGGCATTTAAAAGGCAGAAAAATTCTTTCAGTCCACAAAAAGCCCAAGCTGAAGTCCTGGCTGGGGTCAGCTGCTTTTGCTACAGTTCGCCAAGGTACTTCAACACACGCCTAACATTAAGCACAGGAGTAGGCTCTGCTGCCTTTGATAAACCATCCATTGTATGCAACTTTAAGCACACAATTTGCCACATAATCACGGATATCGGGACGCCGTTAACTGGAAACCATTCGCAGAATGAGCGTCTCCGGGGTCTCCAGCTCACTCATCCCATTTGCACGCACCCGAGGTGCGGGCGCCCATCCTGACCCCACAAACGAGAATGCTCTTTGCCTCCCTGCTCCCAAATTACTCCCCCAGGGTTTTTAGAAGAGTGTCCGATGGCGCTGATCGCCCCCACGGAAGTGAAGTGCAGCATTTCAGGTCATCACTGAAGGTCAAGACAGACCACCCTTGGGCAAGCGCGGATGGAAAGGTATTTCCACGGGAAAGCAGCCCCTCTGCCCAGATCGTTCAGAGGTGCTCGCCCCACCACAGGAGCATCCTGATGAGGGAGCAGCACATCCCACCCAGCTGGAGGGATGCCCGTGCCTTGGCGGGTACAGCCCACCAGACAGGGACCGCACAGCAGGTCCCCTGCCGAGGCAGCTGGGCTTCTGTGGCCCTCCAACCCTTCACCGCCTGGCTTCCCATCTGTACGATGCAGACACTGACCCAACCAAGGGTGGCAATCATAGGGTCATTTAGAAAAGACCCTTAAGATCATTGAGTCCAACTGTAAACCTAACACAACAAGTCTTGCTCCTGCAACAAAGCCATACAAGAAGAACACGCCAGCCGTTCCCAGGTGGAAGACAAGCTCCCTACTGATAAGCAACCATACCCAGGGCTGGAAAAAGTCCTTGTCAAAAGCACGGATGAAGTTACACCAAAATACAACCTCAACAGTCCCTGCCTTTCATGCTCGGAGGGACACAGCCCTAAATGTATTTATCCTCATGTGAAAGCCCACTCTGCAGGACTTAATTGGATATATTCTAAAATATCAGCTTTATTTCTTCACCAATAAACCAGAAAGCTACTCTCTCACGTGTTTATTTGAAATAGGGATTTAGCAAGTATTAAATGCTCTCCTCTTAGCTACGGTTCCAGGCCAGGATTTAAGGATCTGTGTTACAAGACGAATTTTAGTTTTAAACCACAGTAAGCACATTCTAAAAATGGAATAAGATAATCAATTCCACATGCAAATCTCTGTCCTCCTGGTAACCTTCCTGACCCAAATACAACCAATGCTCTGACCTGTGCGGGACGGTCCCCTCGCTGTCTGCTTAAAGAAACCAGAAAGCCAAGACAGAAAACACTCCCCAATTTTTGCAGTTTTCAGCCGATTCCCCTCAAAGGAGAGATCGGCGGGGAGGGTGAACCCGGGGACCACTTGCAAAGGCCACTTTGCGCGCACGCAGCATTCTTTATCCAGTATTTACATCTTGACCCGCATCCTGTTTTGATGCAAACCCCAACGCTGCTTCCCCGCTGTCTGCAAAGCGAGCGAAATTCCAGCAGATCTGGCAAAACGCTTAAGCCACCGCTCGACTTCCAGCCCAGCAGTTGCTCAATGGGGCTATTCACGGGCCCTGCACAGACTTTAATCCTTCCCGCACCGAGCGGTGCTGAGCTCTTTTCCTGGCTGCAACCCGGAGCTCCCGGCAGGAGATATTTTCACCTCTGCCCTCCGGCTTCATCTCCTCTTCTTCGTGCTGCACGTGACGCAACGGCAGGAAACAAACAGACAAACAGACAAACAAAAATAAAGAAAAATCATACAGAATGCAACAGCTTTGATCGGTTTCCAGCGTTGGCCTGAAGGCAGCCGTGGCTCAGCACAAGTAATGGGCAGCAAAGGATGGTGTTGCTGATCCCAGCCTGGCTCACCGTTACAGACACAGTACTACTAGTATTTTGTTTATTCCTAGGACACTATTCGTACAGAAAACACTCAAGATTAACCTTACGTCAGGTATGGGGTTATCGTTTCATGATATGTCTTCTTTATTTCTACTGTTTTAAGAGAAAAAGAAGAATTGTAGCTTTTTACATCCAGTGAATCAAACTCCTTACAATTAGGGCTGCTGGTTTCCACGGTAACAAGGATCCAACTCCGTTTTATGTGAAATAAATAAAAAAAAAAAGAAAGAATAGCTGCACTCCAGCTGTCGGTGTGGCCTGGGCACCACGAGCCGGCGCAGGGACGGTGCTGCAGACGTGGTGGAGCTCGGCAGTGCCTGAGGCAGATCCGCTCCGCTCCCAGTGCCACCACCGCGCTGGGGGAGGGATGCACATCGGAACACTCCACCTCCCTCTGGCCAAAGTCATGGATGCGGGGAAGAGGTAGACGGGGACTTCTCCAGCCTCCCCCCCCCGGCGCCCGTGTCCCCTTGCCACAGGACACCACCACTGCTCTTTCTGCAAGAACAGCATCGCCCACACCCTTCCCCAAGGGCTCCAGCCTCCTCTGTGATGACTTCACCTCTAATAATAACTTCCAGGGCCCCGCGGACTCCAGAGGAAAATAAACTCAAGTTATTTTTTCCTTGTACAGTGCTCTTATTTTAAGAATTTGATGTGGGTGTAAAAGAAAAAAAAAAGAAAAAAGAAAAAGACACACCTATCGTAGCTGGAATAAAGCGCTGTGGGTATGATGTGTCTCTGGCAAGCACGAAAGTGAATCACACGAGTATCCACGCCGACTTTCTAAAGCATTAATTTGCCTGGGCCAGGCTTCCGTAACAGATGTTGCCGCTTATATATATATATATGTGTAATTTTGTGTTGCTTTTTCAAATATATGAGGGAAAAAGAACCCCAGCAATATAATAATCCTCATGGGCATGCGCGCCCTGCTCGGCACATCCGCGTCTGCGATACTGAGGATGAACACACACGCAAAATAAAATGCCCAAGGAACGCCTGCTGGTGCGGAGAGGCAGCGCTCAGCAGCATCGCTGCCCGCGGGCAGCTGCCCATCTGCCGAGGATGCAGGTCCCCACAGCCCCAGCATCGCTGCAGACCTCAGGTTGGGGAAAAAAAAAAAAAAACCAAAACCGGAGGATTTTACCAAAAGTGGGCGATAACCGACCACGCGGCTATGGCCTCGGTGTCACAGCGCTTGCGTTCTGCCGTGAACTCCACGGAAGCCACGTGCATCGGGAGATCGATGTCGGCATCGACTTTCTCCATCAGCTTGTGGGGGATAACGACGACGTTGCCCGAGCCCGATTCGATTTCACAAATCAATACCGAGCGCTTAAGAAGGGAGGGGCTGGAAAAGGCTTTGTGCACAGATTTCCATGGGGAAAAAAGTGGAATTTGCTGTTCTAATTTCAACACTGACATTTTGAGCAAACAAGCCCTTTTCTTTTGTCCTCCTTTCTTGGAGACGTTGTGGCACACACACAGGACATGGGGCTCAAGGCTTCCCCGGGCTAGGCATGAGGGGAGGCAGCACCTCCCACAGAGCAGCTGTGTGTCCCCAGGGACTGAGTCCCTTGCAGAGGAACAGGGTAGAAGAATAAAAATAGACGCTTGTTATAAAAAGCCATCACTTTTGAACCAAGACCTGGGCACCTGAAAAGCTGAGGTGACCGAAAACCCACAAGACACTTTTATAAAATGTGGAGGAGGATATTTTCTGGGTGGCTTCTCCCTCTCCTCCTGCTTCTGGCAACCCAGTGCCAAAGCCTGTCTAGATAGCAGCTCCAGGGACAGTGGCCAATGGGATGGTCACTCTTGCCCACAGCTAGACTTTGTGCACCCCAAGTAATCTGGAGGAAGCTCCTGGCCTCTACCTGTCACCAAAGTTTGGGAGATGACTTCCAATCAAAACACCACGGACATATGCAGCCCTCGTTATGTCATGCTCCAGTGCCAGATGTCAGGCCAGAGCTGTTCATGCAGTCAGAAAGCCTGGCTGCATCCACAAACCATCCCTGCTGACAGGATGTCTCTTGAAAAAAACAAAACCAATTATTTTCACAACGTTGGACAGAGGGTTGTTCACTTCTGCTGAAGAATGCCTACGATTCTAAATGCTTTCCAAGAAAAACCTTCTCCTTTTCTCACTTGACCTTCAACCAAAATGCTTTTTCCTTATCAATTAGGAATCATAATTACAGGTAAAGTCCTTAAACAACCAGTTTGGCTGTAGTAAATGCGCCACCACTACTATACTATGAGCCAAAAGGACACAGATATGAATTGCTCAAGCTTCTGTGTGCTGCTTTGAGAAGAAAGGTAACCATCAGTGTGGCCCCAGGGCTGGCACGGTCCTGTGAGAAGCCTGGAAAGGTCTCTCCCTCTCACTCCTGGGTTTCCCCACCTGCAGGCTGAGGATGGTGTGACCTCGCTGAAGGAAGCTAACTGGGTTCAAAACAACCCAAACTGGGTGGTCCTCTATCCAGGGGCACCGAGCCAAGGCAAGGGATGCTGTGGATGCCAAAAGTTCATGTGGGCTCAAAGGGAGAATGGACAAGTCACAGGACCGAAAGGCACCTGGGGCCACTGAGTACCTAGAAATCACGCTTGGCTTAGAAAGTCCCTGAGCTGAAAATACTTGGAGAGAGCATCAGAGAGACATCCACACTGCTCTCCTCTTCCCGGCGCTGCTGCAAACCCTCCCGTTTACCTGACTCGCCGCCTCCTCTCCGCTCTCAGATTGTGCTCAACTCCACGTTCCAAGAACCAGAGCATCTCGTAAAACACCAAATTACTGTTTGTCTGTCTGTTTTTTAGTAGAAAGAATAAAACCGCTACATTTGAGGAGTCATCCTTTTTGCTTCCAGACACTTGACAGACCTGTTTTTTCCCCCCAAGCTTTAGCAGGCTACGAGCACCAAGGAAGTTTTGCCAAGGAAGTTTTTCAACCTAAGCCTAACACTAAATAAAGCTCAAATTCACGGGACCCTCTACGTAAACCCAGCAGGGACTGAACGTGGCACGAAGAGTTCACAAAATCCACTTCAGAAGCCCCCAGAGGTGCTTACAAAGACATCTACCCCCATCAAAGCGATTTGTATTTTTCACGAGCGAGCAATTCGCTTACTAGGAAAGAGACAAATTTAATTTTTAATTTGATCTCCATCAAAACAATATTTCCTTGTTGCTATGACAGCTGAAAGGAAAACCTCTTACCTCGGCGACAGCCAGCTCACGGCACGGCCGCACGTCCCCCGGCAGCGGTAGCTCGGGGAGGGAACACAGCCATGTGCATCATTTTTGGCTCTCGGTGTCTTTGATTTGATGGGGATTTTTAAGAAGGACGTAACTGAAGCCAAGGACTAGAAAATCTCTTTGGAGAGGCTGAGGGGAAATAGCTACAAAACATGGGAGCCTCGAAACGCCCATGGGACCTGCCAAAGCTCCCTGGGACCCTTCCAGGGACCCCCCTGGTTTCACACCAGGCTCTGGGGACCAGCTGCCCTGCACCATAACCCGAGCTGCACCTTGAATCCAAGATGCACGACACTGGGAAGGGAAAAAAAAAGACATCTGCTGACCATCAGTAGATATGGCAAGAATCCAACAACAATAGCAGAAAGGACTTAAATACATAACCGTTTCTTTTCCTGACACTCCTCCTCCATGGCTACCAGCCTCACAGCACTGAAGAAGTGCCCTGATGAATAAATATCTTCTTTCCCTTAGCAACAGTTAGCAACAGAGTCAAGTTGTGGTTTTTTTTCTTTTTTTTTTTTTTTTTTCCTTGCTCAAAAGAAACACATCTCAAGCTAACACAGACGATTTAAACGGCAATAAATATAGGACGTGGGTGTAATCAAAAATCGCTGAAACGCAAATCACACTTTTTAGCCTGGGTTATTTTAAAGCACGAGCAGAGCTGCCAATGATCTGTAGAAAGAGCGCACAGAGGGCTAGAGGGGAAAGGAAAAAACGCAGCAAGATTTTGGGGGAGGACAGAACGATACTGTCCATTCCTCCTGAGTAAAGCCCAGCCCAGGAACAGCGATGACACCCCGACATTCGACTTAGGCTTTTACTACAACTTGAGTTTCTGCAGCAGATTTCTCTGTCTACAAACTGCAAAGGTCGCATACAGTCAAAAATCTGTTAAAGGCATAACCCCGGTGCACAGCAAACGTATTCTTTTCGCAGCTCTATTCCTTTAACAGTTCATTTAAGACGTCTGCCTTGCATTTTTCCATTTGGTGTTGGGAAAATGTTTTCTTTCACCTGGCGTAGAGCCCGATTCAACAGAAGAAGAAAGCCCTCCCCGTTTCCATGGGGCCCTGCAGAATAAGACACGGGACTAACTTTACCCTTAACTGGACACCTTTCAGCTCTGTCAGCAGGTACTTCATCCCCTTCCCGTTTGCCCAAGCTCTTTTCCTCCCCTCGCCATTTAGAGGGTGAGTTAATCTTTTGCTGGTTCACGTTGTCCTTTCCTTGATGCTACCAGCAAGGGCAATCCCCTGCCACCACCTCTGCTCCTCCAAGCGTTGTCACCACCATCACCACCACCACATCACCATCACCACCAGTATCCATGAGAGCCCTCTCCTGACAGCAGCTCCTCATCCCACCTCTCCAAGCCTTGATCCCACAGAAAGCAAACCACTGCTGTCACCATCCCAGCAAAATGAGACATGGGTCTGGCTGGGGTTTTTGGTGACACTTCACAGCTCTTTCTCCACCCAGAGAATCTCCCGATTCCCATAGGAATCACACTGCCTTGAACAACAGGAATCACAGCTAGACCACAGAACACAGCCTGGTTTCTACCCAAAACAGAACAAAGCCAAATATTACCCAATTGGAAAACAAAACCATGGCGTGATAATGTGCTGCTGAGGGAGGGCAGCAGGGCCCAGCAGTTCCATGGAGAAAACCAGCTCTTCGGAAGGGAAGAGACGGTGATGGAGCCAGGCAGCTCCTACGCCCCCTGATTTTATTTCTCCAGAGACCCAGAGAGATAACAGCATTTGGTTCCCGCTGTCTGAGATTTTCAGGATAAAAGATTGTTTCAATTTCATTTATGTTTTTTTTTTTTTCTTTAAATTGAAGCTGGAGATGGCAGAAGGCAGCTCCGCTGCCGAGGAAGCCCAGCTCCCCGGCTGACACCGCGTAACGCCACATCCCCTTCTTCACCCTGCTCTGTTCCAACAATGGAAACCTATCAGGTGCTTGTTCTCTAAACAGCTCTCGACTTCAGAGAAGGAGAAGTCCTCGACTCGGTGATGAACCGAGGGCTGATTCCCATCTCACCCAGCGTCAGGCCAAGACACCGCGCTGTAACGCACGTTGCAAGGCTGTGCTGCACGGATTTGTAGCTAAAATGACTTGGTAAATGATGCCGGCTGTGCCAGCTGAGAATTGGGCCGCTTCATGTTTATCTATAATATGTAGATATTTAAATCCCTAAGCCTGAAGTAAAATAATTTAGAAGCTCCAGCTATAAAAGATGCGCTCCCAAATCCTCATCGCTTTTCAATCCTAGTCTCCAACACATTATACTCTTTCCGCATTTAATGTGCCCTTAAGGTGGGGATTAGGTAGGCATTTGATTATGTCTTTTATGTTGATAGCAATTCTTTCCCAAACCTTTACAAACTTTAATTAAATGCTACATTTTTACTGCCTCATCCTGCATTGAGAGAGAGCAGCAGAGAAAAATCTGTCCTCAAACAGAATTTACATTTCTAAAGCACCTTTTTCTGCGCAAGCACCTCGGGGCTACTGCATAAAATCATCCTGAGCTGCCTTAAGATGTATCAGTGCCGACATCAAAGCGGCTCTAATACCGAGCCTCACGCAGACCCGCAGACAGCTGAGATCACTACGCTCGTAAGCAAGAAATAAAATAGCTCCTGCCAAAACCAACCACCCATCCCCTCGAAGGGTGGCCGTGGGGAAAGCGAGAGCGGCAGCCAAACTCCAGCCGTAAAAACCAACCTTCACCTTGGAGAAAGCTCGCAGGAAGGGGCCCGATAGCCAAAAGCGTGGCGGTTGGCACAGCCTATTTTTTTGAGCATCACTGTCCACAAAAGGAGATACCATCGTGTTCTCATGAAGCCAAAGGGCAGCTGAGCATCCCCAGCGAGGCGGAGAGCTCAGTACAGCCCGCTCCCCAGAGCTGTGAACGACCAAGCCATCTCCAAAGGTAACCCCCCCTTGGCCGTAAAGACTTCCAGTGATTGGGAAATGTAATGTCATTTCTTTAAAATCTGGACCCTTCTCTTAGAGTTGGTTGCAGTCGGTGTCACCCCATCCCTGGCTCAGAAAAAGGCCACGCACCGGTACACATCGCCATTTCTCAGAGAGGACACAGTCCAAAATTTGTCACCATTCAGCAATTAGGAGCTGAGAGATTGGATTTGAAACCACATTTTAACTGTGGGTTGGATATAGGGGAATTTGCTCCACGCTAAAGTCTGGGTGCAGCAGAAACTGTTCTCAGGAGCTGTCAGATCAGAAAGCCGTGGATCTCATAAGATTAGCTGAGCTCTGCAGCTTTGCCCTTTGGGGCAAGAGAGAAGAATGATATCAAATTTTTATCAGCTAAGAAATACAAGCCTAGCTTGAACACCACCACATCTCTGCAGTCCATCGGAACAGATTCAAACTGCGCAAGGCGAATACCAAAAAGATTTAGTTAAAAATCTCCCAGGTCGGGTAGCATCAAGGTCAAAGCTGCAGACGCTCCTGTGCACGGACGGACAGAATGTTGAATCGGTAGCAAGATCCCTGTTTTCTGCTTTCCTGCAACTCCCTGCCTGTCCCTGCAATGGTACAAAGGGGTTCAGCCTCCAAGGATGCTGTGCCTCGTTTGGTCCCCACCCTACGGGCTCCAGGGCAGCACGGGGAGATGCGATCTCCGCAGCTAAGGATGGTGTATGAAATCCACCCAAGCTGGCACCCGAGCTCCTTGCCCACTTCAAGCCCTTTGAACAGCTTGGGGGGGGTGTGTGTGTGGAATTAAATCATTGATCAGCCTTGCGCTTGCCCTCTGTGCTGGGCTGAAATTCCACTCGTTGGGTTGCCATGGTTCGAAACACCACGTGTGCAGGCATCGTCTGGCTGCCACAAACTCATCCATCGCTCGAATCCAAAGGGCTTCACTTTTCCTGGATCGCACAAAGGCATTTCCCAGCAAGAACAACGGTTAAGCCAAATTTTGGCCTTCTAGCTGCAGTTGTTGCCATCGAAGAGCATTAAGAAGACGTAAAGCTGTATTTTACCTTGCCTAAAACGCCCCACCATGGCCAGACGGTTTCTATTCGGAGGCTGTCATCACAGGTCTCGCACTGGAGATCACTTTCCAGGTCCCTGGGAAATTCATGGCACATCTCCCAGTGACTTCCCCAGGGCTAGGATTTCACCCCAAACTTGGAAGAGCTCAGGCCAAAAAGAAAGCTTAGACAGTCACTGCGTGTGCTCGAAGCGAGCGGCTGGAGCAGAAAACCAGCGTTTAACAGCACTAGCAGCCCTGCAAAATTTAACAAGACACAACCCTCACATTAGAGGATCCATTTCTTTCTTCATAAAATATATTGGGCTTTTCCACAAACTCCTTTTATTGGTCCATTTGGCTACTCGCTCCTTTTATGAACTACTCAAGTTCCCGGATCATCTGGAAGAGCCCAGGAAGACGGCCGAGCTGAACCACAACGACGTGCTGGCCATCGGTAACGACCTTCCCCGCTACCACGGCTCGGGCACCCTGCGGGAAAGCACGGAGGAGAAAAGCCAGCAGAAGGGGCAGCTGGATTCCATCACCTGAAAGGAAGCACCCAGGCTCTTTTTGACCCGTTTCTTCTTACCGTCTACAATGTTTTGGATAGAAATACCCCCAAAAACCAGGTACCTTTCACCTCAGCCCAAAATCCACTTGGCAGCAAACAGGCAGTTAAGACTGGGATGTTTTGGTTTTTTTCACCAGCCTCCTATACCTCTTCCACGGGGGTCCTTTAATGGCTACAGTTAAAGAGCAATCTTGCACGGAGGTCCACACGCTAACATAACAACATATTTTAACTGTGTATTTAAGCAGTTTCATTTCTATTGACATTGGCTAAGGTGAGTCCTAAGGCTCGCCGGGCTCCAGCACAAGGCTGGGGCTGCCCAGGAGAGCAGCCTTTCCAGCTACGCGTTGCCAGATCTCCTCTAAGCATGACAAACTCCGGCAAAACATCCCATAACCAGCATTTCCCAAGGAGCCGGGTGCCTGAAGCACTCCGTGTGTTTAAGTCCGGCACTTTGTGGCATGATCAGTGCTGAAAAAGGACCAGCGAAGCCTTACAAGAGAGGAAAAGCCAAGCAGCACGAGTGGAAACATTCCCAGCCCCAAAACCTGGAGCTGGTGGGGCAGAACCAGGGTCCTTCAGAACCAGGCTGTGGTGTCGCATCTTGCTTTTGGCCCCAGAGCTGCAAGAGTTTGTTCCTGGTAGCATTCTCCCAGTACCTCCCAGCACTCCAGCCCAGGCAGGAGCATCTCACCGGTCACGGCAGCACCGGGCTGTTCTCACAGCTCCAAAACGTGCAACGCAGGAATCGCCACAACGGGACAAAACACCCCTCCCCGGAGCCCAGCTCCAGTGAGACCTCAAGAAAAGCAATTACCCAGGCACATCAGTGTAACAGCAGTTTTATCCTGGTGAGAAGGTGCTTTACAGCACGCAGGCCAGCTTTTACCCTTGAAATTATTCAGGTATTTCATGTCTTAGCTGTACCGAGCTCCTGTGAAATAACCAGGCGAGGGTGAACTCCTCTTGTGACAATCCCGTGGAGCGGCTGTTTTAAGCCCCGTAACAAGGAGCTCTGCTGCCCTCCCAAATAGCAGGAGCTATTTTGAAAAAAAACCAACCCCTTACTATTGTCATCTTGGATTACTCCCTACCACCCAAATCCATTTCATCTTAATTAGAACCCATTATTATAAAGCCCCTCCAACATTTCCATATTTCTCTGATCATTACAGTCCATGGATACCCAGTAGCAAAATCCACCCAGCTGTGTATTTTGCATAAACTAGTTATCTTGAACCACATGCCCTCTCACTCTTGTTACCAGCCCCATATTTCATACCACAGAGATGACACTTCCCACCCTGGGCAGGAGTAATGCTCTGAGAGATTTAGATTAAGCCCAATCCAAGCAGCTCGCTGGAGGGAGACAGAGGAAATCTGAATTCCTCTCAAATGAATGACTAAAATCAGAAAACTCAGCATGGCATCTTATGGTTTCACCAGGAAACACATTACCCAAAGTGTGGCACAAAATCCTGCTGCCCTGAATATTTTAACAGTGCCAGAGTGAAGCCAAAACCTGAGAATGGACTTGGCATTGGGGTTCTTTATTCCCTCTTAAGAGAAACACAAGGCACACTAAGCGCTCAATGAGAAACATGTCTCAGTAGTGTCTGTGCAAGTAGCTATAGGGTTAAAAAAAAAAAAAAAAAAAAGAGTCAATTTCTGTTGGAAAAACCTTATCAAACAAGGTGGAGCCCCAATCTCCATCACTAGCTCAATGAAGCACATGTCTCTGTACCTGCAGGATGGGGTCCCTCACTACCAAGCAGGCACTTCATCTTTCAACTAATGATGCTTCAGCCTGTGTCCAGCCCTACCACCTCATCCCTGGGGCCAGGGCTGCTTCCTGCACCATCCACCAAAACCACTATTTCCAGTTTCCTTAAACAGCTGATAACTTCTAAAAGAGGGGAT
>JAOXNO010000003.1:8314442-8324910 GCA_028565335.1 Limnodromus scolopaceus
CAGTACTGACCCCTGGGGAACACCACTTGTTACAGACTTCCAGCTGGATTCTGTGCCCCCTCATCACAACCCTCTTGGTCCCGTCTTTTAGCCAGTAAGGAGATGTCTTTTTTTAACCCGTCTCTGTGCAACACCTCGGCTGTGCAAGTGGGTCCCACCTGCCCTGGTGGGCATACCTCCACGCTGTCCTCGGTGGGTGGTGGGGTTGGAGTACCCATGGGTGCTGTCTCCAGCGATGCCCAGGCCCCCGGGTGCTCCCACACAGCCACTCCATCCCTGTCGGCCGATGAGCTGGTTGCCGAAGGGCTCGGCCACACCAGCACAACTGGTTCCCCATCCCTTCCAGTGACTCACTCCAAAACCTCTCCACTTCCAGCATTTGTATTTGCTTCATGGCTTGGATTTTCTAGAGGAGGCAGTACCCAGGGAAACAAGTCTCCTCTTACACCCTCCTCTAAATGTGCCTGCGTGAAGCCGATCAAAAATACTCCAGTTTATTTTTTTTAAATCAAATCTTTTACCAGCTTTTTTCCCCATCAAAAAGTTGGCATTTTTCGTAACTTTTCATCTTGCTATTCTCAGTGATTCTTGTCCTAGATTCCTCATCTTGGTTGAGGGCCAAGCATCACTAGCTGAGCCAGAGAGAATATAAAAGCATCTTTCTAAGACGCTATAGAAAGGAAGAAGAATTGGACCCTGGGAGCCAATTCACTTTCATGCCTTGGGTATTTAAGGATCAAACACGCATTTGTGAGCTGACACAAGGTAAAAAGGTGGCTTTGAGACTTTACAGCGTCTAAAGAACCCTCTGAAAGCATCTTTTTACCAACTGGAGTGCAAGAGAGAAAACCAGGAGCAGCGATGCATCCTGGAGAGCGGCTGCCAGGCCCCTGGGGACAGCCCGTGGAGGGGACAGCCAGGCTCACCAGCCATTCCTGGTGGCACCACGGGCAGGGAGCGCTTGACACTGCTTGCAAAGCAAACAGCTGAAGGCAAGGAAACAGGACTCACCCAAGACACGCTGGGGAGGTTTCCTATGGTTACTGTGCTGCCATGGAAATATTTTTTTGTTGGTTTGATCTACATAATATCCAGCTCCTGGGCTGCAGTACGCTCCCTCCAAGGTTGGGTTGGGTCCTTAGACCTGCACCCCACCACCAGGGTGCGACTGCATTGAGGACCGGCTGCCTCCGAACATCTCAAAGCCAAGCTGCTCGGGGCTTTCCTCCTGGCTCCCCCAGGGCCCGTGGCTTCGTTTCAAGGAGAAGAGGACAAGGAAAGAAAGTGGAGGAGGGGAAGGAGTTGGGGGGAAAGACATCTTTTACTAATTGCTCACAGCTGGGGCCAAGCAGCTCCCATTTCAGCTGCCAGGAGCTGCAGCCCTGCTCTCCCCGACGGGATCCGGAGCAAGAGAAACCCCTCGCAGGGAGAGGCACTCCCCCATCCATCCACAGGCTCTGCGTGGGGATTTCAATAATTATATTTATATACTCTCCTTATCAGCGAGAGCAGCCATTATGTCTTTTATCACCGCGGCGGCAGCACCCGCACGAGGGCAATTGATAGGGGATGAAATATTTGCTGGGATGGCTGAGTACAAAGTGCCTCCCTCCGCGCTAAGAATAATAATTGTAATACTTAGCACTCGACATGTTAAGCTCCGGCATCAGGGCCCTGTGGAGAGCAAAGAGCCACACACAGGGGAAGAAACGGCCTCTCCGAGAGGAGCACCCTGAATTTTATATTTTCTTGGCCCTCAGTGAACCCGAGGAAGACTCTGACCATCGGCCGCCTCGGGGCTGCACTGATGCACGGCCCGAGCCCGCCAGGACACGACAGCCCACGGGGAAAAAGGCTCTTTACAACCAGCCATGCTCGCGAGGCTTAGCCCGAAATTAGTTCTCCTCGCATCAGACAATTCTGCTAATGTTACAAATTCCTCCGACATTAGATAGTGACCGCAGAGATGCTGCGCGCTCGGGGAAAGAGTCCCCAGCCCGGCTTTCCCCCGCCACGGCTGGGAGATTATTCATCGGAGGGAAAAAAAAGAAAAAAAGCAAATATCCAAATGAGCATTGCGAATTACAAAACCATCTGCCAAAGGTCTCAGCTGATACTATCCGCCGTCCTTAAGCTCGGTGATAGACTTACAAGCCAGACAATGAAAATGCAATTGATTATTTGAAGAGTGACTCACTGGTGTAATAAGGATGGATTACTGGGCAGGGGGGAAGAATGTCTTTGAAAAAAAAAAAAAAAAAAAAGACTGCAGATTGACTTTTTAAAGGCAAACAGAAAGGGAACAAAACCCAAGAAAACCACTTGAAAGCACTGAACAGCCCTCTACAGTGGAGAGCAACAAGGAGGAGGGCAGTGATCAGTGGGCACCAGCAGAATAGCAGCATCCCAGCCCCCTCCAGCTGAGGATCTCGGGTACCAGCTTTTATCCAGCCCATTTGTCTTTCCTTCTAAATCGGTGGCCAGGAGCATTTCACACCACACAGTGCTTGTGACAAATACCTGTTGCAAACTCTCTACTAAAGGATATTTCCCTCTGCACTGAACACACATCGCACCCCCTCGGGTGGGCATCGCAGGTGGCACCACAGGCTCTGTGGGACACATCCCGCAGGGAGAACGGGCTCTGTGCACTCCTGTGGGGCTGGCAACAAGGAGCGAGAGGGCTAAAGCCACGGCAGGACAGCAAAACCCAATAAGCAGATGGCGATGTCAAGAGCAGGGATGACAGCCTGGCTTTCTGTGCCATGGACCTGACGTGACCCTTCATTTCCCACCTCCCCCTTCCCATCAGCTCAGCAAAGACTTCAACGACCATTTTAACCCATTACCCCAGGTTTGGGGGGTATGCACAGGGAGCTCAGGACCTTACGCATCCCACGTCACTGAGCTGTTAAATCAGTTCACTGCGTCCCACTAAATCACACCCTATGCACCCAAATCCAGAAACGCAGCCCCCCCGCACCGGCAGCTGTTTGCTTGAAGGAGATCCCCACTGCCAGGCAACCCATCCCGGTTCCGAGGATCCAGCTTGGGCAGTTCCATCCCGAAAAGCTGCGAGAGGGAGCTGTGCTTTGAAAGCGCTCATGGCCATCGTTCTGCCTTCAGGAGGGCAAACCCCACTCCCTCACGCCCGGACAGGTAACATTTCACTCTCTGCATACCAAAAAGCAGCTGTAGCCACTTTTCCAAAAACTTAGTGCAAAAAAAAAAAAAACCCACCCTACCGACTTTTAAAAAGATTTATTTAGTCTAGGAGTAAAGTCTGAATTTGGCGTTTGTCCCCTCTGCCCCCTCCATCACCAGTGTAGTTCGCAATCACTCCAGAAACCCCCCCAAACCCGCCCAAAACCCACAACAGCTTATTAGTGTGGTTTTTCTTTTTTTTTTATCCCATTCATAAAACTAGAATTGCACAAGCCTGCTTCCAAAGAGACAGAAAACATACCCACACCGCCCTTTCTCCAGGAGAAATTCTGCTTTTTTGGCTTCTGCCGGGAGCTCAGCTGCGATGGAGCAGGGCAGAGCCCGGCAGCAGAACAACTCCAGTTACAGCAGCTGCAGACTAGGGCTCTGTGTTCAGCTGAAATTTAATCAAGAAGTGTCTCAAACTCTTTTGAGTTCTTGCAATACAATCCTGAGTGGCTTGTAAAGGACTTCAAAACAGGCTCCCCGGGCTTGCCCGGATACAAGTACATACCTCACCTGCTCTTTTGTACATCGCATACAAAAAAATTAAAGAATTTATTTTAGGCTTTTTGCCAGGGACAACACTGCCTCCAATATTGTAATACTCTGTTAAAGTGGATATCGTGTCTCCCAGCCAACACAAACAGGATACCTTATCAGTCTCGGCTGTTTTAAGTGCTGTTTCAGCAGCAGGGCACGAAGACGTGGCAGGGACAGGCCAAAAAATTGCTTGGGAGTCCTTTAAAATTCAACTATGCGCTCAACACACGTATAAAGACAGATTGTCCCAGGGCAGGACAAAGTTGAAAACCTCACGGGGATCCCTTCTCTCAAACCCACGCAATCTCCCTCCCCGATGGCCCGGCTGCCCTCAGCAGAGATGCTGTGGGACGGTGACAGCAGCACGAGCCATCACTGGGTGCCCTGCTCTTTCCCTGCTGCCACAGGGGTTGAAAACGCAAAGAAAAAGTAGACCTTGATTTTTCAAACGCTTACACAAGTGCTTAATCTCACAGGTCTAAGTAAATAGGACAGCTGAAGTCATTTATACCAAGCAAAGTGCCTGCTCCAGCATCCTCGTGAGCTGAGAGCTTCAGTGAGCACAGCAGCCACCCATCCCAAACCACCCTGGGCACAGAGGCTGAAGGACACTGACTTTGTCAGTGATTAACCTGGCAGGGAATGACTTCTCCTTTCTGAACTGCTTACGACAAAAAAAAAAAAAAAAAAAAAAGAAAAAAAAACCCAACACATTAAAAACAACCTAACGATACCAATCCATTTGTGAAAGGCTTTTAAGAATCGGCAGACGAATCCCACCTTTGGTATTTTTGCATCCCCTCCACCAGGACACCAGCATCCTCGAGAGACAGGTGGCTCCCGCCCACCCCTGGGGACAGCAGCCTGCTTGTCCCCTCTGTGGTCCCTCAGGGGCTGACCTCCGAAGCACCGGGATGGACGGCACCGGCTGAGTTTTCCCTATCGCAGCAGGTTCCCCGTCGCAAAATGAAAAGCTCGTTAAACCCCACGGGGCCGGGCGCAGCTCGCCGTGGCAGCCATACCACCATAAACCCATTCGAGATAAGGCATCGCTATTCTCACATCTCCAAAGCCTTTCAAATCAACATGCAAGGAAGTGTGGAATATCTGAATCCTGAAGGAGAGAGAGGCACAAAGCATGTTATTCATGAAAGGGAAAAGCTGGGAGCGTGTGTGTGAAAGATACATAACCTACGAAAAATGCTGCAAACATATGGAAGCAATAATCTGTGCTTTTTCTTTTTTTTGAAAGTAGGAACAAATGCTTCAGGACTCGGTGTTATTCATTCACGTGCTACATTACAAATATTATTGTTTCTGCTCTCTGGATGAGGCACTAGGCATCAAACCAGAGACCCAAAGGCGGCCCAGGATGCAGACCCATGTCTGCTGGGATGTCCCTCCAGCAGGCAGGGCCAGGACCAGGCAAATGCCAATTGATGCTGCAAACACACCCAGAGTTTCTCCTCGCACGGACAGTCCCATCTGCGGTTCGCCACACACGAGCAGATAATGTCCAGAACACTGGGAACTGGGCAAACACAAAAAGAAAATAAACATCCACTGCCACTAGCAACTCCCTGCCCACAGTCAACAAAGCAGAGACGGGAGTTGCAAAACGATCTATCAACCATCACCCAGCAACCTCAAACATCTCTGGGCTTCTGGTCAACCACCTCATTTACCAGGTCACCATCCCACTACACATAGCTGCTCTGTTTCCTTGTCTGTCAGCTTCGCCTCGTCCATAGGGTTTTGTGGTCCAGCAGTCAATCACGACCCTCTGGGCTGAGCCTCTATCATCTGGGACCTCCAGATGGTCTCTCCCGAAAAGCTGAAAGGTTTGTCCTTGCAGGTGCTCCCAGATCTGACGAGGCCAGGTGAGATCAGACTTCCGTGGGACTGGCTGCAGTAGATTATCGCAAGATGCTGAGTTACGGAAACAAACGCTCGAAACAATCGTATGCACCAAAACTTCACTCGTTCATACAGAATATTACTGAATATTAAGCCAACAATCACATAAATACTTGCCCTGGAAGGTAAGGGCCAGGCATTAAGTGCTGCACAAACACACACCGCTCATACAAAGACTGTGATGTCTCACAGCGATGGATGAAGAAGATGCAGAGATCTCTTCCCCACTAAAATGTGATTTCCAGGAACAAAGATTACACAGCATACACAAGAAAAAAAGAGACTCCAAGAAAAGATGTAAAACACAATCTCATGCCAAAACAAAAAACCCAGCAAGTCAGTCTTTGTCTTTATGTCATGTTTATTGCTGTTGTTTAAATGCTCCTGCAAACGAGAAGAATAACTATGGCAACAAAGACTTCTCCAAAGGTTTTCAGACACTATTTTTAAATTTCTCTTATCTGTCACAGCATCTGAATGCCTTCCCTCTGAAATCAGCCGCACGCCCGTGTCTCTGCAGGCTTTGCAAACCAGGTGGTACATCCCCCCCCCCACCTCCTCAAACCAGAGCTCAAACAGAGATTCAGGTGTCCTGCATCTGTGGTTTAGCTGGTGGTGCTGGAGAAGGTGGAGAGCAAGGAACACCAAGGTCTGGGGAAATGCAAGAGTATCCTTCTTTCGCAAGGCTTTCTCAAGGAGCAAACAAGCCGTGCCTCTGTGTGCTAAACACACGTCAATCTCCCAACGCGAAGGATCCGCTATTTTAAATACAGGACGAAGGCTGTAATTTCACTTTGCCCAGAGTAAATCTGAAATCAGTTCTTCACAGTAGGCTTAACAGCAGCAAAAGCCACTCGCTCCCTTCCCGGAGCTGCCAACCATTCGTCACCTTTAAGGTTTGCATATTCACACTAATTGCAGCAGGACTAGGTTATAAATTCCCTTCCCTTCCCTCCTCCCGGACCACCTCCCTCGCAGGCTTTTCTCTGCAAGACATTATGCAAAAGACACTCCTAATGGCTATTCATTCACCCAACTCCAGTGACAGCTTTATTTAATGCCAAAGCTTGTTAACAAGCTGAATGGCACACAGTTTAATGTAATGCAGATCTGATTAGAAAACAGCAACCGGGCTTCCTAAGGAGTCGGGAGATTTTTATTGAATTTGATTTTGCTTTTTCCACACAAAGCCACCTTTCAAGTATCGACCTGTATTAATGAGGATTTGGTTATGTAGACCCATTTTCCACCCTGCAGACTGCAGCCCACACAGATGAACTTTTCAGTCCTTATGTACTTTACTGACAACCTACCATAAACGAAAGCGATGTGATTAGAGCAAGGAGTCATTTTGCCATTCAGGCCACGAGAAATTGGGGGTTATGCCGCTTATAGTTTGATAGCCGCGTCCTCGCAGACTTCACGCCCAAGGATGATGGAATCCAATCTTCAGTCTTTTCAGACGAAACCACCTACTCTCTCCTCTTTGGGGGCTAAATGACTTAAAACTGAAAATTGAATTTCTGCAGAGGTTCTGTGGCACGCAGGAGGTCTGAGAGCCTGGAGGAGGAGGTGAGACGCAGGCAGCGGGCTCCAGTCTAACCATGTCTGTAACACGGGGCGTTTTCGACTCCTTGCTTCCACCAAAAATAGTATTAAATATGCCGACACTTTTACAGGATAATTCACCCACTACCTTGAATTTGAGATTATAATTTCAGAGCAGAATGAAAAAGACTCCAAACCAAACTCTAAAACCGGGGACATTTTTAAATTGCTTAGCAATCCCCTCTCATCTTCTCTTTGCACATCACCTACAGCACAGAGGCTGGTTTTATTCTAAAAACAGTTCTGCAGAATGCAATTTCTTTTCGAGTGGTTTCCCTGGCTCAGGAAGCATGCGTGTACTTCCAGGAATGACAAATTCAACCAACACTCAAAGCCATCTCCCCATCTGAGAAAAGTGGCTTTTAAGGGAACGCAGGGGCATAGAAATCTTTGGCATCTAACAAAGCAATTTGCCTCCTTGACAGAGTAGCTGCACAGATCACACCTAAAATCACAGGTAACTAGAAAATACACAGTCCTGCATAATTATGTATACGAAAATGCCTGCATCAGCAATGGTTTCAGTGCCTGCAAGCTTATCAATTCTTTTCCTTCTCCCTACAGCGTATCGCCAGTTCCCATCTTTGAAGCGAAAAGGTCCCATTTACATTTATCAGCAAAACTCTGCTATTAAAGGATTATAAAAGGGCTTACAAATCTCCCGCAGTTAATTGATCTGGGTTTGTATCCTTAATCTGCGGATCTCCTTGCAAACCCTTGTTTTCTTCCCACCTCACTCTGCACATGACGGTGTCCGTGAGCATCCCCAGCAGGAGCTGCCCTCACCACCCCGGGCGCAGAGGGCTCCTGAGCACGTCTTCAACCCTCAAAACTACTATTAATGATTTCCCTGCTTACATGTCACTGGCATTAATAGACCACTGGCTAGTAAAAAATGAATTTGCTTCCTCTCTATTGTGTTCTGACAAATAGGTTACCTTCATGTGTTTTAATTGCCCAATTACTCTTATATCAAGGCAATTAAATGCGAATGTGTGTGCAGGAAGGCTCTTGGCTAGTCCAGTCCCTGGTGTAAGGTAACTTGGTGTAAGGTGTAATTTGGCATTGCCTGCCCAGTCAGTGGGACTCGTCCTTCTCCTGCCCTGGGGAAGGTAACCTTCCCCCCTGAGAAAAGGCTGCTGGAACAATCCACACTGTTTTAGCCAAAATCCTTGCCCATGTCCAGGGTTCCTCAGAAAAATGGCAGTTAGGAGACAGCTATGGGTGGTCCTGGCAGGCTGGAGTCCTGCTTCAGGCAGGTTTTTGAAGGATGCAGCACCAGAGGCACAGCGTGCCGGTGTGGAGGACACCATGTGAATAGAGCCACACCACCACTTCTCACCCCATGCTCCCCAAGTAGCTGGGTGCCTCTTCAGCTGGGCCATTCAGCCTTTGATAGGATGCTATCAAAATTCACCTAATTTTTCAAAAGCCACTGGGTGGTTGCACCCTCTGACATAACAAAACTCAAAACACAACACCTCATAAGTCCTTGGAGCAGAGGAGAAATAGCTTTGATGGCCACCCCTTTTTTTTCTTATCCTACATTTGAAAGTTCTCCTTGACACTTTTAAGCATCACAAAGCAACTCTGCAACAACAGCTGCGACCCCAAACTTCAAGTGCGAGGAAACCTGGGAGAGCTCAGGAAAGCATTTATAAGCCCTGAAAAGAAGACAACTCAGGGGTGACCTTATAAATCTATTAACGCACACGTGGCGGATTCAGACTATGGGGAGGGTATCAGGAGACCACAGCTCCTGCAGCCCGAGAGAAGAAGACACCTTCACCTTCTGAAGGTCTGAGGTGGGACACTGAGCACCTGGATGTGCCACCGGTACCGGTGCAGGACCACAGCGAGCCCCATCTGCTGCCGTGCATCCCTTGGGGCAGACCTTAGCCCACAGATCCCATCCTACCACACCTCGGAGAAAATGCCACTGGGAACGACGATTTGCAAGGTTGAAGCTTAAGATATAACTCAACGGGAACAAATTGGTCCCCCTCCTCGCTCTGAACCCATGCTTTAATCTGCTGAGACGCAGCTCCAAGAAGTAGGGCAGGAGCCGGGAGGAGCACCGAGCACGGGAGATGCTGGAGAAAAGGGTATACCCTATAAAATAAGGTTAAAAGGTCGCCAAGGGCTCCCTGGCCTACTAAGTGTGTACCAGCTCCCAGAGCCCACAGCCCAGATTTAATATCACCAAGTCCCAGATCGCCCATGAGCAAGAACTCATTTCCAGGCAGTAGAAGGTAGGGAGGGGAGAAGGGGCTGATGCAGCCCGAGGGCAGGGCTCGCCGTGCCTCGCAGGCACCAGCACCATCTGTTTGGTAAAGTGACACAACAGAAATTGCCAAAAACACTTGTTTGATCCTACACACACCCCGTCCATTTCAATAGCTAAATCCCTGCTTGGCATCACCAGAGGGATAAACCCAACCATGGGGTTGGGGGTGGGGGGGAGGCAGGAGTTTCACACAGCAGTTTGGTGCAAACCACACAGGTCCCCTTCTGCCCCAATTCCCCTCTTCCCACCCCAGCCTGCCCACGTTGTCCCTTGCTGGGCTTCAGCCCCCGGCATGACCCAGGGCAGCAGGACGAGCTCTTGACCACAGCGGGGAGCAGATCGGCTGCAAGGTGGTAATTAACAAACCAGTTACCCCAGTCCCGCATCTGGATCCTGCTGCATCCCGCGCCAGCGCCAGGCACGGGCTCCCCAGCACGCTGCTCGGCGAGCCCCACCAGCCAAGGTGGGCAACATGCTTCACACCGACACAAGTACTCCCCGAAAAGCCACATTTGCACCCTGGATACGCAGAGAGTCGCGAGGGAGCCCCCAAAATCCTACCAAGGGAGTTCCATCGGGGTCTCGCTGCCCTCGGGGGGACGGGGCAGGGGACACGGGGGGGGATCTCGCCGGGCCTTACCTCCACTTGTGCAGGGCGAAGCCGGGACACTGGTCCCCGCAGGTGTTGCAGGGCTGGCCCCGCTCCGGCTCCCCCGACGCCGTCAGCTGCAACAAACCGCACAGCTCAGCCCCGGCCCCCCCAGCTGCGGGACGGGGGGGGGGAGACAGGGGACACGCACCCAGGGGTGCGGGACACGCCCGGGGGAAAGGGAGTACCGGCGGGGAACCGGGGTACTGGCGGGGAAAGGGGGGGTACTGGTGAAGAAAGGGAGGTACCGGCGGGGAAAG
>JAOXNO010000003.1:8331078-8367621 GCA_028565335.1 Limnodromus scolopaceus
CCTTGTTAGCAACCAGCTACCCCTGAACCACCTGGGCAGGCTGAGCACCACTGGGGTGCTGGAGGGACCCTGGGCTCCCGCAGGCTGTGGTGCCGGCACGGTGATGTATCAGTGCTGGGATGCAGGCTGTGCCAGGTGCTAAGAGCATCCCTGTTGCCGCCTCACTCCCCTCCTCCTGCTCCTCTTCCAGCCCCCTCCTCATCCTTGCAGGCTCCGAAATGACAGGGCTGTGGCTTTTTCCCAGAACTGGATTTCTTTGCTGTCAAGCTCAAGACTCCCCAGGCGCAGCCCCTACCTCACCTCTCTTTGAGGAGAGGTGGGCGGTAGATGGCCCTGGTTCATGCAGTTCCTTAATGCTTCCCAATTTGAGGCTAAACGAAGCAATCAAGTGGGGCTCTGCCAATTTGCACAAATCCTCCTTGCGCTGTAGCAACAAGTCATTTTCTCCTCTCCCTCCCTCGCTCCCTCGAGCTCTCGTGCGACCCAGCAGAATTATTTGCTTTATGCAGTAAATTCAGGCTCCTTCCATGCTACTTTGACTTTTCAGGACCATTCCTGAAGATAAGAAAAACCAAATCTGTTTGGGGAAACTTGCAGAGACGTGAGTGTCCGCAGTCGAGGCAGGTGGTGAGCTGTCGGGAGTGAAGCTGTCCTGCCCTTCGCTTCCAACGGCACTGGAAGCATCACAGATGTTGTTCAGTCCCTCACATTAATCATGCATTTGACATCCCACAGGTAGAAAGGTCTTTTAATTTTTTATTTTTTTTTAAAAGCTGCTTTATTGTCTCTTCTCATTAGGGGAAAAGAAAATAGTCTCTTCTTCCTGTTTCACAGGATTGAAACCTGCTGATAAATAGGGGTGTGATACCTGAGAAAAGCAGACTGCCAGTGGTTGTGGTGGGGCAGTAGCTCAAATCAGGCAGAAGTTGGGTAGCTGCTTTAAGGGAAAATTCAGAAAACTATGTCTATGGTCCCTGAGATGCCAGAAACTGTTTCTCTTCTGGCCATGATTTTTTTCTGGTTTTACATTTGTGCTATTTTCACCTGCTGCAGATACCAGTTCTTTGGCCAATGCAAACAGCCCAGGACTTACTTGCTGTCTAAAGCTTCCAATACTCCCAATTAAAATGCTTCTGTACATTGAGGCCCTTGAAAGGCCATTAGGAATGATCAAATGGGGAAAAGCCATCAGTGAAATCTGAATGCAAGTCATATCTGGAAAGCTTCACATACCACTTGCACAACGTGGAGGAAAGCTGATGAAGAGAAGGATATTATCAGATTATCTCAGGCACCTAAGGAAGGCAGCCTCTCCCGGGGCGGGCGGGCAGCTCCCAGGGGTTATTCCAGGTGATCCATGCACCAGGACAAGGCACACCTGCTGCCTTTTCAACCTAGGGTGGGATGAAGCTGTAGATGTTGAGAAGAGCTGTTGGAAGGACTTGAAGACACCCCACTTTGTGCAATTCAGTGAGCAGAATTTAGGAACGTCTCTAAAAAAATGTATCTGAAGGGCAGCATCTCTACATTGGGGTTGTTCAGCCTGGAGAAAAGGAGGCTGAGGGGAGACCCTATCGCTTTCCACAACTGCCTGAAAGGAGACGGTAGAGAGGTGGGAGTTGGTCCGTCTTCCCAAGTAACAGATGATAGTACAAGAGGAAACAGCCTCAAGTTGTGCCAAGGGAGGTTTAGATTGGATATTAGGAAAAATTTCTTCACCAAAAGGGTTATGAAGCATTGGAACAGGCTGCCCAGGGAAGTGGTGGAGTCACCACCCCTGGCGGTGTTTGAAAGACACGTAGACATGGTGCTGAGGGACATGGTTTAGTGGTAACTTGGCAGTGCTAGGATAATGGTTGGACTTGATATCTTAAAGGTCTCTTCCAGCCGTAATTCTGTTCTATGATTTGCCCCACCTGGATGGGGAGAGAAGCTCAAGCAAGAGTCAGCAGAGTGGTTTGCTTTCATGCCCTTGGCTGAGGTCTCCTTAGATCATCTGTGCCACTGATCCGGGTGGGTTGTCCCCCAAGACACCTGGATTTGCAGATACCTGGTCTGCTCAGGAATTCCCTGGGAAGAGAGTAGCGAAGGAGAGAGTAAGACAGCAAAGTCTTTCAGCAGCTGAGCCCCAGTGCAGACGGGAAGAAAGGCCACCGGCTTCTGCTGTCACAAGAAAAGACTCACCATGTTTTTCCAGGAAGTAAACCTCCATGGATACTGCTGAGCTACTCCTTCCAGCAGCCGTATGCGGCTGATTATTTCAGAGCTCAGTTATTTGCCAGTTCAGCTAATGTGGGTTCGTTTTATCTGTAGCTGCATTTTTCTCAAGCCGGGCTAGATTGCCACCAGTGGGTACATGTTTGTTCTAGCCGGGCTCCGGCAAGGTGCCAGCCTCAGGGGGGCAAAGGCATGGCTGCACGCTCCCCAGCGCCCCAAATCCGACCCCCTGCTCCAAAGGGGGATGCTCAAACCCCAAGACCTGCACTTGAGACGACTTCATCTGGGGGAGCCCAAGCCATGCATGAGGCCAGAGCTCCAGCCTCTGGCAGCATCTGGTACCTGCTTGCATCCTTCGCTGCAGGCGGCTTCACTCACTTGCCCTGGGGAGCCGGGGGGGGCGGATTATACAGGAATGGGAACAAATAAGCCCCCACTCATATTTGCCAGTCACGAAGACCTTTCCCTCAGGCCCGGCTCACCTGGACACGTTGGCTCTTGCCAGTTCGCAGGGAGCCATCCCCACTTCCCTGCTGCCGTGAGTGGGAGCAATTAAAGCATTTCACAGCAATCTAACTGCTTTCTGCGTGGGGGCGGGGGGGGGAGAAGGCAGGCTGTAAGCTGTGAATAGCTTCAAAGAGAAAGGTCAGCAAGGCAGCGAGGATGGATTAGTAAAGGACAATGCAGCAAAGACCTGATTAATTTAATTGCTCATCTGAAATGTAGTCACAGATTAAAGAAGGATGAAGAAATTATAAGCATGTGAATGGAGCCAAGTAATGATTTTAAGGGGAAAAATACGCAGAGCCCTGCCTCCCCCTGCTCCCTCTGCCCTGCGTACAAAGGGGTTTGTATTCAGGGATTACTCCAGACTTCTGGATCTTCTCCTCATGTCATCTTCTCAGGGATGGAGACACCGATTACCAGCAAATGTTGAAGTAGCTGCAGCTTGATACCACTGCGGGCAGCTCAGATTGAGCAGGAGTGTTAAAGCTCGGCATGTGCCTGAGCCTGCGAGGAGATGTAACGTGGAAACCACTTGGGCTCTGACACTCCCAGCAGAACTGAGGTTTTCCTGGTGGGACTGGATTGATGGGCATGGCCTCAGCCTCTGCACTTCGTATCCAGCCACTGCCTTGAAGGACCTCAGCTTCAGAAAGGAAAAATATATTTCTACCTTCCCTCGGCTTCAAATGGTATCTCAGATCTCCCTGTACTTACAGTCAACAGATCATGTCTCCAGACACTTCAGAAATAATATTTATAACTAGAGAGAGGCAGAAGTCATTTAACAGAAAATTTCACAGGTTTGTTGTGTTTGTATTATTTTTTTTTAAATTGGAACAAACAAACAAACAAATCCCTCAGGAAATAAAGTATAAAAAGCATATGGGTTAGGTCAAAACAGTATTCTCTTCTCATTTTGATTTTTCAAAACTGTGCCTTATGTTTGGTAATATAAAATAGCTGAAAAATTAAGCCAACTTTGAAGTGGAAACTCAGATTCTTCTGTGAAAGCCAAAAATAACTTCTTAGCATTCTTCATCTCGCTATTGCAAAGAAAGGTCAGAAACTTGTCAACTAAATCTGCTTCTGGAAGGCTACAATTCCGATTGCCTGGATTACCCCAGCACAGGCAAAAATACTTGGAAGATACTGGAGTGAGACCAACAGGCACCACTTCTGGCCACCGGCTCCTTCCTCCTGCACAATGCAAGCTGGAGAGCTGCCTCCAGGGATTTGTACCACAAAGGGACTCATCCCTTCCCACTGAATGACCAACAGCTACTAAGGGTAGTGACTTCTGGGTGAACTCAAACATATTTCTTAAAAAAGACTTGAAGAGTTCTGGATCTGAAGAGTTTAAGCGATGGGAGAACTTACCGTGTAGGCTGAGCTGCTCCAACTGTTAAGGACTCCTGGGCTGGGTGGAATTTCTGTGCCTTTGCCTGGTAGGTGGGAGAACTGTCTTGCCTCAATGCTGCTCCCCCGGCAGACATGCTTTCTCTAAGTCAGCCCTCAGTCATCTGTTTGGGAAGAGGAGTTGTGTTGGAAGGACCCACTAGACCAGGTCTGGAAGTACCTCAGTGGAAAATTGTCTTTCGTGCCCAGACTGCTCTCCGTGGTCTTTTCTGCCTCTCCCCATTTTTCAATTCGATTCTCAAAGCCTGGCTATGCAGGAGAAGAAGGTTTTCTAGCAAGTGTCCTCATTTAAGACTAGCTCCTTGAGAAGTGAATTTCCAACAGCCTTCATTCTATAGAGGAAAAAACGCCCATTATTGGGGCAGAAGAGAATGTTGAAGAGATGAAGCGATCACCTCTGTCTCCGGAGCAATTAGTCCTGATATGCTGTACAACAAGGCCAAAGAAGTGCACTGTAATTTTCATAGACCTAAGCATCAAAAGTATTAAAATGACCCTCTCATTATACAGGGCTGGAAGGTTAAATATGATTCAGGGGCTGTGCACAGACCCCCTGTTGCTTTAATTCCACAGCAGCTCACGTTTAATGTCTTTGTAATCATTTATTAAGGATAAGTGATAGAAAAGAAATACATCTTTAAGAGACTGGTCATTTAAACTAAGAATCAAGCTTTTGAAATACTGCATGTTCCGTTTTCTGCCTCTGACAGCGTTTCAAACAGCATAAGAAAGGTATCCTCTCTCCTTTAGGATTAAAAGCACAGAAGCTGAAAAAGGCTGGAGCTGCCAGCACTAAGAGATCTGCCGTATTTTCAGAGACAAAGCAAGAGGAACATATAAAGGAGGACAGAAAAATGCAACTTCTTCACTCTTACCTGCAGCCTCTGGGGCAGGGGCGATGTAAGACTCTGGCTGCAGTTTGTCACTTGGTTGCCCTCCTGGGAGCTGGTCCCCACGTTTGCTTCCTTTTAACCCAAATTTCTTCTACCCGAATTTTCTTGTATATGTCATACTATTTTTTCAAACTTAGAAATGTTGATTTTTTTTTGTTTGCAGATTTCTTTAACCAGCGCTGCTAGCTGTGTGGACCAGGTCCAGTACCCCAGCTCATCCCTCAAAAACATTTGCATCACGAGCTGTTTGTCTGCCTTATTGACCCACGGCAAGGGATGTCCCTGGTGCATGGATGGCAGCACCAGCTGGTCACCAGCCACATCCGAGTAGTGCCCGGGGCACCTCTGAGATGTGCTTGGGTATGTTTTGCACCTTGGAGCATCCCTCTCCTGGGCAGAAACTGGGGACCATCACTCCGTCTGACACGAGTCATGCTGTGGCCACTCACCAAGACGGTCCCTGGTCCACAGACTCCAACGTGGGCTTGGGGCAGGGCCCCATATAAACAACATTATTGCCTTCCCTCCTTCCTTTTGCATGGGACAATCAAACAAGGAACGCAAAGCTTGGAAATAAACACCAGCACAGAAAGGAATGTTTACCATTCAATGTATTATTCCCTTGTGTACAAAGTATTTTGCCTCTATAATAGCACACAGGTATTGAAATACGATGGCAAATGCAGAAAGACCGTACAGACATGTCTTATGGGTCTTTTCATTTCCTTTTGAGTATAAGCAGAAAGAAAAGAAACACTGTACAGGAAAGTGCTTGCAAAAATAACCCCAGTTTGTAGAAAAATAATGGCATTGATATACAAAACCCAGAGTTGTTTCCTGAACAAGAAATGTCTAATGTCTCTGGTCCTCAAAGTCTGTTCCTATTTAATGAAGCCCATTAATGAACCACAGGATCAGTGCTCTATCATTTTTTTTTCCCCTTATAGTTTATTTAATATTTTTTTAGGTTTCTCTTGCTTTGTTAATAGCTGCTATGAAACTATATTGTAGAAATGAACTTGTACAGGTCAAAATAATATTTCTTTTTATAAATAGCCATTCACTTCATTAGAGAAAATATAAAAAGCCTGTACTTTCTAAGCACCACTGTTTCTTTCTAAACTTCATAGTGCAATTTTCCCTTTTCCCCTACAGAAGTTATACATAAGCAATTATCATTAAAAAAATCACTATTCCATTACTACTCCTTTCCCCTTTCCCTTTTTTTCTCTTTCTCTTTCCCCCTTTTTCTCTTTCTCTTTCCCTTTTCCCCTTTCCCTTTTTCCCTTTTCTTTTCTTTTGCTTTTGAAATGGTATTTTTGGCATTTTTCTCAGACTGGTAGAACTTATTATCGTTATGCATAGTCACACAACACAGGTGGAAATTTCTAAGATATGATCCTATATCTACTTCTGCGCTATTAAGCCAAAAAACTCAAATTATGGGTAAGAGTCTCATTCTTTCTTCCCTCTAGGTCTGAATGTGAATAATAGCAGCAGAGGCACACACAGAGTAAGTGCAGAGCACCAGTTCTCGAGCTGCTGGACTGTGAGGCAGCCCTGCTCGCCTGCGAGATGTCCCCCAGCTGATGTGATGGGTTGATCCCCGGCCGTTTGGGCTGAAAGGTTTCACCCTGAATGCTGGACACAGCCCGATGCACACCCGGGTTATGAATCCGGGGATTGGATCCTTTCTCACTATTGACCCGGCTGTTCAGGAACAGACTGGTTACACATCCTTTGGGGAGACTCGCAGGAAATCCTGAGGTTAAGCTTTTGTTAACTATTGGCATCTAAAACCGCAAGACTTATCTGAAGTAGCAGACAAACCTCTTTAGTTTTCCAAACTGCTGGCAATTTTGTGCTGAAAAGCTTCCTTTCCTTGTACTTCGTGCTCCTGGCTGCCCCGATACGGAAAGGCGAAAGGGCAGCATCTTCCTATCGCTAAGTAAAATTGTGGAGAAAGAGATAAGGGACATAGTCATAGACTACAAAAATAATCTGGTCACATCACCCCCGTTGAAACGTGCTACGAAGCTCTGCGAAGACGTGGCGTGGGACAAGCGGCAGGCTATGTACAGGCGGGAGCCATCGCACAGCCGCCTTTGGCGCCTATGGGAGATGTCTCCTCAATTTTTATATATACATATATATATATATATATATATAAAAAAGCCAACGCTAAAGGTCTGGTTGTACATGGGATGGCGGATAGGCAAGGAGCGCAGATGCCTTACCAGGAAGATCCGAAGCAACACAGAAGTAGGCGTAAAGCAGCCTGTTTTTGAAGGGGGAGGGAGGGGGGGGACAGAGTTATCTGCAAGTACAGAGTGATCTTGTTGAAACCAGGCCGAGCCGGCGCTGAAGCCTCCCTTTGCAGATGGTCTGTGAGTGAGTAGGAAGCCGGGGAAACGCTGCAGGTGCCCGCAATGGAGTCCCCCAGCCAAGAGGAAGGGGGCGGCTTGGCTGGGCGTGCTGTCCCCCCATCCCCTGCCGCAGCCCCCGCCGTCCCCACCGGCAGGGATAACGCCGCAGGGGATGCTTTCGGCTTCGCGGGAGGGTTTTGGTGATGAGGGCCGTAAGAAACGGCAGCGCTTCTCAGCGCGCAGCCCAGGGAAACATATGGCCTGATCAGCCTGTCTGGGATGAGTTAATACCCCGCTTCCAGATGGAGCCAGGAAGCACAGAGGCACATGCAATCAGGAGACAAATACATGTTTTTAGTTTTTTTGGGTTTTTTTTTTTTTTTTTTTAAAAAGCGAGTTCGCTTTGGAGCCCTGCAAAAATAAGGGGCTCGAGCTGAAGATCCATCTGCAGGAATTTTCCTAAACCTGGGGTAGATCTTAATTGATTTGAATCGCCTGACAATTCTTTTCTGCTTTCTTCCCTTTTTCACTGATAAAGGCACTGGATTAATTAAAACTACAGAGCATTAATAAATATCACGTTAGCACCAGACCAGTGCTTTTAGCACTGGCCACAGAGGTCATGTGAAATTCAAAACATACCTAAAAGATAAAGATTGCTAATGCAACTAGCACTGTATTCATTGTCATGTTTTCCTTGAGTGCTGTCGGCCTAATCCCTAAAATAAAATTTAAGCACATCTTGTCTATGTTCCTTACATAAAGACAGATTGAAATGCCAAAAATACCCCTATGCAGATTGTGTAGCACCGTAGAGGGCCAAAGCAGCCCGTAACTGAAGGAAAATTACTGATTGAAAGTAAACAACTGAATACAGTGACAATAAAGTATCACTTGTCATAATGCTACATATAATGTAGAGTACGCAAAATGCAGTGGTTTGACTGCAGGTTTTAACAATAAAAAATAAAAATAGTAAAAGCAGCCTTAATATAATGATTTTACGTACAAAAATATTAAATCAAAATAAATAATTCCAAACATAAATATTATACTGTACATTAAGAATATGCGATCTATATACACACATAAACAGATAAAAAAAGTGGGAGGCAGAGGTATTGCATCGCTATCCTTCATCCGTCTCCTCGCCGCTGGCCGCTCTCGGAGAACCTGGAAATACAGACGAGGGGCACATTAGAGTCAGATCGTCCTCTTCGACCCTGAAAACTGTGAAGTGGAGAGATTGGCACAAGAGAGGAGCCAAAGCGGGTGGGAAGTGCGTTTCCAGTTGACAGCGTTACACCCATCAGGGTTACTGGGGGAAGCGAGGACTGGGAGCCCAGGATCCCATCGCTCCCCGGATGCTGCGTGGGGTGGGTGGGTAGCCGTCACCGGTGCACTCGATGGCAAGTGCTTTTACAAGCGTGGCCTGATCGGGTCCTTCAGGACGTTTTTGGGAAGGTTTCCCCAGCAGGAACAGCTGGGAACTCACCATCGCTATAACACCTGAACGTCGAGGCCTGTTCCAGATGATGGAGTACATTTCCCGCAGTAACCGCCGCATTTTCCTACTACTTTGGTACCATCCTGCAGGCAAAATCAGAAATAACACCTCACGTAAGGGCTCAGGAATTCCGTGCTGTGAAAGGGCCAGATCTGGGATATTCTAGCCAGGGTTTTTAATAGAAAATGTCACGGAAGGAAAACAAATTATGCCTAAATCAGTCTACAAAATCATCATTATATTTAAATGTATGCAAATGCAATTCCCTTTAGTGCTACCAGGTCAGATGGTGAACACAAATAAGAGAGGGTAGCTTTGATTTATTACACTGAGAGATGCCCAAGGAGAAGGCCATTTGGAGGGAGATCTCAAGGGTATGTGCTTTCTCCAATTTGCCCCACGGTGAATAACTGTAATGAGTGGAAAACTTGGCTCAGGCAAGAGCAAAAACCCACGTCTAGACAATAACAGCTCCTCAGTTGTGCCTGAGCACGTGAAGGGCACAGGAAGGATATTTGTAGGCAGAAACATGCATTTGGAAGGGAAAGGCCTGGAGCGGCTCCAGAGCCAAGAGAAGAAGGAAAGGGATGAGGTAAGGGCTACGCCACTTGCTAAAGTGCCACCCCCTCTCAGCTCTGCATTTCCACAGCAAGAAGAGAAAAAGGAAGATGAAGAGTGGTCCTGGGGTTGGGCTGGTCTCCAGGAGAGAGCATGGTGCAACTCCGGTCTTGAGTTCGGAGATTAATCCATCTGGCCTTCCTTATCGCACCTCTGCAGGGTCTTTCTCCTTGAGGTCATTACAATGGACAGACAGTCCTTGAGGGGAATTCAACCCTCAATTACCAGAAAATTGGACTTAAGTGCAGGACAAGCTTGCACAAAGCATTTATTTTTAAACGAGCTCCATCCTGCCCTTGACACTATTGATCTGGGATTGCAGCAGGCTGCTATCATCTCTTCTCACTATGCCTTTCTCCTTTCTGCTCCTGCAGGCAATTACACCCTTGGAACAGCGCTTGACAGATGCCACCGAGTGATGGAGGTAAGAGTTGTCTCTAAGACCCCCTGTCCCTTAAAGTTTGTTTTAATTCTGCCAGCCGTGATGGTGTCTGCTCTCTGCAACCCCAGAGTCATCTGCCCGGGTTTCTCCTTTCTGAAGGGGAGAAGAATAGCAAAGCACCTGCCAGAACTAACACAGGGGGGCTGTGCTGGTCCCCTTCTACCTGTACGGGAGGATGCTTTGCTGCAGCATGGTTGGATCAGGATCATTTAATTCTCCTTTCAGAGCCCCAGCACTGATGAGGCTCATGAGCTCAAGAGGGTCCCCAGAGCCAAGGAGACCTATAGCAGTACAGGAGAGGATATTTTGCAAATTGCTTTTTGTGACATGATTACGGTGACCTCCTTAGGAGAGTTTTAGCAGGGGCAGTGGGGATGACTCACATGAAGTGTCAGGAGGACGGGGCTGGTCTTTTTTCAGTGGTGCCCAGTGACAGAACAAGAGGAAATGGGCACAAACTTGAGTATAAGAAGTTCCACTTAAACGTGAGGAGGAACTTCTTTACCGTGAGAGCGGTAGAACAAGCTGCCCAGAGAGGTGGTGGAGTCTCCTCTGGAGACATTAAAAACCCACCTGGACAAGTTCCTGCGCAACCTGCTCTAGGTGGACCTGCTTTGGTGGGCGGGTTGGACTAAATGATCTCCAGAGGTCCCTCCAACCCCATATGATTCTATGATTCTACGAAGTAACAGCCAAAAAAGCGATCCCCAGAGCTGGGGTGACTCAGATCTCTCCCAAGGAGATAAACCCAGCCTATTGGGAAGGTCCACATCCTCCACACTTTATCAGCCACGTTTTGGGAACAACTCCTACTCGGGGCACACTCGCCTGGCACCCAGACCCGCTCCGGCAGGTCCAGCCCTGACCCCACACATCCCAGTCCTGCCCGCCTGTCATCCACGCTCCCTGCTGGACACCTCAAGACAACTAATTAAGGACTTGTCTGCCCCACAGCATGCAGCGTTTGCAGCTTCACGGTTAAGCAGGCTCACTAATTAATTGCAATAGCTCAAATCAACTTAAACCTGCTAGGCGCCCCCCCCCCCCCCCAACCTCACATACAATGATGGGAAACATTTCCTTTTTGATGTCAGATTTTTGTTAGTCTCTCCTTGGCATATGTTGCCACAAAAGAAAACAATTAGAAAGTTCTCAAGAGCAAGAATAACCAAAATTAAAATTACAACTTACTGGGGATTTTTGAATTTCCGACACTGCGTAATTCCCTTGCGAGAGCCACTTTGCTGTTCCCGTTAAGGACAGGCCTGTCCCGTAAAGGTCTATGCTGAAGCGACCCTAAAAAACAAGCAGACAAGCCTGGTTACCCCCAAATACGATACTTTTGCCACCACCTCACTTTTCGAACAGGATCCCGCCAGCAATGTTTTCAATTTTTTCCATTGCTCTGATAGTGATTAGCACATATTGTACAAATCACAGCATGCATTGGGCTAGGAATTTTCTTCTTGTTGGTGGCTGCAAGGAAGGAGGGGCTTTATCTTGGGTTTTGCACTGCTTTTTTTTTTTTTTTTTCTCGGTTTTACACTGCTTTTTCACCGTTTGCCGGCTGAGGGCATTCTTGGCTTTTCCATGGCAAACTGCAGAGCCTGACGTGCTCCAGCAGCTGATGGGAAAGGTACCCCAGGGACTTGCTGCAGCCGCTCTCACTGCTCCCTCCTCAACTGGAGAGGGCACACTTGTCCTGATTTTCCTTATTTTCCACTGTGGTTTTTTTTTTTTTTTCCTTCCCCCAGACTTCAGTAAAATCAAAACTCTTTCATTTGTTTATTTCTTAAAAACATCCTTCACTTCATTCCAACCTGTCTCAAAATGCTCATAATGGACAGAAAATCAAAGGATACGTCTGCATCCAATGGAGATGCCCCCAGCCTTCCCTTTATCCCCAAGGCAGATCCCAGCCCTGCCTGTTTCTGGACCCAAGGAGGGATCCTTCGGCCACATCCCCGGGCTGACCCGCAGCCCAGCACAGCCGTGAGGTACCAGATGGCTGTTAGCTCTGCTCCCTGCACTTGCTGCCTTGGGAACGTTGATTTTCTGCAAGAAGCAAACTGTCTGGGTCAGGTGGATGGGTATTAACATTCATGAGCCTTCCCGAGGTAAGAAGTCAATCCCGAAGCCGCTGAGCTGTGCAGAAAAGTGTCAGCTCTGAAAGCAGGGAGGGAAAATTTGGAGAGGTTTGCCCTCTGCCGTCTGTTGCTGCAACTCCCTACTTAATACCCTTTGTGAGTAAAGTCCACCCAATACCTTGGACTATCCAAACATACCAGTTATCATCCCCCAGCTCCACAAAAACTAGGTGTGCTGGGGACACAGAGGAAGTCACCTGTAGCACAGTGTTAATTAGTCTCCCAAAGACTTTCAAGAAAGCATATTTCTTCCACGCAACCCGGCTAAAGGTCCTGCATTGCCTCCCAAACCTACTGAAGATGTGACTTAGCCTGTGGCCAGCTCTGTGCTTTCATGGCCAGGCACCTCACGGTGCTGGGACAGGCTGGATTTGTCCTGATGTGCAGCCACTGCCTTTGTTTCATCATTTTTTTCCCTGCCCTGGAGTGAGTGGTGGTCTCACTGGGCTGCTGTGAAAATAAGCAGCAGGGCATGGGGATGGTGTGGCAGCAGCTGGCAGGTACCACCGTGGTCTCTGGTGGGTGGGCTCCATCAGTCCAGTGGCAGAAACCTGACCTGCCCTGCAAAGACTCTCTCCTCTCCTTCTTGGGCATCTTCCCCCTTGAGCTGGCTTGGCAGGAGTTCTGTCAAGGAAGCCAGACCTCTTCTCCACCCAGAGGGGTTCTCTCACCCATCTTCTTGCACCCTCATTTCAGAGGCAGGGTCCCAGGGCATCCCGATGGCCTGATCCACTACTGCTCTCCCTGCCCAGTGTTTCTACCAAGCTCTGCCATGGACCCATCCTCCTACCTTCAGCTACACATGCAAAGACCAGCCATTCTCCCACAGCTTATTTCTTCTTCCTTTTCTCCTCTACTATCAACTGTCCGAGGACCTGGGGAATGTCCCTTAGTCAGTACCAACTCTGGTCTGATGAGAACCCGACATTTTCCCATACAGAAAATGGAGAGTGCTTTTGCACAGACAGAAGGAAAAGTTTCCAACTGCCGAGATGAGAATGTGACGCTCACTGGAGTTGGGCTGATGTGATCAGCAGTAATTAATAGAGGGCCTGAACGTAACAAATGGCACCAATTCCTACGAAATGCTATTGTCAAATACCTGTGGGCATTTGGCTGCACTGTAGCAGTCCCCAGCAGTGGCATAAGGAACGGGTCGTCCATCATGTGTCCGTGCAAACTGTAAATCGGTCGCTGTGGAGAATAGTTGGTGAATAACACGGAAAGAAAGAGGCAGGGAGAGAGACAAAATAAATGTAAACATTCTCTCGGCTAATGTTTAAATTCACTAAAGCTGGTTTCAAACATTAATCTTGAAAGTCAAGACCTCATCTGTTGGATTTTTAATACGAAATCCCCAATTCATCCCACATGTGACTCCCAGTATGTGAGCACTGAATTTAACAGGGCGCTCACACGCTCAACATTTACAGCTGGGTTTAAGTACACTGGTGATTTAGGGCCTAGGTATAAATAACAGCAAAACTCAAACCCATGACTTGGGTTTTCTCTATCAGAAAACGCCCCGCTTTCAGGAGCCTCCTAAACCCCATTTCTGAAGACAGGCAAACAACCCTCTCTGTGCTCTCCTGGCTACCCAGCCCAGGGGTCGGGCTTTCAAAGGGAATTGGGACATTTTGCTCTGGAGGGATCTGAAGTAATCGAGACTCATTTAGATGGGGATGTGAGATAGCTCCTGCCTGACAGAGGTAGGTGCCCAGCTCCTTTTGAAATTCAAAGGGAGCTGGTATCAAATTCCCCAAGGGTGGTTCCTTTGAGATCTTTACCTGGGAGCTTTTACAGACTATTACTAGCTTTTTACAGATGGATAGACTGGGAGGAATCATGGCTTGAAAATTAAGTGATAAAAAACCCCTATCAGATAAAGAGTCACTTTACATGGAAGGATTTTGATTTGCTAAAAAAATCTCTGCTATTTACTGAATATACCCCCAACTATATCTTGTATTTTTAAGACATTTGCTGGAAACTGATAGCATCCCTGGAGTCAGGGTGACTGAAACTGTATCCCTATGGGATGCTGTGGGCTCTCCGGCAGCAGGATGGCTCCCGGCTCCCATGGGTGACAAGAGAGACAGGGCAGCACTTATACTGCATGGCTACAGTCCCCTCCTCCCCTGCAAATCTGTGGCCCCACCTCCATCACTCTCCACACAAGTTATTTCCCCATGGTCAGGCTCTACCAAGAAGCTCCTCTGCCCCAGCCCTGAGGGAACGGCATCCCGACCCCAGCAGAGACCCTGCACTGGGATCTCCTGACACATCTGTGTGTAAAATGCGATCCAGCTCCTCCCTGGTGAAGCTGTCCGAGTCCAGTCTGAAAACAGGGTATCAAATGAAATAAAATCCTTCAAAAAATACACTGGCCTGCCGGGAGCACAGAAATATTCATTCTTCATGGCAGACGCATCAGTGACTATCTTAGTATTTTCCCATATTACAGAGAAATAGGATGAGCATCTCTGATGTACTCAAGTTGCAGTCTCTAAGTGTAAAGCAGCCTTTAACAGGAATATCGCTCACTAGAGTACTACTGCTTGTTTGTAGTTACAGCTATTATTTCTGTAAAATAAACATTATTTTTTTTTAATGGCAAGGCCCTGTTTTTACTCACTTATTATTTGCATAGTGTTCAGGTCCAGCCTTACTTTGCTGAAGGTGGAAAACCCAGCTGCTGTGTAATCTTTCCTACACTGGCAGTCTTCTCGTCTGCTCCCGTTATACGGACATTCAGTCGGGTTATGCAATCTAAATCAAAAGAAAACCCTTTCTACTCATGACCGGAAAATATTGCCATGGAAAACAAATACATCTCAAAGCTCAGGATTAAAGGATTTCTTACCTGTATCCATACACTTCTGAAAAATTCTCTGCATCCCCATTTACAAGGGTCACGTACTCCTTTGGGCTGTCGGTCTGCATCCCAGAGCAATACACCTGAGAGAGAGAAGCCAGAATTTTGTCAGGTACCATGTGCAAAGGGATGGCCGAGAAAACTCAGGGTAGAAAATGCACGAGTGGAAGTGAAGAGCACACGCAGGGTCCTCTGGCGCCTTCAGGAAAGGCTTTAACTATCAGTCTGTTGCTGAAATGCACCTTTAACGTCTTTCCTTTGACTTGAAGGAAATATTCGCCATCTTCAGTGACACCTTTGAGATTTTTAACGTCTTTGCAACTCCTGGGCAATTCACCTGAAACAAACCAGAAATACTTGTAGTCATGGAGCAACTGTACATCAGAATTTCTTTTGTAACACTGTGAAGCATCTAAAGCATCGAACCACCTTGTTTATTTTTAAGAGGTCTCCCTGAAGGGCCTTAGTGCTTAGTTGGATGGCTCCCAATGCTTGGACCTACTGCACATCTCTAGGAGTTTGATGGGAACAAATGCTGAAGCCATGAGAAAGGCAAAGGAAGGTGCAAATCTGCAGACTTACAGTCGTGCACGTTGTGGCATGTCCTCCTCTCTTCGGGTTTCAGATCTGCATGGCACAAGCTGCTGACCTGGTCAGTGTTTGTCAAACACTGCACCGACCGGTGCATGACTCCAACTCCACAGGTGACGGAGCACTGAGAGACAGAAGCAGAGTTTCATACTTTATCTCAAGGGTTTCTGGGCTCCAGAGGACCAGAGTCAGCCCATTTCCCTTGTATCAGGAGTCAGCAGCAAAGGCCCCAATCCTGCAAAGTGTTCAAACTTGGCTCTTACACTGTATCTGGTCTAAAGCCATAAAATTTAACTAAGGAGCTGAGCAGGACTCTCTGTGTCCATCAAAGGTGGTAGTGTTTTACATTAAGTCCCTTTGAAAATGAGACAAGAGAAGGGTCATGGCACTCTGTAGTCTCTGGGAGATGCAGCAGCCCAGCCCAAAGCGAGGAGAAAGGTCTTGCTCTCTGAAATGGATACTCTTTGTAATGAAATGTATTAATGAGTTGGACATTTTGCACCGAAATTCTTGGGGAAAATACCAATTAATTGAGGCTGAGCTCTCTGCTGTAGCTCCTCTGCCCTGACTTGCAGGGAGAATCTGAGGCTTCTTATGGGGCAGGAGGAACTTAGGTTTCAAACGGCTCTGCCATTTACTGTGACAGCTTCCACCACATTTTGCTTGGCTTGACCCTCGTTGCCTTGTAAAGGTTTGACAAATTCCTACAAATGCCTGAGCTGGGTTAATAAATCAAATTTATGGGAGAAACATCACATTTCAAAGAACGTCAGAAGCCCAAAGAAGTGAAATGTTATCACCTTAACTAAAATTTGATCTTGTAGTTCAGGGTTAAAAAAAGGCTCAACACAAATAACTTTAGCAGAAGGCAAAAGTTTTTTTCCCCTGCCCTGTCCCAGCATTGTAAGAAGGAGGGGGGGGGGGGGGGAAGAAAAAGAAAGAAAAATCCTTTTTAGGCTAGAATTGACCAGTGTTTTGGCCTATTGGTGGCTCCCAAGTCTTGCTCACACAAATGAGCAAGTAGGATGAAGCCCAGCTGCCAACTAACCACCACTTCCTCTACTCTAGCACAAGGCAGTTTGAAAAACCCTTGTTTTTTGGCAATGACCCCACTTTCTGGGTAAACATTCAGCAGGACCCTCAGTGCTGCCACAAATTTTGGCTACAATCGCATTTTCATGATGATGACTCCACTCGTGGCTGCTGGGGACCCCCCCATACGATGGGGTTCACTCTGGGGCAGGAGACCTACACGCACCGGGGCTGCCGCTGCACGAGGGTGTTCACTGCGTTAATTTATGCAGCTCTCAAACGGGCCCTTGCCGAACCTTGGGACTGTGTCCCCTGCGTAAGGAAAAAGACGTTTGCTCCAATTTTTTCAGTTAAAAAAAAATGAAGTCTGCCAAACTTACGCTTCCCCAGTTGCCGACGCGCCAGGACGCCGAGACGGGGCACTCCCCGAGGTAGCAGGGCTGGATGTTGGGCGGCTGCGTGCCAGGACAGTTGACCGTGTTCTGGTACCCATACTCGTAGTGGTCCTTCCCGGTGTAAATCTCACTGCAGGACACCAGGCGCTGCCTGTATCCCTTCCCACACGTGACGGAGCACTGCGGGCAGAGGAAACGCCAGTCAGCACCGAACCCTTTGGGAAAGCTGCCCAAAACGGGGAGGAAAAGCAAGCTTACCAGCTTTTAACATAACAAGCTGCTCCGAGGGGTTGCTAGTAACTATTTTGCCAACCATGAGTATTGTGAGTGGCTGCAAGCGGGCTGGCACCCGACTCTTCTTTGAGCACCCTCAAAAATTCCTCCCTGTATTGCTCCAGGACCTCCTGCTCCAGGTTGGCTCCCGGGCACAAGTGATCTCTCCCCAAGGGCAAAGAAAGCAGCAGAAGATCCTTAAGAACTCAGAAATTAGAACTATTATATTTGGTTTTTCTTTTTTATCTTTTTCTTTTTTTTCCCCCGCTTTTGCCATGGGATGCACAGCGAAAGAAAATGGTCAAGATTGACCCCAAATTGCAGGTACTTGGCAGCAACTGGAAGAAAGGGAAGGTTTTCCTTGCAATTAGAGGACAAACAGTGCTTCTGCCCTCCTCACCAAAAGGCTTAGTGGGAGCCGGGGTGAGCTGAGCTCCAGCTCCACAAGCCCTCACCCACCTCCTCATCTTCATGGGCCCAACCGCTCCCAGAAAGTGAGGGGTGGTGGGAACAGATAGAAGGTGTTTCTGGGCAAGGGGACAACCAGGGCTCCAGCTTCACAGGCACCCTAATATTTCTCTTAGGAAACGACCCAGGAGACCAGGCTGCTGCGAGAAATTCTCTCCTCTCCACATTTCTCCCTCCTGCGCTATCTCGGGGGGCTTGTCTCTCCTCCCCCTCAGTCCTGGCATGTTTTCCTGTTTCCCTTTTCTTGTTCTTTCTTTTTAATCAGTGCTGTGTCAGCAGCTGCCTTGTCATTTCCCTCTGCTGTTCCTCCAAGTGGAAAGTGATCCTTCACTTGCCGCAGAAGGAAACAGGCTGAGATTAGCCCGGGTCCTCCCGCATGCAGCGCCTGCCGCAAAGAAAACTCATCTATTTTCCTTGCCGAGCCCTCTCCCAGCCGCCAGGGCGAACCTGCTGCCTTCGCTCATGCCAGGTCCTCGCTCCTGCCAAAGATGGCACCGAGGAAGGACTTGTCCCCATGGTCACATCCAGGCTCGCCTTTCCCCCAGGATCTGGGGATCACCCAGACTCTTGAACAAGCTCAGGGCGCCCCAACGCTTCCCGGGAGGGAATGGGGATAAAATAAAATAAAGAAAGAAGTGAAATGAAATGGCACAGATCCAAAGAGAGCGCCTGCTGAATGCGATGTGCTTTGGAAGAAAATTGCCTCTAGATATTAGCTAGGACTCTGAGCACGCTGGCGTTTAGTCTTTAATATCCTGGTCTTCTCCCACAGCCCTGCTCCTTTCTCTGCAGCGGGGAAATTGCACCCAGAAACAACCCCAAAAAATAATAATTAAACCACGCGGCGCTGCCCTGCCACTGTTGATTTGGGTTGCAATATCTCAGCAAGGCCGGCGGCGAGAGGAGGAGAGGGTGGCTCGGTGCTGAGCAGCACGGTCCCCGTGCGGGGACGGGGATGGGGACTCACCTCCGACCACTCCCCGGTGATCCAGACGTACTCGCAGGGCGGCAGCCCGCAGCTCTCGATTTCGGGGGGGCGTTTGCTGGCATCGCAGTAGCCGCTGTTCTGCACCTGCTTGTTCTCATCCACGCAGACCACCTTGCGGTACCGAGACGCCTCCCCGCACGTCTTCACGCACTGTGTGCAAGAAACGACAGCTCATGCAAACCGTGAGCGACTTCAGCAAATTAATCTGCACCTACAGAGCGAGCAAGCCCTCCTTCCACCATCCCCAGTGAGCGGATGGCTCGGTACCCCGTGTTGGCATCTCTCATGGGTATCACCTGGGGACAAATTTGAGACCAGGGCCTTGCTGTGCCAGGGGCTGTGGGAGCATCCAGTGACAAATTGCTCCCATCCTCTGGATGTACCAAGCCAAGTCATAGGTGAAGGGAGAGAGCAGAACCTGAGGCAGAAAGTATTGGGATGGGGTGGATGTGGGGTCCAGCTGTGATGGGACCAAGAGATGCAGATGTGGGTATGCTGGGCCAGGAGATGGGGCAAGGGGGAAAGAAAGGGGCCAACCCTCATCATTTCACCCCCTAGTGAACACAGCTGCTTGGAGAACGACAATCCAGCCATCCTTTCTGAGATACACACCGTGGCACCCTTGGCTGTGGCTGGTGCTGGGGGTAGCCCCTTCCACGGTCCCTCCCAACACGACATGGGGACACATCTCTGCAACTAATGGAGTGGAGGGGGCCCTACTGGTTTATCCTCTTTTAAACACTGCCCTGCCCGATATCAAGAGTAACCCCTGCTAGCCGAGCACTGCCGCTCCCCAGAGGCTTCTGGAGACTTTAAGGACTCAGTTCTTTCTCTGCTCGTCTTGGGAAAACCAGCCCGGCTGCCAGGCTGCGCTCCTGGGAGCAGGTCTGTGCTCGGAGCACATCTTACCAAACACACGTAAAACAAAATAAATCAGTGTAAGAGCAGCTGTCTGGGTAAAACCCCATTTTCTTAAAGTTATCGCCTGTAACGGACTGCTAACACTTTCAACTAACTGGATTAGCAAGGAGGAAAAATGCATGAAAATAATCATTTTATATAACGTGCAGGAAATGTCTTCCCCTAAGGAAAAGGATAAAACATTCAATCACACCATCCCTCTCTGTACAGAAACACCGTTTGAAGTCACCTAGGCTCGGAGGACCGTGCCAGTTTAATCTAGTTAGAGTCTCACCCTCCGAACATCGTTTCCAGCCTCCCTGAAGCAGCTCTTGCTCTCCTGCCTGGCCCACAATTAGCAAGATCTTAGTGGGTTCACCTAATTGTGAAAAGCAGGCACTGTCAGGCCCCCAGGTATTTAGCTGTCAGAACCAAGATTGTGAATTATGTGAGAACTCTGAAAAAAACAGATGAACCCATGGCAGGAGCATCAAACTAGGAGAGCCGTGGTGAGCACAACATCATGTTCATCCTAAATATTTAGAAACTGAGCCAAGTGGAGGGGGACGGGGAAGGAGAGGCAGCCCCACAAAGCAGCATTTATTCCGAAGGAATAACTTATGAGCTCTTAGGCAACAGTCAACATTGCAAAATCCGCAGTCTGCCAGAAGACCCCAAGGGCTTTGTGGGCTTTCAACCTTATTTACTCTCTTTCTTTAAGTCCTTGGAGAGGAAGCTCCTTCCAGGTCTGTGCCGAAGCACTGTGATCCTATGGGGGCTGGACGAATTTGCTGGAGTGTGATTTCCCCAGAGAGCAAACAAACTGTGCTGTATTTGCCCTTCTCTGATACCTCCCTATTATATAAGTAAAATCCAAAAGGGGGTTATTGCATGTGAATAAGGCATCACTAACGCTCCATCGTCACGTAGCTTCCCTGAGCATCACCCTTCAGGGGCCACATGGACCCCGGCTTTCCTGCTCCCTCCTAACGAGGGAGTCCCCAGCGCAGTGGGAGCGGGGCCACGGGGTGCTCAGAGCTCCCCTTGTCTCCGGTTTGGCGTAGGCCAGCCCAGCATGTGGTCACCAGCACAGGGTGAATCACTCCAGCCCCCCGCCCTCACGGCCAAAGGAGGCACCTTGCAATGAGTAGGAAGAAACAAGGCTGATTGCATCTCCTCCCTTTAACGTCCATTTAAGCCTGAATTTGCAAAGTACATTGACTCACACTTTTAGGAGGGTGAACGATCTCTATGCCATCAACGCATCTTCTGACATTGGCTGTGGAGAGCTATCATATCAAAAACCCATCCTCATTTAAAATCATTAGTCGCTGATGAAAGATTTGCCACCCGCAAACTCCCGCCAGCCTGCTTTGAATTTCTCTGCAAATAACAGTTGTATGGCCAAATAAACCTGAGCTGGCTCCGTGCATTTTGTCATCACCAGTAAATTAATGTGTGATTATTTGTATTTTTGGGGATAACTGGCAATTAAAACAACCCCACTGAGTTATTAAATATTGTTCAAAACCAGTGAGACCATCATAAAACAAAATCAGAGCGAAACACTGCAGAGGTTCAAATCAGCCACCCCAAGGTTATAAAACATTATTCACACAGAAAGTGGACAGTTTTTAGCATGAAAAGGCTATATTTCATTTTAATATGGTGATAGATTTTGTATGAAATCTCACGTTCATGACTGATCTAAATCTCACATAAAACAGCAGGGCCAGCGGATAACAGCCATTAGTAGCAAAGAGCTGAAAAACAGGTCAGGCATTTGACAATATTTGTCTCTTTTGCCTCATTTCCCAAATTTTGAACTATTTTCCTGGCAGTTCAAATTAAGGACCATTGCAAGCATTTCTGCAACCATTTTAGAAGAGTAATAATATTAATTAAAAAAACCCCAAAGGCATTGCTTTGCGAAAACATTCATTGTTTGCTTTTTTTTTTTCCTTCTCAAATCAAAATCTGACAGAGAGATGAAATGAAACTGCATACCACGAACACTTCAAACATGCCTTGGGTAACTCTGCAATCCAAATCAGGCAAGGATGGCATAATTTTCCCCCAAACGGCAAATGTCAAAGATTCAAGAATTGAATTGCAGCTTCCAGAGCCGTGCGTTGTCCTTTCCCAGAGGTTCATATTAAAAAACCCAACCCTTCTCTCTCCCAATTTTCCTTTTTTTCTTTGTGGCTCTGGTCTGAGTTTTACTTGGACATTAGCAGGGCCCTTTCTATTGACTTTCTTCCCCCTGGTGTGGGCAGTGAGAACAGCTAATTAATGGTGATACACCAACAGAGTAATAAACGGTTTCCAATAAGTTCCCTATTCCTTTTCATTGGCAAGACCAACTTTTTTCTAAACATCAACAAAAATGAACAATTAAAAAAAACACCCTCTCGACAGATTCCCTTTAAAGATAAGAAATCAAGAACAAGACAGCGCTGGGATGTTATTTTACATCCCGCCTTTCAAGTCGATTAGGGTTCATTGCTGTTCTCCGCTCAGAGAATACTAATGCAATCTGTGCCTCTTCACTATAAATAACATGCACCCGGTACTTATGGCTGGGAAGAAGGTGCTGGTACTTTTTTTCACTGGGTAACATCAGAACAAAGTAAAAAGTGCACAGAAGAACTGCTTAGAGTCAGCCAAAGGGGCAAGCTCACATCAGGCATCTCCTGTGTGTTTCTATTAATGGCTTTTTATGGGTGAGGAAACTTCCAGGCCACCCCCCTAGCAAAGCTCCCCTGGGGAAAAACAAATATCTCCATAGAAATTATCAGCATCCACCTCCCACCAAGGGCTTGACAGGGTGGGAGCAGGCAGGGGTCTCTCGCCACCGGTTTGAAAAGTTGCAAAAATAAGGGAAAGAGGGTGAAAGGATGGGGTTGGAGTCAAGGCTTTTCAGGGCTAATTACACCGTTGCGTAAGAACTGCAACTGCATGCTGTTTGGTGACCTACTTTGCTGCCTGTAAATTTATTAGCTGAAGAAATTTTAAAAAGCTCTGTAAAAACAAAAGTTCATTGCAAGGAATTTGCTAGAGCTCCCTCAGCTGCTTGGGTGTTTCTTTTCCAGGCTGGGACGTTTCCACCGGGTACCACTGCGTGCTCAGCTCGGCTTTGCCTCCTGCTGCTTCCCATCACACCTCGGCTCCCTGGCAGGTGGGAATGGGGCAAGGTCCTCTCCAGCCTCTTGTACTCGTAGCTGCGTTACATCGGATTATAAACCCGTTGTAACTTCCCAGCACCACCGAGACTGGAGAAATGAAGCTAAACTGGTTTGTACCATCCTTGTCAGGCCCAGGTACCACAGGCAGAGGGATATTAGATAATGTCACATCCCTGGTTGTTTGCAGTCCGAGGTGCTCTGCAGTCATGAGCCAAGGACGAGCTCGTGGGGAAGGACAGATGAGAGGAAAGCACACGCTACCTTCACCTTGAATTTTCAGTTGCTGCAGCAGCAAAGTTGCACAGCCTCTGCATGCATGAGATGTTTTTTCTCTCACCTGTAAATTTGCTTTTCCTATGCCCACACTTTTTTTCTTTCTTTTTGTCTTTTTTTTAGTGACACAATAAAGGCAGGCTCTGGAACTAGCCTTTATGGAGGTGGTGCCCCTTCATCTCCTGTTAGCCGAGCAGGAGGCCCTGGTTTGCATTGACACCATGGCCTCAACAAACCATCTCGACCCATTTCGTCCCCTTCAAGACCTCCCTGGGCCATTCAGGAGCAACATGAAAGCAGCCTGACTGCCAACGAAAGCCGGGCCCCTGTTTGACTAATATTTACCCTGCTCCCCAGAGCTGAGCACTGCAGGCATCAGGGCGACCAGGATCACGCACCTCCAAAGCCAGCGAGACTTTTGCTGTTCAAAAGGCACAGGATTGAGCCCCTGCTGCCCTGCCATTGGGGACAGCAATGGTTTTTGCAGGGAGGATGATGGACCTGGAGGTCTTCTACCCTTCTCCATTCCCTGCATCCCCATGGATGGCCCATGTCAGGCATTCCCCTTCTCCCTGTGTGATGAGGACATCCTCTCCGTAGGAGTGATGGCCTCTTCTGTGGGCTGTGAGACAGGAGTCAGCTCCCCAGACTGGCAGCTCCATCGCCTTTCCCATTTCCAAGGCTGGCAGTCCCCGCACCACAGGGAAGAGCCTGGGACAGTGGGACAGGGATGGAGCAGAACTGAGGCAGGACTTTTTCACCCAGGGATAGCTAAAAATGGAACAAAATCAGAATGAAAATAATCATTTTGGTGCCTGGTCTGAACTCCCTCTGCCAAAACCTGTTGTGCACTGGAAGCCTGCCACAGCACCCTGTGGGTAGCCCATGGGAGGGCTCCTCCTGGACCTCTTCCTGCTGCCCAGTGTCCCCTTGTCCTCCTGCCACCCACCAGGCTCGGGCCCAGCCATCGTTCACGCTGCAGATGAGTTGGAGTCGCTCCCTGAGCCACCAGAGCAGCAGTTTTATTCCCTCACTCCAGCCTAAGGAGCTGATTTTGCTGGGGACTGATCCCGGTTGCCCAGAAAAGCACCGTCTCCCACGGGAGATGCCATCTCAGCGCTGCCCATGGCTCAGCAAAAAGCACGGACGGGGAGCTCAGTGGAAGGAGAGAGCTGTCAGGAGCTGGGGTAATGGGGCAGGAAAGGGGGAATTAGCGATGTTCCCCAATTCCTCCAAACCCACAGGCACGGGGCTCAGCCACCGGGAATAGACCTAAATCCCCACTACCCAAAACCTGCTACACGTTTGCATAGGTCCCAGCCAAACATGGGGCAGCACAAAGCAATTAACAAACATTAACCCTAATGAGCTATTCCTCAGCTCCCCCTTCCAGCCAGCACTTATGAGTCTTTCCTCTGGGGTTTTTTGTTGTTTTTTTTTTCAACCCCAAAACCCCACTCAGTGGGAACCTCCACACCCTCGGGCAGCGATCTCCGGCCCTGGCAGCCCCCCCCCCCCCCTCCATTCTCCAGCATCATCCCACATCATCCCGCGCTGCACGCTCGAGAGCACGAGTGACGTGACCCCGGGGGAGGGTGAAAGGGGGGAGGGAGGGGGTCCCCGCTTACCGCTTGCCATTCGCCGGCTGCCCAGCGGTGCGTGGGGCACTCGGGGAGGTGGCAGTCCCGCTGCGGAGGGGGCCGGCCGGCCGGGTCACACTCTGCCTCCTCGGCTGCCTTCGGGGTGCTGCCGCCGTGGCACTGCACGGTGCGGCGCTGGATGCCCCGGCCGCAGGACACCGAGCACTGGAGGAAGGGACAAAAGGTGAGTGGCGGTCCCCTTCGCGGTAACTTTTTGATGTTCACCCTCTGCTCTGGGCTCAACGGCAGCGATAGCGACGCTCTAACGCCGGCGTTTGAACTTCCAGGTGACGGCTTATTCGTTGCACGAGGGGAAAAAATTTTGCAAGGGCAGAGCAGACAGGCTGAAATCCCTGCTCCGCTGCAGCCAGCGGGAAGTTTTGCCGTTGGCTTCAGCGGGGTCAGGATTTCCCGGACAGGATTTATATTGCAAAAAAAAAAAAATAAACCAACAAAACAAACCTCTGGAGAAAAGGGGGTTCCTAAACCATCGCAAGGGCAAGGCTCTGCCTATCGCTTCTCAGGCACTCGGCTCGAGAAGAGGAGTAGTTCAAAATATCTCAAGTGCCGCAAGTGTCACTGGAGTGGACTTTAACGAAAAGTCAGCTTGAATGATATAGAAGAAGGTCTGCAGCAGCAGAGAGGCACAGGTATGACACAGCTGGGGCTTCCTTCCGCGTGCATCTAAACACGTGCGTGCACACAAGGCAGGGCATACCGTTAGCTTGTGAAAATAAATGTCTTTTTTAAATTAACTGCGTTTCGCATTTCCTTCATTACACCGTGGGCACGTTTCTCCCCACTTCAAGGCACAGCAAGAAAAGCCTGAATTTCTCTGTTTCTCAGACATCTTCAAGTTATTATCTACACTACAATGCTTTTAACAGCTTGCTTTTTCCTTCACACAACATTTTGTATTGTTGTGACTGCACACTGTAATATGTTTAGCAGTACTTAATGTCCCTCTGGTATGGATTTTTCTTTGCTAGATCTTAAAGTATACAATATAGATTTGGAATAGAAAGAATTTGCATTTATAGAAGAAAGCATGGAAAAATCAAAGGTATGCATTTAAAACATGGCTATTACGATTAGCCTTTTGCTGAGTTAACAATTAATATAAGCAACCTTATTAATACATCAGGAACTAAGAAAACAAGTTTACAGCCCGTTATTGCAATACCCATAAAAACTAGACTTCTTAAGGCAGGGAATTAAGAGGTGCCTGACGGGGAAGCAATTCTCTCTTCTGCAGAGTATTTCTCTGTAACGCTCCGTTTGCTTTACTATCCCAGCGCCCCGTAAAGCCAAGGGGACCAGAGAGAAGCTGACTGTGAATATTCTCCTGGCTTCAGATACGTGTAAGAGGGTGGGGATTTTCTGTGTGTAACTTCTGGAAGTAGCAGTGAGATTTCTGTCGCAGGTGATGGAAACGTTTCCCATCTGCTGCGCTGCCTCCCTGTGATCAACAGGGCTGTTTGTCCTATGCATTCCATAGGGGACACTTAAACTGAATAATGGCAACAAACTTGGAGAAACATTATACACCAGGATGCATACCATGCTCTAACATACTTTTTGGTTTGCATTTATCACCCACCTAAAAAGCACGTGCCCGGGAATGTTATGATAAGGGAGAGCAAGCCGTGCCACGGCTGTTTCATGGAGGGGGCTGTGACAGCCCAGAGAGGAGGAGGCTGGTCCCTGGCCGTGACGGGCCACTGGGCAAAGCCATTGACTCACTTCACTGCGTACCTGGCATGAAACCTTGTCCCCACGTAAGCCCATGAGGATAAATGCTGGACCCCAACTGAATCCATGGGAGAACTCAACAGTGGGTGAGGGAGATGCCCCCAGGATCCCAGACCAGCACTGCTGTGTCCCGGACCGTCCCTTGGAAGAGATTTGAACCCCTCTCCTGTAAGCAAGCAAGCAAAGAGCTTTTCCTTGGGCTCATTACAAGAGTGAATGTAGGGGAGGCTCTTCTGAGCTTAACAGGCTTCCTCAGTGCCCTTGGTGGCCACAGCACAGGAGAAAGGAACATCACCATGGCCCTGGCCAAGAAGGTGAAGCTGCAGGTGAGCCCAGCCCTGGGGTCAGAGGAGGGTTGTGGTGGGGTGACCCGGCCACACCAGGGAGCTCGGAGCCCTGCTGAGGAGGGGGCAACACTGCATCCCACTGGGGTAATGGTGGGGGAGTTGGGGCCATGGGAATTTTCCCGACGGATCGAGGCATCTCCTCCTGCTGCCTCCACTGCAGCACCAATATTGCTGTAGCTGGATTTCTCTCTGGCTTCAAAATAACACCGTTATGCTCTATTACAGGGGCAAGAAAAGGTGAGTTTTTACACCATTTTCATCCTGGCTATTTTAATCCAGAATACCGGTTACCTTAGGGAAACACAGCTGGCTAACGCTGCCAGGAGATACTCAATTTTGAGGCAGCCAACTTTTGCTGTACTTAAATATTTCCCTATGGGATTCCACGAGCCAGGCAGCCCATTTGTCCTTTTCTATAGAGTCTATGGGTTTTCCAAGGAGCACTTCTTTCTCCACTGAGAGAGACCCAAACTGCCCAGTGCCAGCTTGGCTATGGAGAAGCTCTGCCTGACGCTCTACCTGTGCTTTTAGACAGGGCTGGATTTCAGCCTGTAGCTGAAATATGTAAATACCAGACAGCAGAACAAATATTGGTATTTTTGCTAAGCGAAAGGTAAATGGCCATAATTGATAGTACTTAGGAGATGCAAACACATTAAATCTGACATTTCAGTGCAGACACAGGCACATTTAAAACTTGGTGAAAAAGACTTTTTTCTTCCCTTCTGATTATTACAGATATATTAAGAATGCTTTGCTGCAGGGAAGTGGATTCATAACAATCTAGCAAAGAATTATGTGGCCTCTGAATACAAAACATCCAGGCAGAAAAAAACCTGGTAGCAGAACACCAGCTTAGCCAGCTATTGACTGGGATTCATTTTTAACCATTCCTGTATTTTTTTAATCCTGATTTCTTTAAACACTCCTTTTCCCAAAAGGAAAAGAAAAAAAATCAAAAGTCAGATGCAACAGGTCCTGTGCATATATGGCGACAAGGAGGATGTGCTTTTATGGGAAAACCTTACCTTATTTCTCACACAGACTTTTGCTGGTTTACCCAGGACAAAAGGCAGCCAGCTCACAGCAGCTCAGCTGTGGGATTATCTTTCGGAGGCAATTAGACCTTCAGAAAGCTTTTCTGATGGTATCTAAGTGCAAGCTGATCGTGGCTCCCTATTTTCAACAGTGTCACCGATGATGGGGAAGGTGACACGGAGCTTCCATGCCCATTTAGATCCTGACCTCCGGGCATTCAGAGCGCCCAACCCCTGCCTGTTTCATAGTCTTAATGAGAAGTTCAGCACCGAAATCCACCTCGGCTCTGAGGCGTTCGATCTCTTACAGAGCCCTGCACACCTCTGGCAGGGGCGGCCACGGCGGTGCTCCAAACTTCTGACAGCCCCCGCTTTTCATCTTTTACCGGCAAAGCGATGCTGCCAGCACGAGTGAGGACCAGGAGCAAGGAAGCTGTGTCAGAGCATTTCATGTGGCTTTCAAAAGCCACAGCTCGATACGGCAGAATGGGTATTTCTACCCCTTCATTTTTTTTCCCCCAAGCAAGATGCCGGCTGGCTGAGCCCATACAGCATCATGGGCTGCGGAGCCACCCCGCACGCTGGAAATGCGCTGCCTATTCTTAGTCTTATCATTAGCATACAAATATTCCTTAATTGCCTAGTCACAAGAGATTACCTCGGGCCATAAATCACCTCATCCTCCTATTAACTTGGGTTTCTCTCTCCACTTGCATAAAATTAACTCTGTTCATGCGGTGGAATGTTGGGAATTTTAAAACACTTACTTTTATCAATTAACATTAGTGTATTTTAACGCAATCAACAGACCATTACATTATTATGTTTACAATTATTAGCTGTAAAAAATTGCTTTCAGGAGCAGTCACTTTAAATAAGGTGCAAATCAGATATGACAAGACTGTCTAATGGCCTGGTGTTTCTTTTCAGTCTACCTTCCTGTATAAAATTGAGGGTTCAGTCCTGCAGGTAATAATATTGATTTAATTTCAAATATGGGAGCAGTACTGTGCATTTCACAGGGCTATCTGGGTGCTCCCACCCATACCTTGGATAAAGGGCCTCAGCAACTGAACCTCCATGGTGAATATACACCCCTTTACACCCGTAATGGCAAATACTGCTATCCTATTAATTCAAAGATAAGCATTAAAAAAAAAAAAAATACAAGTCTGAAAACAATCATAGGACATCAATGGGTTTATTGTCTTTTTTAATAGTCAGTATTAAACAAGAGTATGCTGTCCTAGTCCTAACATTTGCATGGGTGCCTGTAGTGATGTTAATGGTTTATCTTTCAGGGAACTCACATACAGTGAGAACTGGTGTTTTGTACCTTAATTTGGAAGACAGACCGCAAGAGAACATGATGTTTTACAAGTAACAGTTCATTTAGTCTGGGATTTTCAATAATTCTGCTGATTAGCACACTAATGAGGTAGAGGGAAAAGCCAGGTTCAGAGATAAAAAAGTGATGCAGCAAATTCAAGGTGATGACAAAGACATTATTTTCAGGAAAACAAGGATTCAAGCTATGCTTTCAGCAAACAAGATGCTTAATAACTCCCAAGCACTTTCACATTTCCAGCAGCCTCTGCTCTATGCATCAGTGTCTGACTTTTTAATGAAGCAAAATTAACTGATGAGCTTGTTAAGAAACAAAAGGTAGTGAAAAGCATTTTTAATCAACAGCTCAGATTGTTCTTTAGGCTTTTGCAGGAAGCTGATAATAAAATTCATTTCAGATTTCTCAAAGCTAAGGCAGATTTTGCTTGGGAAGTGACATATTTAAATAATAACAATATTAAAACCAAAAATAAATAGTAGAACATATACTAAGGAATTTGCTTTCAGTTAGATACTAAAAGCAAGTTGCCATGTTTTCAGCTGGTACGAATCAGTGCTGCTCCACTGCTATCCATGAAGCTACACTGTTTTACGCCACCTGAGGATCTGGCCCAAAACTTTTCCCCTTGAAAAATTCAAGAGGACAGAAGCGATGGGGAAACCAGCTTCTAACCAATTGGCTGGAGGAAGAATATCAAAGGGAGCAAAAGGGTATACAACACGTCTCACCTGTCCCCAATCTCCTGCTTTCCACTTCGGACATCTGCCCCCTCTGCATTTCTTTTGCACATTGGGCTTAGCAAGGTGCTTGCAATAATCTTCTTCTATATGCCTGCCTTCCTTTGACAAACAGTACACATTGCGGTGCTTTTGGCCCCTTCCACAGGAGACAGAACACTGTAAATATAAAGTAACAACAGATCAGCTTTCACGCAGGGCCATCTACATGGTTACACATGGGCCATGGCTACCCAGGGCATTTTCTTTTGACTGGACCAAAAAGCACATCCCCAGTTCTCCGAGAGCCTACACAAAGCTTGAAGGGGATACAGAAGGGCAGAATTTAACCGCTGGAAATGTTCCCGTTTGCACTTAGTATTGCTCGATATTCTTGGTCAAAACCCCCCAAAATGCTGGTATCAAAATAGAGAAAGCAGCTGACATTCAGCAGGGATAACAGGCTGGATTCCTGGCATTGCTGCAGTGGTTTCAAAGGAGCAGAGTCATCTTACAGGGATCAAGGCAGGAGCCCTCAGTATCTACTCAGAACTTGAAACGAACCATTTCCATTTGCCTTGGTACAAAGGGAGGTCAAATGTTGGTAAATCAAGAGAGTAAGGCACCACATACACCTTCACAGAGGGAAATGACTGCACAAAGGACAAGGCAGAAGAAAAAAAATGCAGTCTTTCCATGTCCTTGGTATTCAAGCTCATGTTTGTTTTACCAGTGTAGACTGGTTTACTTTTTTTTTTTTTTTACTAAACAGACTGAAATCAGGACATGCTCATCCATAAGATTTATGCATTTTGAAAACAACTCAGAAGGTGGCAAGAAGGCAGAGCCTGAAGAATCAAAGCAGAAAGCAAATCAGCAGGTACGTTAGCTGTAAGCTTTGTAGTGAAGCAACTAATTTCAACCTCCCTCTGCAGGTTCACTGAACTTTTTCAAATGTGACCACTTCTGGCATGCAAACCCCAAGCAACTTCACTTTGATTTCAGATTAGTCTCCTCCGAAAGATTTAGGAATCAAAGGGCTCTGGAATCACGACAAGAATTTAATATGACAGTTTTGTGTAGAACAAGCCTCTTACTCAGCATGATGCACCCAGAGACTCAGCTTCAATTTCTTCATTACATGTTATGCAAGTCGTTACATGCTATGTCACAAGCATCCTGGTTTAATCCTTGAGCACAAACACACTGGTTCAACCATCTCTGAGTATAAAATGTTCTGCTTTCTTTTCAGAATGCAGCAAACACGGAGAGATGAGGCTTCTTCCTTCATTTTGGAGCCATTCCATCTGTGTATTTCCCAAGACATAAATTAAAGCCCAAGCTCCTCCCAGTCTATGAATACATTTGAAACCTTAAAAAGTGCAATTTATATATGTAGCAGCTCTAGAAGATCCATGATAATAGAAATTACAATATGCATTGACAGCTGTGATTATTTTAAATTACAGCACTACTTCTAACTCCTTCAGCCCCTGTTGCGTTGAGGTACACAAAGAACCAGCAAGACAGCAGTAACTTGCTCCAAAATGAAAAAGTTCAGACCAATGTGGAGAGAAATGGATGTAACTTATAAGATCAGACGTTGCTGCTTAAAGGCTTGTATAAGTAATTTCCTGAAAAAGGCTGTTTTCCTGCTGCAAGTCCATTGCAGTTTGACAAAAAGTAGCTGAGGTCCCTCGTGATCAACAGGGCCATTAATGATGCTCCTCTGCAAGAGGTGGGATGCCAGGAGAGCCTGCAGCAGGAATGGCTGCCTCTGAACTTTCCTGAGCCCACCTCCAATTTCACGACCGGCCAAAAACCCCAAAGAGCCAGTGTCAACCTTGTACTGAGAACCAGAAGAAATACTGACCCTTGTTCTAAGATAAGATTTTCACGAGTTATCCAGATTCATAAACTTTACTTTTTTTCTTTAGTATCAACAGAAAAAAGTTACTGTTATCCTATTTTTATAAGCCTTCATAAGAAGTTCATTTTTTCATTCTTTCTACATCTCTCCCAAGGCAATGAACGTCAGCAGCAAGAAGGAAATGTCAAATCCTACCAAACCCGGTTGTAAAATTCTAATACCTTCATCCATTTACTATCTTTGGACTAAATGGCAACACTGATACTTTAGCAAAAATTCAAGTGCTCCTCAGTAAGCGCTCTCTATGCAGGCTGATGCCACTTTACTGTGACAGCCAAAGCTTAAGAGTAAATTCACACACTCAATCAGGACTCTGTCTTCCCCCACATCCTGAGCCAGTACAGCCAAGTGCATCTCCTCTCTAATTTAAAAAATACATCGGATCCACTACTTGTTCTAAAGGAAGAATAATCACACTGTGCAACAATGCAAGGACATTTCTGGGGACCTGAAGTTGGTTGATAAAGATTTGATCTCACAAATAATATGGCGCTAGTCATTTCCAAAATTGTCATCCCCCTTCTACAAACTGCTCAACTTTGGCGTGGAGCCTGATTCTGACATTTATCTCCCCATTCCATGATCAAACAGCAAGACTGCCTGCGTACCTTGGTGCACTCAGAGGCTGAGGCATAATTTGCCTAATTTTGTTAATCCTTAAATGTAATTCCCAAGACACTGGAATTCATCATTTCTATGTCTGTCTTTAATATAAATCAAAGTTAGGCAGCTGTGCATTTTTAGATCTAAACCACCCATTTGCTTTTATGCACATGTGAGTTATGATCTCATTTGTACTGACAGAAAAGAGAGGTTGAATAATCTAATGTAACCAAGTATCAGAGACTGAAAATTCCTTTGCAAAGAGTCTACTTCATAACTGCCTTCTAATTCATCTCAGGTATTTCCAACTTCTATTTGGCACGCAGATTTTGAGCATATGTGAGCCACATGTAGAAAATAATTTAATAGTGGGCTTCATCTCAACGCCAGATGACTCAGGGCAGCAATATACCTAGTTAGTGCCATCAGCCTCAACATTTATTTCAGACTCTGGAGAAACTTTGCATTTCATTAGCAGGGCTCTTCATCCCTGCAAACGCTGCTGCCCACTTACAGTATCTATCAATAACAGTGCCACAGCGAGGTAAGCTTTGACCTCCCCTTCTTTAAAACATTTGAATAGCACAGCCAAAAATCACTCCTTTCATATTTTGTTTTATTTCTTTCTTTCCTATCCCCCACCCTCTCATAGAAAATACTTCCAAGTCCTGGGGATGGACGGGTGGCTCTCTGTGGAACAGCAGCCTCATTCAAAGCTCTTTGAAGTCAACAGAAAGATTTCTACTGGTTTTAATCGCCTCTGGATCCAGCCCTGAAGGTGTAGCCAAGGTACTGTAATGACTTTTTTCACCCACCAGCTTCCTAGAGGCAAGAATCAGAGGCAACGGGCATGCCAATGGTCAACCCGCCTCTGCCTTCCCTCAAGTGCTTGAAAACGTGGCTCTGAGATGCTGTTTCCAGCCTGTGGTAGAGGCATGGCAACAAACAGCACCCCTGGGTGAAGCTGGGAGGATCGCCAGGCATGGAGGATGGTGTGAAAACAACATATTGTGGTGTTTCTTAAAAAAAACGAGATGATTATGGCACATAAAATAGTAGAGAAGTACTATTTCAAAAACAAGCTATCGCCATTACACTAAAGGCTCTAGTAAACCTTCCCCTTGTCATTATCTCCTGAAACCACCACAGTCACACCTGGTGCTTTACATAGAGAATAAGAACAAAAGGACTTTCCTAACAGCATTAGGATCAAAGCATTTGAGCACAGATTTAAGGGTATTATGTTTATTGCATGATTAGTTTTGTTAACACGCCAAGAACCAGGGATTGGTATGCTGCTGATTTTTTCAAATAAATATGCTGCCTAGCCTAAATAAATGCAAGAAAAAAAGTTTAAATAAATATGACAAAAATATTTCCATATCAACTGTTTCCAGAAAGGTCAGAACATGATGCTAAATCTCTCCTGCAATGCATCGCTCTGCTCCAGCGCAGCAGCAAGCTTGTGTTTTTGTTTCCACAGAAATTTGTTTTCTGTTTCAGAGTTCAGGAATGACGAAGATCATTCTGTTTTACCAAGTATGTGCAAATTGCTTTAAACTAACCCTTGCTGCGTTTCCTACTCTGACGTTCCGGAAGGTGAGGGTACATCTTGTTCATTAAGACCTTCCTAGCGTAGGAAGACTGCTATTTGATTCACCGTGCTGGTAGCAGGTAAAAACCCAGAATATGTACCCCAAAAGCTCTTAAAAATTTGTATAAAATTTCTGGTTGGTTGGACCCAGGTTCTGACCCTGTTGCAGGAGACCATGACCTGCCCTTCTGCACTGGGAGCTGTGTCATGGCCATGCCACGGCCAGGCTGAGCCATGGGAGTAAGGTCAGTCTGGCACTGAAGGGACTCAACAGCCCTGGGTACAAATAAGCAAATCTTGGACGAAAGAAAGAGGCAGCACAAAGCAGTCAAGAGCTATGGAGCGGCTCCACTTCTCCCTAACTTTCTGTACCAAAGAGGCAGCTTTACATGGGGCAAAAAAGCAAACCGCCAGCAAGAATCTGAGGACATTCTCCCCCAAAAGTGAAAAGTTTCAGAAAATGCTGTCAGACCACTTTTCCAGCCCTCCGTGCATCAGCCAACGATTTGGGAGGTATTTGAGATAATGAATGCAAGCTGCAGTGATCACCAAATGAATTCCTAAAGATAGGTATGCTCCGATAGCTACCAAGGGCAGGGCTGGGAAGAATTAGACTAAAAATGGCTTTATCAGATTCTGCCAGGAGCAACTTCTTGGAGGAAATTAAAATCAATCCTTGTAGGTTTAGATTTCCACACATTAAGGATTTTACAGAAAGTAAGCGCTCCTAAGTAAGCCCTTGTTCATCCTTTCCAACAATCTGAGCTGGAACATGTGCTACATGAAATAAAGCAATGGAGCCCCTACAATGCTTTGCACGCCCTTTCCATGAGGGACTGTGCTCCTGGATGTCAGCAAACTTCTCCAGCTACAAGCAGAGCCCCACCATGCACCCTCAGAGTTATGTTTCAGCATCCTATTAGTCTACATCAGCTCTTACTATAACTCACACTGCTGTGAGTTATACCAACATCAGATGCTGGTAACTTTGCAATCACAGCCCTGTGACTTCTGCACCTCTGAAGTCCTTCAAGCATAAGGGACATCAGAAGAAACACCACCAAGGAAAGCCTGGATTGTTCCTTGCCAACTGAGCCCGTACTGGAAGTTTGAAAACGCCTGAACCTTTGTGTGTTATCCAGCAACAGAGGCTCTTTTCCATCCAAACTAACTTAATTAGCTTCACAACAGCAATGGCTTTCCTTTCCTTTAAGAGGGAGCCATACCTTAATGCACATGGCTGCTGAGAGCACAGGGTCTTGGTGATTTCAACTGCTACAAGGCCAGAAAGTACATTTGATTCTTCTACATTGAAAAGGGAACTAGACCAGAGCCCTGAGCAAAACACACCAAGTCATTGCAGTGCAGTTTGGAAGAGGCTTTAGAAATGCTTAATCCATGCTGAGTCCCCAAAGCAATGGGAGGATTGAAAGAAAGACACAAACATTAGAGATTTGAGAGTCTGTAGTCCGAGTATGTTTGTGAGCATTGTCCAGAAATCCCTGTGGAAGTGTCCCAAGGAGCCCTCCCGGAGCCAAAGGGCAGCCCTTGGTGTGCACAAGAGCAGGCTTTGCCCCAGTGTCGTTGTCCCCCCCAGGAGTGCTCCTTGTCCCAGGCACGGGTGAGAGGGGACACCCATGCTGGCTCCTGGAGCGCTGCACGAGGGGTCTGACCTCCACCTGCTCTGCTCTCAGCTCTGCAGCACAGCCATAGAGTGTCCCAAGTGATTATTTGCAAAAGGGAGAAATTATACAACCCGCTAAACCTTCACCTTCCCACTGCCAAACCCAGATGCTGATGATGTCTCATAACAGGTTAAAAAAAAAAAAAAGAACAAAAATGAGGAATTTTTGAAAGAAAAATGTACAACATGATGTGTTGCTGCAGCAGAGGGAAGAAACTGGTGTTTCTGAGCCCATTCTTCCGACACCACAGAATGCCCCAGAGGAAAGGATGCTCTTGGGCTCTTTAAGCACTGAAGTAAATACAATAATTTCCCTGAGCTGGGGAAACCTCACATGATATATAGGAGCAAAGCAGATAACTGCAGCAGGAAAGCCACACATCTCCTCTTCTATGGTGTCCACGTAGTAGGTAGCACCTTCTCCTCCTTTTTCCCCTGCCCTGTTGTTACATCCCATACCAAGGCTTCACTGGGTACAGAAATCAGCAGGGCTGCGAACACACAAAGCTGCCTTAAAAGACACATCCCTGCTCCTCTCCACACTATTTAACTTCAACAACAAACAGGCAAAAGCCCCCAAATAGCCACCGCAGGCGTCTGCAGGGAGAGAGCCCTTAGATGGCATTTCCTCAAATTAGGAGGAGATGTGTGAGCTACCCAAGGACGCCGGTGTAATGGGATGTGGAAGGCACTGATGAAGCATATTTTTCACGCTGTGGCACTTTTAAGAAAGTAGCAATTGAAGCAGCAAGTAGCCTAGGCTAACTGACACTTCATATTTTCAGTGAACAGTTGTATT
>JAOXNO010000003.1:8367721-8394035 GCA_028565335.1 Limnodromus scolopaceus
TTTTAAGAAAGTAGCAATTGAAGCAGCAAGTAGCCTAGGCTAACTGACACTTCATATTTTCAGTGAACAGTTGTATTATAATGCCATTTAGAAGTTCCATTCAAAAATAGGATTTCTCCACGTCGGATAGAGTGAAACACAAAGCAAAGAGCTCTCCAAGGACCATCAGCCCTATTTCACAGGTGTGCATCACACCGGGGGTTTGTGGGAGCACTGGGCTGATTCTTTCTCCCTGGTTTTATAGAGAATAATCTTGGCTTAATGCACTAGGGATCAAATCCTGTTTGTCAGCCTGCAGACGGTCTGGGCATCAGACAGATTCTCATCCATGCTGCTGGCTCACTCGCCTCCCCTGTGAGCTAGTGAAAATTAAAACATGACTAGAGCATGAAGTGCCTTTGGAACAAGATTGACTGCATCGTTTCTCCTTAATGACTGCACAAATCAGTCACCAGGAAGGTTAGAAACACAGTAAATGTCTCTGCGCTTAGCGTCCCTCATCATCACACAGTCTTGTTTCTAAACGCTGCAATCCCTAGGATCCAAGCAACAGCAAATATTGCAGTTTGGGGTACACGGTGGGAATATGGAATGTGGGCAAAACCACACGCAGACCTCCCAGTGCCCCAATTCAGGGGTCTGCTTGAAGATGCTGAACTTCACAGCTCATCCTTGAAAGCGTGTTACTGCTCTAACATGTCTCCTGAGGTCTAACGCATATTTCAATTACCGCACTTGAAGACACCGCTTTGGGAGATAAATGTTCCCAGCAATTGCCCTTCTATTTATTGCTTTATTTCTCCTGTGTGTGTGAGCGTGTGCATACACGCATATATAGGAGGTCTGCAGACTTTATAAAGCCGGCAGCCACGTATGGGCCAACCACGACACGAAGACTGAAGCCAGTCATCGCTGAACAGCAGTCCCACCACTTGCTCAAGTTCAGGTCAACCGTGCACAGCCTAGAAAATGGTCATCTCGTAGAGAAAGTGCGTAAGAGAGGAGGTGTAAAAAGGCAACCAGAGGCATACCAAATGCAGCCAAACAACCACTGTACTACTTTTGGGAGGAGAAAGGCAAGTATGTTACAGTAAGTGAGGAAAGAAGCATGGGTTGGACTGTACACAGTAACACACACCAGTGAATCCTATTGGAGTTACCTGCTCTGACTGGGAAAGTGCACTGAGGAACTTGGGAAAAGGTGCAGCATCTGAGGGCAGGGAAGAGAGAAGAATTTCAAGATACAAAAAAATAACCTTCCCAAGTCCAGCCGCTGGTCCAGCTGGCTTCTGTCCTGGCAGTGGCACTCAGAGAGGCTATTGAAGGAGAGTAGAGACTGGCCCTTTTCTGCAGCTCATTACCCTGGCACCTCCCCAGCCATCCAGGCACTGGATTAGGGAGGTTAGAGGGCACACTCCTGCCCAGTCCTTTTACTTCTCCATCAGACTAAAAGACACTAGATTTAATCCCCAGGTCAGACCACAAAGGGTGCAAAGACTAAGGGGTGCCTGAAAGGCAGGAGTCGGGGTCGCAGCAGCTGAGCATTGAGTTGCAGGAAATCAGCCCTGCGAGGAGCTGATCCAGCAAAGCACTTCTGTGCAGGCTCACTCTTAAGCACGGGGTGGTCCCTCACCTGCAGCGTAGCAGACGGGCATCATTTGTTGTTTTTCTGCTCATGGAGCATCAATACAAGCAAAGAGGAGACAGTAGAACCGGTAGCAAAAGTACACTTATACAGTTCTCCTTATTTGAGGAGAAACAGACGTGGCAATGAAAGATGTTTGGTGATGATAGGCAAACATCCAAAATGGAAAGGAAAATAAATATTGGAGATTTTAGAGTAGTAAGAGAGGAATAAAGTGATGCTCCTCTACCAGGCAGCTGGGTACCACTGGCTTCACCCACACGTAACCAGCTTAGATCCACCAGCTGTGGCTCTGAGCCTTGGCAGAGACAGCGGGCACTGAGGGAAGAGCCACAGGAGCATCCATCACCACTGCCCCAGAGGAGCAACAGGCTGAAACTCTTTAAAGGGAAACCCCAACTGCAATTAACCCTCTGGGATGAGCCCTGAGAAGGGCACAAGGCAGCAAACAGGTGGATGGTAAGAAAGCTGGCACAGCTTGCCCACCCCAGCTAACACATAGGGACATGCAGTTTTGGAGGGTGGCTGAAGCTGGGCACGGGTGGTGGGATGCTCTGGGTGGGTGACACACAGCAAAGAGTACAGGGAAGGGCTGAAACATGTCTGGTTTGCTTTTTTTAAACAAAAGCAAAGAGGCCTGCACTGTCAAAGGCCTTTTTCTGACCGGGGAACCAAAGCAGACAACTTCTTGCCTTTCATCAGCACACGGAACCGGCAGCCCCTGGAGTCAGTCGGTCTGACTGGTGCCAGAGGGGAGACAGCCAGGAGGCCAGGAGGGACAGCAGCCTTGGTGGGCCAGCCTAAGCCTACAGTAAACAGCTCTGAGACAGAGACAGCTTCAGACAGATGGCTGGGGATATCCACAGGGCTACCAAGTTCTCATTCTCATGGTCTGGATCAGCTTTATTCAATCTTCACCAAGGCACCTATTTCTACCTGCTTTTCTAAAGGCGTGCAAGCCACCCAGGTGCATCCTTCTGCCTGGGTGGGTTATGGGAGCTGGGACTGGACGTGCAGCCTTCCTCCGCTGCGGCAACATCTGTCCTTTCCCAACAGGCTCTCAGGGTAGGATTGTTTTTATTAGTTTTCTGATAATACCTGGCACTACAGAGAAATACAGGCTTGCTGCCATCATCTCGGAGCCTGAACCAACATCCTATGAATGAAGGACAGAAAAAGCAACGTGAATCACTGAGTGACTGGAGAGTTCAGCGTGCCTATCACTTCATTTTCAAGGATGGCTTTGTTATTGCAAAAACACGTGTAAAGAATCATACAGCAGCTCAGTAATGCTGCTGCCACAGCAAATTCATTTTCTGCAGAAGAGAGGAAGAGAACAGCAGAGTTATATACACTTGCAACCAAATCTGCCCCTGGTTATCACTTCTGCCTTAGCAAGAGCTGACATCCTGCCTGCTACGAATATTATCAGAACGACGACATGGAGAATATCGCTGTTGAACAGCCTGTTTTCAGCCAACTTCACGGGGAGGGCATTTTATAACCAACGTGTTGGGGCTTTGGCAGAATTAAACACAAATAACCTGAACTTTCCATTGACACCAATTTTAAGATTAAAATTCCTGAGCACCAGCTCCCTGACACGGATGTTGGCCAGACACTCCTCCCGCTTCCCACCGAGTCCAGAGCCCCATCGCCGCTACCTATGTCCCCGCGTGTGGCCAAAGAGCCCTGCAAAGCCATCGATGCCACCAGCTTCCAGCTCTGGCTAAGGGGATACGGCATCGCTGTCCTAACCCAAACCTGAATTCACATCCACGATAACAGAGTTTGGAGCTTAGCCAGCTAATATTCTATTTATTTTACGCTAAGCTTCCAATTCTTCATTGTTAGATCAAAAGGCCCCCAAAGCCAAAGATACCAGCATTTCTGCCTATTTGATAAAGAGCTGGGAAGCACCCACTGCCGTTTTGCAGGCACCGAGAGCTTCACAACCGTTGCATTAGCAGCCAGAACTTTTGATACCCAAGAGCGGTAAGTACTTGACACAGACTACTTTTAAAATCATAATACTTTTTAGGAGAAAAACCAAAAAAACAAATCCAAAGCCCCACCCACCCATTTTCCACAGGTCAAATCCAAATGATTACTGTCCCAGTGCGCTGAAGCCCAAAGGACTCACCCGACTGAACCAGGACACGGTGCTGTGAGATACGATTGTTTCACCTTATCTGTGCCCATTTCCTAACTTGGAAAGAATGAGAAGCCCGCGATAAGTGAATTCAGCATTATTCATACATTCAGGATACAGCTGCATGTTAGGGTAAACTCGACAGCACCAAAATTTCACGGAGATTATTGCAAAGAGCAGGTCTGCTCTGTGAGAAGTGGGTTCAGCCTCGGGATTTAAGTGAAGTGATGGCTAATACTCTTTGTGAACATCTCCCTCGTTCTGGAGAACATGGCGAGATTTCCTCTCGGTATTTGAGAGGGTGGATGGAGATCTGCATTCATACCATACGGCATTCAGAGGAGAAAAAACCACTCTCTGTACCCTGGTGACAAGTCTCTGCGTGTTTTCTAAAGCATTATTTTAATAAAAAGGTCAGGTCTATCACACGGCGTACAAATTCTGCAGTGTTTAAATACATGTTCTTAAACAAGCATGGAAATAAAAAGTGTCACCTCCTCTTAGTTCTCTTTGAACATACATTATAATGACAAGGTATCTCATCAGTTTCCTGTTATAAATGTATCATTTACATACAGAATCTGTTTATTCATTTAATTATCTCTTTAAAACCTGGATTTAACCAGCCAGATAAAAATCACTTGTTTACTGTATAAAATCCCAGTGGAATTTCGCCTGAGGACTGCGGGTCGGACTCTTCAGACTCTCTCTGCTTTAATTTGTATGTATTTTATAGTGCTAATTTCACTGCAACTCGAGTAAAGCTAAGCCAATCAGATGCTTGCAAGAAATTAGTTATCCAAACTTTGTAATTTATACACTTTTAACTGTGTTTGTTTAATTATTGAGAATGACAGTTTCTGTTGGAGAATAAAGCAAGTAAAAGAAAAGTGAGTCAGAAGATGGAACATTGCAGTACCATTTCAGAAAATTAAGTAAAAGTTACCAAAACTAAGTATATGACCTTAATTTAGCAAAAGACTCAAGAAATCATTATACAAATTCATTTATGATTGCATTCTACTTGTCTTTAATTTTCACTGTTCAACATTAACATTAAACATCGTAAATGTATGCAATATTTATATAAAATTAAATAACAATATTGGAAAAATAAATACACTTTTACATAAATACATAAATCCATACTGCTGAAAAGCTTCAGCTAATACTATACTCTTGTTTCAAAAGTGACCAAAAAAATATGGTAGTGACACTCCATCCCAACAGATGAAGTATGTACAGCTACAGAATGATGTTTGCAACCAATGACAGAGCTAAAGCAAATCCAGGTGACACCACACTGAAGAAAAAAAAATAATTTGGATGTTACTACCTACAGTAGTAGCACGAGGTAGACATACATGTGGAGTATTTAGCAGGAGGGACATGAAGCCCTGTTGACCCCATAGCTACAATTCAGTCTTCAAACAGCTCTGGGGTCCCCTATGTCAGAGCCAAAGGACACCTCTGTAATAAGACCTGAAAAATCAAGTCACTTTGTGGCAATGAGTGGGGCTCAGATCTGCTGCCCCTTCACCGGTGGGAGGCCAGGGGGCTGCAAGGCTCACGGCAGCTGGGAGGAGATGCCACAGGGAGGACAGGATGCTCTTGGCCTCTGCCTGTTTGCCCGACATCCCACCCGCTCCCAGGAGACTGAGCAAGGACAACTCACCAAGGGTAATACGACTTAGTAGAGTCAAGGGAATATTTTCCTGGGTGAAAAAAAACCAAACAAACACCCCAAACCAGAATACAGGACTGCACCCTGCATTTCCAGCACAGAGGGGCAGGCGCAGCCCTGGAGCCTGCTCCTGAAGAGCTGAGAAGAGGCTGAACGCTGAGTGACACCGAAATGCAACACAACTCTCTCCACACCTTTGCTTCTTGCAAATGGTCCAGGTAACAAAGGCTGGCAGCAACCCCCAGCCGGTAACTCTGAGGGGCAGCCACCACAGGGGTTTCTAGCTCTGCTTAGCTCACCTCGCTCATCTTTAGCACCAACTATATCAGCGGATGAGCGATACATTAGCACCTCAAACGAAATATTTCACGTCACTGCCCCTTGTACTGGTGAAGCACCATATAAACACCAGTTCAGCAGTTTTATGGCTATTGCATAACTCGCTGAGGTATGGTAAATATCTCGAGGAGCGTTACTGAAGGCATCCACGTTACTGAAAGCACCCGGTTATGTTTTAGCAAGATGACTTTTCAAACCATGACAATTAAGGAAGTCCAATACGTTACAAACAGACCTCTTTTTTCTTTTCCTGTAAAGTGCTTTTGAGTCAGATTAATTTTTTTTTTTGTTTAAATCTTCTTCAAATGCTTTTATAACAAAATATACAATAAAGGTCAATATTTGTTTGAAGGCAACTCCAAAACCGGCAGGTCCAAGGTTTCCAGTGTGACAGAAGCGCCCCAGGCGACACTCACCTTGGCCCACCAGGGCTCGGTGCTGCTCTGGGCAGGAATTTCAAAGCCACGGGACCCAAAACAGCATCCCAGCCCCCTGGCTCAGGGCTGCTCTGCCATCGCAAGAGCATCTCTGCAGCAGGCTTCTCCAGCGGCAAAGGAGCGGCGTGAGACACCTCTGCTCCAAGCACTATTCTGTTATTAGAAAAACTCCCAGGGTTTTAAGCCTTCCGCCACCTGGCTGATCCCTTGCTGACTTAATGGTATCTAGAGCAGCAGCTGGAGATCAGGCCAGACAGCAACTCTCCAGAACCAGAGAGATGCATGAGAACAGCTTACAGGTGCCTTTGCACAGTACATCATGCTCATACTGTGTATACACGGGAACAGAAATAGAGCATGGGTGTGAATGCACACATGTTTCTATATAGCTGTGTGTGGGGGCAGGTAGGGACACACACACACACCTCTATGCACACTTGTACACACGTGGGAGTTGGTGCAATTTAGCACGCATTTTCCCCTGTCATCTTGCTTTTGGCAAAGAACACGCGACTGGTAAACCAGTAGGCGCACAGTGCAGTACTACCATTGAACGTCAGGACAATTTAACTTCAGTGGAAATGTACTGCTTAAATGTCAGGCTTAAATCCATATGCAAAGAACTCAGTCAGAACCAAGACTCATAATGCACAGCGCTGGCAGAGTGTAATAAAACGGACAAAGGTGGCTACGTAGCAGAAAGTGCCTTTTAAATTAAAGGACTCGAGCTCCCCTAATGTAAGCCCTTCCTGAACAGGTGTTATTCTGAGTATATCATCAATAATCCTCTTTAAGTGCAGTTTTAAGACACGAAGCATTAGCACCTTGGTTTGAAGCAAATTAAATCTGTTGTTACGGGATATCCACAAAACGGTTCACAAAGAGAAAGAGTTTATGGTCGTACCGAGCTCCAAGGACCAGCGCTCCAGGCAGCATCTCTAGGACAGTCCTGCACATTGCACTGCTCTCTGTCCGGTGGCTTGTCAAGGATTTCACAGCTCAGATCCGTAAACCTTTCGCCGTTAGGGCGCTGGCACACCACCAGCCGCGTTCTTGTCCCTGCCCCGCATGGCTTCGTGCACTGGAAGTCAGCAGAGGACAGAGCAATCACCCTCTGGGCAGCAAAAATACTGCCAACCGGTCGCTCGGGGCACTAGCGCCTCTCGAGACCCAGCGGTTGTTTCTGTCCCCAACCAACCCCACTCTGGCCAAAACCCCCCCCAGACGCTGCACGAGCCTCAGACGGGGCATCAGCTGCTTCAGCTTCTCTCTTCCCAAAGCCCTTCATGCTGCCTCACAATGATATTCCCAGACCCAACATGATACTGGAGGTTAACACCTCTAATCTCTCGTCTCACATGAATTTTCAGAATGGAGCAGTGTTTTTATTAAGAAAAAAAGCCTTCAGTTAAACTAGGCTTCTCTTAAAAAGAAAAAAAAAATCTCAATTTTTGTAGAATTTGCTTTTGCCTGGGAAGAAAATTTTCCTGTGACAAATGGAAAGGAAAACACCACCGAGCAGTTGCTAGGGTTCACTCATTTATCAGGGGCTGCCTTCAATGCTCCAATCTTTCTAATAAATGTCACCGCGATATCCCTCTCTTCTCCCATTTTTCAACCACCTGCCAATGGAAGCCTTCCCCTGGCGCAGGGAGCCCGGGATGAATGGTGCACTCACCTCTCCCCAGTTGCCATAAGCCCACTGAGGACAGGGGCCAGATTCGCACGATCTCTGCTCCATGGGTTTGCTTTTCTCATCGCAGTTATTTGCGGTGTATCCGTTTTCATCCTGGCACACCACGACCCGCCGCTGGAACCCCCCCGCACACGTGCTGGAGCACTGGAAGACACAATTGCCCATGGCTTTGTTGAGTCCAGGAATAATTTTGCATTCCCAGCTCCTTCCCAGTGCCTTGCACCGTGGGAATGCGTGGCTAAGAAACTTAACACAGCTAACAGGCATTATTAACTTCAAACCCCAGCTATTACTAATAGCAGTGCAGTGACTTAGGTGCTGACTAAGCAAAGAAAATAAACGTGAGCCTAGTTTTAAGCAGGTCAGTAATCCTCGCTGCCCTTAATGCAGTGTTTGACATCCCATTTGTGCTTAATTCCCTTTAGGGACCTCCGTGATAAAGCACTGCAAACTGGTTGGGGTGAGAGGAGCTGGCACTAAGTCTCGGCTGTGCTTTGGCAACAGCTCCGCACAGCTGTAGATGTCCCGGGAGGCAGCCAAGAAGCAGAGGTTGGCCTTTGCATCATGGAAAATGATGCCGTCGGCTTTCTGCCTCTAGAGCCTCGGAGACAGGAGGTGTCAGAGGCTGAGAAGTGATGCCCGCGCCCCTGTTGCAACACTCTGCTCCTGTGAGCGGAGAGCAGAACGTGGGGAGTGGCAATGGTGATGTTAAGAGAAGCTCGGATTAGCCCAGGGGAAAAAAAAACCAAAAAAAAAAAATAATCAAAAAACAACCCCAAAACAACCAAAAAACCAGGAATAAGAAAAATGAGGGCACTTACAGCACCCCAGGGGCCAATCCTCCACTGATTGCCTCCCGGTATATGCGCACGGTTTCGGTTCGGGCTGCCTCCAGGGTGCAGTTTCAGGCGATGATCCGGATAGAGGAAAGGGTGGATGGGCCTGCCGTAGTCATGGCTGTTTGGATGACAAGGAGACATGGAGCAGTCTTGCTCGGTGGCAGGGAGGTCGTCTGGATCGCACTCACTCCTATCCACCAGCTGGTCACTGTAATTGATGCAGATCACTTGTCGCGTTGCCTTACCTTGACCACAAGTCACCGAGCACTGCATTACAGTGGGAAAAGGAGACAGAGTCACATTTCCAGCTTTGAAAATCGGGCAGACAGCTATTGCTAATAATGAACAGCAGAAAACCTTAATCTCCCCAGTTATAAAAGGGCAAGCATGACAGATTAACGAAACATGTTTCCTGCAACGAGGTCTATAAGGCTCTCCATCAAGAGATAGCGTGATGCTTACAGAGCTCCACTCCAAGGCCTTCCACTGCCCGCACGGTGTCACGGTGCACATTTCTGTGGCTGATGGCTTCGGGAGGTGGAAACAAGCTGACTCATCAGCCACCGAGCCCTGGTCATCCCGACAGCTGACGTATCTCATCCGGGTACCCTTCCCGCACGTTGCGGAGCACTAGGGAAGAGCAGCAAACACTCCACTAGAAAGTTTCCTGATATATACTATGAGGGCTTTGGAACAAAAAGTTGGTCAAACGCACGTTAAAACAGCACATTGTCTACTGTAAATCCTGAAAAAAATCCTGAAAGTGTGACGACAGACACTTACCGGTGTCCAGGATCCAAATCTCCACTGTGTCCTGTGAATGCCTGATATGGATCTCTTGGCTTCGGGACTATTTGGATGGGGAGGACATGCTGCTATTTCACAGTCCTGCACATGAAATACATAAAGAGGGAAATAAAGAATTTGCAGATGTTTCAGAGTTAAACCACCTCACCTTCAACGTAATTATCAACCACACACAACATCTTGAAAATCCGTGACCTGCAATGCTTGTGTGTTGGCAGGCTTTCTCCTTGCGTCCTCTTGGTGAATCAGCAAAATTTGGTATCAATACCCCTGAGGGCTTCATATGGAGAACCTTGGTGGCTTTTTGACTTCTTTGGAACTCTACAGTAGGGATCCCCATAATCATGTGCCATCTCTACGCATTAAAACCAGATGTTTTTGTGGCAAAAGATGAAAGTTCATTAAGAGAGCTCTGGTATGAACACACACATCTGCAAAGCAGCAACTTTATCTCCCTTCAAAGCTCCCTTCCTTCAGCGTGAGACCTGCAGCCCACTTAGTAAAGGTTACGCTGCTGAGCTGATTGCAGCCCTTTGATTCCCTGCAGCCCACCAGACCACCTACATCCACGTGCTGAGCTCCAGCACACGCTAAGCATGCAAGGTTTTGGGGACAGGCATGCCATTCTGCTCAGCCTTGGTACGGTGCCTAACAGGAGGGCTATGGTCCTGTCTGGACCTCCTGAGAGGTCTGGCAACAGAAATGATGAATAGCCGTGACTTTCCTCCGTGAGCCTACGAGTAGTCATTGCCAAAAAGGAAATTAATACTGGTCGTCACTGCGAGGGAGAGAGCGGCTCTTGACAAATGGCATAAATGATTTCCGCATCGCTGTGACTGCACTTACACTGGAGACGTGCAGGCCAAGCCATGGCTGATGACAAGTGGGTTTGTTACCCCTTGACTATAGCGTGCAATTGGTCTCCATACATGGGAAAACCAGCCCCTTTCCTACATGTTGTGCCCCTAGTTAAACTCTGTGAGGTCATCCAGGACTGAAGCTGGGCAGGGCCTCAGCACCGCAGCTCTCCTAGATGACAGATGGATGCTCACGTGCTGTTTTATTCAACTCCTTCAGGCACCCTGGACACATCCTCTGTTTGAAATGGGAATTTACATGTTTGCTTCCAAGTATCACCGAACACAGCAGGGAAAGCCTCTTCAGCAAATTTGCAAAGGGTGTGCAACGTTTCTCAATTTATCCAGCCAGGAGGGATGCAGCTGAACTGTAGCTGTCCCATAGGCTGTATTGTCACGTGCAGGGGACAAGAAGTGATGGCCCTTAGTTGTCATTTGTACCACACAACAACGTTCTGCAGCCAAGCGAGCCCAGACGGCAGCCAGGCATCCCAGACACCGTGCAAGCCAAAGGAAGTCTACCCTTCTGCTCTCTGGTTCTCTTCCCGTATTCATCTACTGCTGCTTCTTCAGCTCATGAGCAATTAGAGGACCAAGAAACTGCTCTGCATAGGCTGGTGTTCAGGACAAGCCTTTGCTGCAGCAAGTCATCCCCTGAAGCTGCAGCCTGGCTGCTTCTGCACACACGGGGGCAAAAGATGGAGATAGGACAGCAGGATTTACCTGGGTATCCGTTGGCCTGGTTGCAGCGTTACACTCGTTATCGTCCACCACTGACAGGTAGGTGCCCACGACACACTTCACTGCTCTCATCTGGTAGCCTTGGCCACAGGTCATCGTGCACTGGGAGAGGACGGACGGGAGAAAGAAGTGCTGGGTCTGAGTAGGTGCTTCCGTTAGAAAGGATTAATCAGCTCAGCCTGTGTTTAGGCACTCAGCATGAGCAGCAAAAATAAAACCCAGCTTCCCTTCTGGTTCCTCTCCACTTCATGCATTTCAGCTTTAAATTAAGTCAAAGTTTTAATTCACTGCATCCACCAGAGCCTCACACGCTTCACTTGCTTCCCCAGGAATGAAGGTGCAAGCATTTAAATTATTTACTTTGCTGCACACAGTAAATCATAGTCTGGTAGAACCTGCACCATATCCTCCCTTAAAACTGGTTGTTCAGCCCCACAGGAGCACAAGCGGCTAATAATTTTGCTGATGGGAAATAAGTCTGACTGGGACAACTGGTCTGGGTTTGTTGCTGTTTTTTAAGTCAAGAGCTAACAGCTTTGTGGAAAAGGAGATGCCAGAACACTCTGGGAGAAACGAGCAACTTGTATTTTAACAGAAAAAAAAAAAACAAACCCTCACCAACCCAAAAACTGCAAAACATTAAAAGCAACAACAGCTATTCAATGGGAGCAGCTTTTCTATGAAAATTAGGCCGTGTATTTACGTGCCTAAATATGGATTTAGGAGCGTAACCTTGGAAACCCCTTTTTTGAAAATCACAACCAATTTAGCATGACACAGATTGAATTTAGCGCAAAGGGCAGGTACTGTTATCGCTGCCCATCCGCTGAACCCGAGCGAACAGAGGGCTGCTTCGGTGTGCTAATCAATTAACACAGTTATCCCGCTGGATTTGGATGAAAGGGTAGCAACCCAGCCTGGGCCACCAGCACCCGGGTCCCACCGGCCGGGAGCCCCACGGCAGCTCTGTTGTCCCAAAGCGGTACCTGGCCCCACGGCCCCACTTGCCACGAAGCACACTCCTGCTGCTGGCACGTCTGCACCGACTCCGGCTTCGTTTCGGGATCGCAAAACCTGTCGTTTAATCGATCTTCTCCAAACTGGCACCAGGTCTGGCGGTGTTTGTGCCCTTTCCCACAGGTGACCAGGCACTGCCAGGAGCAAAGCAGAAGCTCAGGAGATGCTGGGGATGCGCTGCCAGCTCAGCGCCTGCCCCGGCGCCGAAAAATAAACCTGGAGACCTGCTGCAACCACTGCTTAAGAAATACTGCTAAGTTTAACGACCACGCGCGCTGGAAAAAACACAAGCATCTTGCAAGGAGACAGAATTGTCCTCAGGAGCTGGTCCAGAGCAGAGCATGAAGAACACAGCTGGGCTGGGACACTTCAGTGCAGGCAAAACGAGACCACGAAGGCTCTTTACTTCCAGCAGCTGTGAGACATAGGGCAAAGACATATCACTGCCTAACGGGGCTTTAGCTGTGCACACTGGGGTGGCCAGAGGCTGGCAACAAAAACTTGCTGGGTTCTGAGTGTGTATGTTAAGGGTCTTGGCTCCCGCAGGCTGCGAGTGCCTCTTCCACCACCCGGGCGTGCACTGGGCTGCCAGCAGCTCAACCCAGAAAACAGATATTTAGCAGAGAACAATCCCCGTTCTCGTTTAATTGCCTTCATTATTTCCTAAAAGAACATGATTTGCAAGAAACAAGATCTATTTGGCCACAGAGGTGGCGAGCAGCCTCTGAAGACTGTTCTCCATCCCCAGTCCTGACGTAGGGAAAAGCTTATCAAGATACAGTTTTGCTGCATTGCGAAGGACACCAGCAGCAGTGGAAGAGGTAACAGCAATAAACAGCAGGGAGAGGGTTGAGCAAGACCTTAGTAGGGTGAAATCCTGCCCTCCAGCGACAGCCAGAGCTGCCAGGGCTTGTGAGGACAACCTCAAGGGAAAATGAGGGCAGAACTATTTTTCTCTCTACAGCTGCAGAGGAACAGTGGAAAAACTGGGGAGAAATTACTGCAGATTTGGAGCAGAATTAACCCTCCGTGGCTTTGCAGGGAGGGAAACAGCCACTTGACCAGCAGTGACAAGACCTGTCCCAAGCCTCTCTGTGCACAGGGCTGGGGAGACCTTCTGCAGGAGGCAAGGTGCCACCATGCCCAGGGGCACAAACAGAACAGGCGGGATGAACGGGAACACGAGCTATCTCTTTGCAGGTACCAGCTCCTCAGGGTGGGAAGACCCAGCAGAAGACCCAGGAAGACCCCACCCTAGTGACCAGCTCCTACCTCAGACCAGTCGCCAGTTTTCCACTGGGGGCACGCGAAGTCGCTGCATCGCTGCACCGTCAGCTTCTCCTGCTGACTGCACTTGCTGTCGTCCAGGACGTCGTTGTAGGTGTTGACGCACATGGCTCGTCGCCGCCGCGTGCCCCCGCCACAGCTCTTGGAGCACTGGGAAGGGGAGACACTGAGTTAATGCTTTCTGCCACTCTGTTAAGAGACGAGGGCCCATTTATTGCCCTTCTCCCTCTTTGCAGTCAGGGCTGTGAAGAGACTGCAGAAAAACCTCCAGAAGAACAATTTACACTTCAAGTGACAGGCTGTTACTTTATATATTCCTTTAAAAAGCCAATCTTGCTAAACTTAATAAAATCTTGTGGCAATGAGTTTCCCAAATTCATTTCGGGTTATAACCCCATTGTTACTTTTACAAGTCTTGCCTTTCAGTTCTCCCAAATGGCTGTTGCTCGTTCTCATTTAGGAGAGGTTAATTCTAACCAGCCAGCTCCCCTTCACTGTGCCCTCCCTGGAACGTCCCAGGCTCGTCATTCTCTCGGTGCCAGTTTTGCATTAAGGAATATTCTTGTTCGTGGAAAAGCCAAAATGTGTAAAGGAAACAAACTTCAGAAGTCCTCTCCTGGTGGTAGGTAACATGTCCTCCCCAACTCCTGGCAGCGGTGCTGGCTTTGATAGGAGAAGACAGCCAGCATGGCTTAGTGTGATGAAGACAGACATTTGGACTCTTAAAAGTATAAATTAATTGCAGTGGAAAATAAGGAGTACCAGGCTGATTTGGACTACAGCGTCCTTCAAAAAAAAAAGCAATGGAAGCAGAATCCCTCTGGCCAACTTACAGCTATAGACTGTTAGCAAACTAAACAGCCTGACACATCCCTGAGCAAGGAGGAGACAGTGTTGGCCGTCCCACCGAGCATCCCTTACCTCAGTCCAGGCCGAGTACCGCCACCCTCCCACGTTACAGTCCCCGGTGCACTTCTCCCTGGTGCTCGGCTTGGGCTGGCTGCTGCAGAAGCGGTCGTCCACCTTCTCTATCTTCCCCTCCAGCCTGCTGTACTTGGAGCAGTAGATCTCCAGGGTGCGGTACCCCAGCCCACACTGGGCCGTGCACTCACTCTTCCTCGCGATGTGCCACCTGAGGAAAGCAAATGTCAGCCCTGGTGGGGCAAAAATCCATGGCCCCACACGAAGGCGCCTGCCTTGGAGAGGATCAGAAGAGGCAGAAGGAGCTGTGGGGCTCTGGGACTCTGCAGGTAACGTGCTCAGGGGTGTCTGACGTTAATAAGAAATATACACTCTCGAATTGGAAGTTTTGGCTCTTTACAGTACTTCCCAATGCTTTGTGGCTTCCAAAAACCTGAGGAAATTAACCCTGGCATTGCTCCTTGGGGGGAAGGAACTGCCACCATGTTTCTCTTATGGGCAGCAAAGCCATGCTGCAACCCTGCAGGACCACACAAGGTGGTGGGGAGTGTCTGTGACCAAGCAAGGAGCAGTGCTTTGGAGGCTTTCTACCCTACCTTCCCCTGCAGGAGTGCCCCCTCGGCCTCTGAAAACAAAAAGCTGAAATATACAGCATCAGAACATGATCCACAAAGGCTTGAAAGGTGCAACAAGGCATTCCACTAGGCAGGATGCCTGCAAAGCAGTTTCAGCTCTCCAAAGTGCCAGCAAACTACTTTCTTCAAGGCACATGAGCCCCAGAGGTGTCAGCAGGGATTTAGGGGTGTTCCCTCTGGATGGATAGGATTGATGGGGAGGGACTCTTTATCAGGGAATGGAGTGATAGGATGAGGGGGAATGTTTTTAAACTGAAAGAGGGGAGATTTAGATATTAGGAGGAAATTCTTTCACTGTGAGGGTGGTGAGGCACTGGAACAGGTTGCCTAGAGAAGCTGTGGATGCCCCATCCCTGGAGGTGTTCAAGACCAGGTTGGATGGGTCTTGGAGCAACCTGCTGTAGTGGGAGGTGTCCCTGCCCATGGCAGGGGCGTTGGAACTCAATGACTTTTAAGCTCCCTTCCAACCTGAACCATTCTATGATTCTATGATAGACTCCCACCCTGGTGCCTCCTTCTTGAGATGGGCAGCAAGAGCTGGTACTGGTGGCCCTCAAGGATGCACCTGGAGATACACCCCTGCTTTCCATCAGCCTCAGCCCCAGATCTGGCAAGAGATGCTGGACACAAGGGCTGATCCGAGGAGATGTTGGAGACCCTGGAGTCAACAGGAGCTGATTGTTCCCTGCACCTCACAGGGGTGGCTCCTGGGAAAGGAGTCAGTGGTGTCCCCTGAGGGTTCTGGAGACCCCTGAGCTGTTCAAGCTCCTGTGCAGGGAGCGGGGAGCCCCGCTCCTAAGTTGAGAGAGCAAACTTCAGCACAGCCAGGAGAAGAATAAGATCAAGGGGATTTGAAGTCAATAGCTCCTGAATGGCAGAGCGCTCACATCCCTGCCCGCTTTTCAAACTCCTGCATTTCCCCTTCTCAAGTTTCCAACCTGTTGCAATGGCAACAGCTGTTACCGCGACAACCCGACCCACAGCCCCCACGCAGCCCCCATACAGCCCCGGGTTTAATACCACCAGAGAAACCCCTCGGGAAAGGCGGCCATCTGAATTGCTTCACCAGCAGCCGCTTAATGCCACCATATTTAAGCTCCAGAAAGGAAAACAGATTGCTTTCTAAAGGAAAAATGGGTTGTAATGATTCAGGCCGTGCTCCATCAATTCCAGCTCGCCAGGAGTTGTCTGGGGACAGCCCCAAACCCACTCTACACTTAAGCCTATTCTTCCCTTTAAGCAAATGATGATAAATCCAAGTCTTAGTTACTCTTTTGCTCGGAGCATATGCTTTTCCCTCTTTACAGGCTGTTTGTAGGATGCTGCTGAGCATTTCTGATCCAGGCAGATGCGAATTTCAGGCACTGTATTGCACAGGAAGATTTTTTCAACATTAGGTTAATATTTTTTTTTAAAGTTAGCACTGATTTAATCCAACAAGAGACATGTGAAAATGTAGGAAAGCGCCTCTCAAAACACAGCTGGTGGATGTCAATCCCTCTTGGTTGACAAAGGGGCAACTGCTAATCCTTCTATTTTTTTAAAAATCTAATACAGGCTGCTGAGAAAAGGACTTATGGCGAGAGGTGAAAAGAAAGGGGAGTAAACAATAAATATACAATGTAATGTATACACACGGCTGAGTAGAGTGCACCTTAATTCACATTCTGTGCTACAGGGCTCAGTGATGGGCTCAGGCTGGGGAATTCGATCACATCGTTGGTCCGACACCGTGAGCTGATCCGACTCTCTGGTACACACGGGCTTCCTCTTTCGTTCTCCTACACAGTTAAAAAACCACACATTATTTAAGTCATAGAATCATAGAATTGTCTAGATTGGAAGGGACCTTTAAGATCATCTAGTCCAACCATCAACCTAACTCTGACAAAAACAAAAAAGCACATCACTAAACTATGTCTCTAAGCACTACGTCAACCCGTCTTTTGAATACCTCCAGGGATGGTGCCTCAACCACTTCCTGGGCAGCCCATTCCAATGCTTAATAACCCTTTCAGTGTAAAAATTTTTCCTAGTATCCAATCTGAACCTCCCTCGGCACAACTTGAGGTCATTTCCTCTTGTCCCATCGCCTGTGACTTGGGAGAGGAGACCGACCCCCACCTCTCTACAACCTCCTTTCAGTCGTACAGGAAAGCGATCAAATCAGGTATTTCTCTTACTCTTTTTAAAGTAGCAATTAAGAGACATTTAATTATGCTTTTAAATCTCTTTCAGAAACAGGAAGGGGGCTAAGACTCTCTAAGTAGAGCAGAAAGGGTTTGGCCCAGGTGAGATGGACATGGGCAGAGCTGCAGCATGTCTGCAAGGATGGCCAGGTGGGAACGGCTGGGCCTCAGACCCAAACCAGACACCGATGCCTCCTGCAGCCTTCGGCAATGCCATGTCACCTTCTCTGCGCTTTGAGTTCCTCACCTGCAAAGCGGGTTGTGAGGCTGAGCTGGCTCAGAGGGGCTGTAAAGGTGCCCTGCTCTGAAACCCAGAAGCAGCAGAGCAGCGCTACATCTCCTGCAACATCATCTACCACCACAGCCCAGGGAAACCATCCCGCCCATAATGTGAGAATCCCAAAGGAAGCACATGGGGAGGGTTTGAACAGCACTGCCCAGATCCCAGATGAATCCAGGGCAAAACCCTGTCTTCTTTCAAGCCTTCCCAAGTACCCACCTTGGCAGAGCTTACTGCAGGGCTGCCACGGGCCATACGCATTCCAGTAAAACTGCTGAGGTTTGTCCTCAATGGGGATATTAAATGTGTAACGAACGTCGGGATTGTACAAATTGCCCACTGATAAAACCTGAGGGGAAAAAAGATGAAGCAGAGTAAACCAACAGACTTTGCTGCCCACCGTTTTCAGTCCAATAATGCTGGGCAGACTTTCCCACACGCACAACATATACTTCACCTGAAGCGTTATTTCTTGCTCAATCCGATCTGTAGAATTAATCCTTTCAATAGTATTATCCGATCCGCTGTATTCGATCACAGCATTCCCAACTTTGATTTCCCTTTTAAACATACTGACGACAAAGTCTCCATTTAATATAAAGTCTCCTTGACTGTTAGATAAGGCTGCATAGGTGCAAAAAACAAGAACTAAAGACGCAGAATTAACTCATACGTACACAATAACGTGGGTCATGCGCTCTTAGGGCTGCCTTTCATCGGGGTGGGAGGAAAAGCCCACTGGCACTCTCAAGCAGAAAGGATGCAAGGAGAGCAGCAGAGCTCTTGCAGACATTGTGCCTTCTCCGTTTTCCACCGGAGAGCCTCATTAAAATGAAGGCTGAATGCCTGAAGTAGTTGCTAAATGGTTCACACATAACCCAAGGCAGAGAGATACCCAAAAGACACACCGGGCAACTGCTGGACGCAGCACACGCAGCCTGTATCCCCTCCTTTATCACAGAAATAACCCTGCCCAAATCTTTTTGTTAGCCGTGCAGATAGGGTGGCTTCCCTGTTGTTTCCAGGTGCATTCTTAGGGTAAATGTGAGTACCCTAATTGCCCAAATGTCATTTTCCAGTAGGTAATTACAGGGAGCTTGGTCAGTATCTCCCCCTCTCTCTCCCTCCTCCCCCCAGTACTTTTTATTATTCCAAATCTTAAGGTATGTGAGACACTGGAGGCTTAAAGCCTAAATGCTTTATAAAAGGAACAGTTTCCTGAAAACAGCAGTCTGCTGCACAACTTCACACTAATGCGATTATGTAGCTAATTTCCTAAGTTAGTTTCCCCACCATTTCACCCATCACAGCTACATTGCTACAAAGCCTCTGTACTGAAAAACCTAAACTTAACACCAAAACACTAAAGGGAAGGTTTTTACACTGAATGAGGAGAGATAATGGAGCAAAACACTGCTCGGTAGCAAACGCACATAGATGGAGAAAAACTCAAAATGCAGATGCTATACTCAACCAAATTCCACACTTTGGAGGCTTTAATGTCATTAGGCAGTAGTAGAACTCATTAAAGGATTCCTTCCCGTTTACTGTATCTCCTACAACAGTAGGTACACGTCTTGGAGTTGATGACAACACCAAATTCCTCCTAAATTGTTAAGCAACTACAAGGTTCACAGTACTGAGGGCCCAAGATTTCACACTCAGTGAGCTGCAAAATAAGTGGACACATGCACACTTCTCATTTGCTTCTAGTCAGGCCTAATGTGAAGAGATGCTTTCCCAGCAATATTAAAGCAACATTAAAGAAGGTTTGACGGCATTGCTTCCCAAGAAGATTAAAGGCCCTCCAAGAAGAGCTGAGAAGTTCTTTGGGGCTCCTTCTGGGGTGAACCAGTTTGAATAAGCACAACACAGGGCGGATTGTTTCTCTAGAAAAGGTGAATAATGAAACGTATCTCCCTCCTCCAGGAGGGAAAACTATCGCTCTTCAGTAAGGTTTTCTTGGTATTGATGTGAATTCATGCTGCACCATCTCATTTCATTGCCGTGAACATGCAGGAATGATGCAAAGCGGCTGTGAGGGACAGAAAGCCTTGAATGACCCCAGTCTGGGAATGAGGACAGGGAGGACCTGCTCAGATTTTTGCCTAAATGAAGGGTCCAGCCACATGGGTGGCATTTCGGAGCGACAGCCAAAGCTGTCAGCACCATTTTCCTTTGGTGCATGATAGTCTCCTCTACTTGTTTCTCAAGTGACATAAAGAAATGAGATTCTTTACCTCCAGTGGGCTAGGAACCACCAGCTGTCCAACGTCCAACAGCCAAAGGCCAAGTTATTGTTAGGTTTAAATCAAGCCAACACCTTTGGCACACAGTATTTCATTACAGTTACATCTCATTGTTGGGCAGGGACAAGAGGGGCTCAGTCTAAGTGAAATCAGAATTATTATTCTCAGGGGAATAGAAAATAACTTCTCTTTGGATTTTCTTGCAGACATGTCATTCAGGATATGACATATTTACTCTCCAGCCGAGGCATGGTGGCAGCAGAGATGTGTTAAATTGCGATGAGGAGACTCCAGCAGAACTCAGAAGCCTGTTTGGTTCCCAGCTTAGTGCCTCAGCTCCCACCCACAGCCCAGGCTCGAAACCCCTTCCCAGCCCCAGAGACACTCTGAGGGGATATTTCTTATGATTTAAGGGCCTCCCAAACTTTGCATCAAGGATTTCAGGAAAAAAAAAGAAGGAGCAAGATAAGGCTGAATGTTTGGTAGACATATGAGAAAAATTTTCGATAATAAAACATCTCACTTAAATAATTCCTCATCCTCCCTAGCAGAGAACAGCCAGTAGATATATCCCCACAACCAGAAAATAAAGCAGAGTTCTGGACCGAAAGGAGGACTGCAACTCACCCAGGTAGTTGTCATCCTCTGGTTTCCCTGAGTAACTGTGCTGACGCACATCAATATTAGTTGCACCAGCTGGGATGCGGACCACAACGTTATAGCCTAGAAAAGATTTAACAGAAAGTCAAGGCTATTACACAGACATTTCATTTGCTTTCTACGGGGGGAAGGGAAATGAGCAAAATTACCTCACATTACACAAGCTGATACTTTTCATTTAGGGATAGCATAAATAGTTATGAAATGCGATATGCTATAGCTAGAAGGATTTTGCATTTTACATCAGTGTTTTTGTAGATAAAGTGTGGTAATGGCTTTTATAGACCCGCATTTTTCACTATAAAGTTTTTAGCAACAGATTCTTACCATAATGCACCGTGTTAAATGTGCCTGCAATAGTTTTGCATGAAGAATTATCCCCACCACAAACACCACATTTATCTCTCCTTGCTTTTGAATTCAGCACATGATCGCATCCAGCTTGCTTTAAGAGAAAAATTGAAAAAACTAGATTGAGCAAATACAGACTGGAACAGCATTTACAAACCTCCTAATTAAGGCACACAAAAGCTTTGTATGCAAAAGGCTGCCGTGAGACAAATTGTTTTGCTTCCCCACATTTTTCTGCTGAAAATCTGTGCGGCCATCCCACACCATTTTCAAACAAAAAATGGCTTTTTTTACAAAGCGAGAATCAGAACTGCCATTTGCACCAGGCGATGCCTTCGCTAGAGAAAATTCTTGCCTCAATTGTTCCCATAGAGAAAAGTGTGAAATATAATTGTAAATGGAAATGTAAAGGGCTCTGGGGTCCGACCGGGAAGAACCAGGGCAGACACAGAAGCATCATTTGGATTGAGGCACAGCCTTCCTCAGCCCTCCATAATTTAGGGCAGATGGATGAACATCCTCCAAGCATGGCTCTTCTGCTAAACTGGAGGTTGCCCCAGGCTTCAGCCGGGGCACGCGGAGCCTCTGGATGCTGCCGGCATCCCCCAAGTCAAGAGGGCACACCAACAACTGGGTGGAACAAGGTGCTGAAGTGCCGCCCTGCCACACAAAACTGCAGTCACCCTCGCTAAAAAGAAGGAAAAATACTTACCCGGCAAAGGCCCTGCACGCAGATGTCATTCGTGTCGGGGCCGCAGGGCGTCCCGTCGATGACACGGTCCCGCAGCTGGTAATACGCCGTGTTTCCAGCCACCCGGCAGAACAACTTGCACCGATCCTTCATCAGGACTGGGGAGGGGAGGGCGGAAAAAACCAGAAGCGCGTTATCCCCAGCGCCCTCACCCCGAGGCGGTGGATGCGGGAGGCAGGATCTGCATCCCCTTCCCCTCCCCGCCACTTACTGCCGCTGTACTTGGGAACCCAGCGCACGTTCGTGGGCAGCCCGTTGATGTTGAAGTGCTTCCCGTCAAAGTCGGCACACTGCTCGTCACGGAAATCCTTCTTCAGCTTGGAGCACGGTTCGGTGTTGCAGGATTTGAACTTCATGCGACGACCCACGCAGTATTTCCCACCGTTTTTAGGCCTGCAGAAACAAGAAAGAGAAGCTGGTTGGGATCGGGCTGGAAATGAGATGCAATTGCAGCTCTGTGACCTGTTCAACACCACTTCGATGGCTCTGTCTACATCTACGCATTTCTTTAATTAATATCCCAGGCTGACAAGTAGGAAAGATTATGTAGGTGTCTAATGAAAAAAAAGCCATATATGCGATGCTAAATAGGGATGAAAAAGGGAATATTTGCTCTCTAATGAATGCAGCGGTAGTGAGAGAAACCAGAGAGGAAGAGCAACACCTTCCTCCCCATCTGAGGATTTAGTTTCACACTGAGGGATCCTGTATAGGAGAACCATCCCTCCACAACCCCATCGGCCCTATGGATTTGTGGCTGAGAGTTTGCACCTGATCTAGTGGGTTGCAAATAACCAAACATCACAGCAGAAAAGAGAAAGGGCTGCCCTGCAGAGGCTGAAAGGCCAGGAAGCACTTAGTCCTTCAGGATTTCTAGCCCAAAATGGTAGAAATGGTAACGATAGACACTTTTAAACAACTTTATCTCCATGTATTCCAGAAAGCACTGAAGATGGCCAGTAAATACTTAACCCCAATTTTATAGTAGGATGACTCTGGTATAAACTGGAGACGGTGATACCATCCAAGCCACATAAAAGCCAGCAGATAAGCCTAGGAGAAATTGTCAGTTTGAATTTCCCGACTCCCAGATTCAGGGCTGTAGTCATAAAACTATTTTTGTCCTTGTATGTAGACAGAGCCTTTGCCAAGTAACAGCTCACTTCGGGGACCAAACGAGCCTCTCCCCCTCCAGCCGCTGTCAGCAGCAGTGTGGGAGCGAGCTGCGTGTGGATGGCATTGGAGGAGCCCAGCAGAAGGCACTTTTCTGGTGAGGACTGATTTTCAGCTACAGTAATGCTGTGAGGAAAGTACCCCTGGGATCCGAGCTATCCTATTTACCGTCTGTTCAATGGACATTTCTTCTGGGAACTTGAGTAAGATTTCATAAGCCTGCTTACGGGCAGCCTTCTATGTATATAACGAATTGCCATAATAAAAAAAAAGAAGGATGCATCATGCTTCAAATGTTCCAAAAAAACCCCACAAACCAAAACCCACCATCTCTGCTGCCCTCTCCTGAAACTTCAAATGAAATTGGGAGGGCATGGTGGAGGCTTCTACAAGCTACCACCGTTAATATGCATAATAAAAACTGCAGCTTTGCTTCTCCCTGATGTTACAGAAGGAAACAACATCGCAATCTGGACGAAATGTTGGCAGGGTCAACTTGGGCAAAGCTGTAATTATCCAAAAGGGAAAAATTATACCAACTAGGACCTGCACTGAGGGGAGATGAAGTTAACACGCATCTCAGCCATCAGCATGGGAAACCCTCCACCAGCTGAGGTCGGCCCCAGCCTCTCCCTTTCACAGACCATTTCCGAGGAGTCAGCAGAGGGCAAGAGCACTCTGAGTGGCCAGAACCACGGTGTCCTGACCACATTGAGCCAGGGCAATTGAGGAATTGAGGCAGAGAGTGGCCTTCGAAGCTCAAGATGACGTCTGTGCTCAGCTGCAGCCTCTGCTGCAAAATAACCACTAAACCTACATCTTCTGCCCAACCTTTGAACAAAACAAGTGCCTGCAGTAGCAAGAAGTGCAGATCAGAAAAGCCACACGCTGGGGGCTGAAGCCCTGGCACCCACATCTCCTGCCTTTCAGCGCTTTCCTTCAGGATTGGCTCTGTCTTATCCTGGGACCAGATGCCCATCAGTGCCCTAGGAATGCTGGCAGAACGCATCTTCCCATTGAGCCTCCATGGGAAGGAGGCCGCTTTGCCCACTTGAAGACTGTTCAAAACATGAAGTAATGAGTGATAAACGGGAACCACCCCTGCCCTTCGCACAGAGATGCCCACTGCGAGCTCTGCACGTTGCATGCAGCCAGCACCTCCTAACGTAACAGAGACAGAAACACCCTGCACATGTATGAGGGTCTCTACACACAGGGAGTCAACAAGTTCCTACAGCTGAGCAGTATTTTTAGCATCTCTGCACACCAGGCACCTAGGAAGCCCAGCAGTGCCTTTTCTCCCACAAATAACAATTCTTCACTCTTACTTTTGAAAACTATTTGTGACTCAAGTAGGAGAGTTCCTGTGATATAAGTGGGGAGCAGAGGCACAGAGCAGTTTACACTTGCCAAAAGGCTACCTGCAAAGCAGGGAAGGGCAGGCAGACTTTCCACCACCCCACTAGCACCACACTAGGGATGCTCCCAGGTCTGACAGAAGGATTTACCTCCTCCAGCAGCTGAGAGTGAGACGCAGAGCACCACCAGCAGCTACACACGTGGGATTTTTCCTGCCAGCATCCTCTCCCCGCCGAGACACCCACTGCCATGGCGCAGACCCCCTCGAGTCCTGTCCTGAATGCCGAGGGGTATGATTTGTCTTCAGGCACAGCGCGGAGCAGTAGCTGGGAACAGCAGCTCTACCTGCTCCGAGGGCAGCTCTCACATGCCACCTGGTAACTAAACGTGTGTCACTTGCAAAGGTTTCTGGTGTTTGCGATTGAACTTCATGGCTATGGCAGCAGGACACTCCAGGTCCCAGTGAACCCGAATCATTCACGGGGGAGTTAACAGGATTCAGCATTTTCACTTCGAAAGCATTTATGCCCCAGCAGGACTGTTGCAGTTTGACAAACGCTCTAAATTATGCAAATCTCTAACAGGGCACTTCTTTTTTTTAAAAAAAAGGCAATTACCATACAAATCCAATATAAATCAGTTTAATTAAAATGAGACTTTAAAATATTAAGTTAGTTAAGAAGAACATGCAGAAGCCTTTTTTTCTTAAGGGTATTTCTAACAAAAGCCAAAGATCCCAAGCTACCATATAGTTTCCTTGTCTCTAGACGTGACCCATGAGATTGAGATGACATTGAACACATGGACACACCGCAAACTGAAGGATGCTAAAACTTGCCATCGTGTTGCAAACTGTCAGCTTTGTAACCGTGGCAGTAAATCTCCCTGCAGCCAGTGTTTGGGGCTGAAGCACACTCACACTTCTGACATTTCAAAACAGTCCCAAACCACCCTGACAGTTTTAGGGTGCTTTTAAACCAGCATTGCTTTTCACAGAGTCTGAGTAAACAGAAAGAGCTGACCCTGAAAAATAAGTCAGCCTCATACAACATCGATTTTCAGTGTCACAAAGAAATACGGGATACTTCACACTACGTAATATTTCTATGGATAATCATCGATGATGTACTGCAGAGGCAGAAGGGAATGCAGCGTGTGCATAGATACCTCCTTGCTCTCTCTCGATTTCCCTTCTCTCTGAACCATCTATTTGATCAACTAATGGCTGGTGTGGACCCACTTTTAACTGAGCATAATTTCCCTTACAAGCTCCTGCGCACACCCCGGCTTCGCTGCATTCTTGCGAGCACGTCAGGAACATTCAGGATGCAGCAGACAAGCCTGGGGAACTGTGGGGTCTCATCCCCACTCCCACCCCAACAGGTCTTAAATATACATCCCTTAATGCATCATCCGCAATTACCAACCTTGAATGTTCTGGCTTGCAGACCTTACAGCAGCACCCAATTCCCAGAGGTCCAGGAGCACCAGGGACGGGCACCTTCCTAAGAATTGCTGGTTTTGGGGGTGCTTTGCATGTGCTCAGCCCTATCCAGCTGTGCCCGGGGCCACTCGGGCTGCCACAGCAAAAGGACCCTGGAGACCACCTGCAGGGCACGTGTGTTCATCTGCACGTCTGCCCATGTGTCTGTGCTCACTCAGGGACCGCAGAAAAACATCTGTGAAGTTCTAGCCTGCACAGAGCAGAGCGAGATCTCCTTTGCAGCATCCCAGGAAGACCAGGAATCAGTACATGTGCTGCCAGTGGCCAGCACAATTGTCTATAGACGTGTTTACACGTCAAACTCGGGCAGCTTTCAGCACAGGTGGATACTTCTGCGATGGTCTAAAATGTAGACGTGATCTGACTCGCATCCAGAGATAACACTGCCCCATCCAGAAAGCCATTCCTGAAAACAGGGCTCCTGGTATTGAAATCTTATGAAATATGCCTTTTCCCCATAATTCTGCAGCTACACCTTGCTTTGAAAACCAGGGCTTGCACCACAGACCCTCTACGTGATGCACCACAGACCCTCTACGTGATGCACCACTGCTGCAGGCTTTGTCTGTACCAGCCAGCCTCGGATTCCCAAGTGGGCAATCTTGGTGGGAAGGGTCTGGTCTGATTAGCTAATACATTCCCCCAGCATACATCAAAACACAGTCTGCTGCCATTTCAGAGGCTTACGGCTTCCTACAGCCCTGCAAGATACTCGTCCACATAGGTGTCACAGCCCATTAC
>JAOXNO010000003.1:8435238-8467742 GCA_028565335.1 Limnodromus scolopaceus
AGGGTAGCAGCAACTGCCTGCACAGAAACCATCCCTGAGAGCCGGTGGAATGTTCAGAACAAGGAGCAGCTGAACACATCCAAGGAGAAAAGTAACAATTAATTTTTTAGTGCTTCTGTGCTAAAAGAAATTACTCCTGCACACATTATTGCTGGGTGAAAGAAAACATACATCAATATAAACACATACGAACTAGCTCTGTTATTGATCAGATCACCTCTAGCCTTATTTGCCCAGGACACCTCTTTTAAAGGTGACTGCCTTGTCTCTGTGATTGGAACGTACTGGGAGAAGTTCATCTTGGCCTTAATTCATAGCTCAGAGCAGAGAAGTTACAGAGACCTTTTGGGTCTTTGTAACACTGTGTTACAAATAACAGAAATAAAACCACTGTCTTGGGATAACGTACTTTCTTTTATACAAGCATTTAATCCCAAAGTCTTAAATAGGCAATAAAACAATATTTAGTCTTATAACTCTTCTTTGTTTAAGTTCATAATGTACCAACTTACAGCATGCAGTCCCCTTACTCACAACACCTAGAAACCTCTATTTATTAGAAACACATCCCAAAGTAAATGTACCATTTGAGTCATAGGTAATGTATTCTGAAGAAGGCTGCTAGCCAGGTCTTGTGGATACAAGAAGGTAAGGTGCTCTTGATTATTTAACACAAAAAAAAAAAAAAAGACAAGAAAAAAGAGTGCTTTCTGTTTCAGAAGTGAATTTTTGCACACTTTTATTCAAAGCCGTATTTTCTTCATTCAGATATAGGTTGTGACCTCAAAAAATTATCCACTTTCATACTCCCAGCCTTTGGATGCCAGCATCAGGAGGAGGCAATCCATACTGTGCCCATATACACAGCACAGTATCTCAGGCTGTTTCACAGTGCTTTACCTGCCCTTCAGTTGCCCCATGCAGAAGCAAAAATGATTGGTACATATACACAGTACAACTTAAAGACTGCTTAACAGGCTGGTTCTGATTCTCTGTGTCTTATGAGCCACATAATCCTAATGAGTGTTTTAGCTGTTGCATACGTGAATTGGTGGCTTTGTGCTGTTCCTTGTCCAGGGATGGTAGATATTTAATGCCTTTGGCATGCAGCACTCAGCCAAGGCAAGCACTGAAAGCGTTAATTCAAAGGCAGGATGTCCTATTTGGTTGAAGTAAAAAGTAAATAAATACAGGATTTACTGCAATTTAAGGCTTAAGATGAGATCAGATGCCTGTCATCTCCAAACACCTCTCAATCAGCAATAAATAATCCTTCACAAAATAGATTGTTGTTTTTTCGGTGCAAGTTTTTCTGGAGCAAATGGAGCCATATATTATTCCTCTGTAGAGTGGAGGGAGGTGAAGTATAAACTCAGCTGAAAATTTATCCAGAGCTTCTGGCAAGTGCAGGCCAGAAGTGTGTGTGATTTGTGCTGCTTACCAGATCTCTGCATTTCATGAATCCCAGATGATGTGCCGGGGAATCTCTTTAAAAGGCTGTAGGAAGTTAGAACTGTCATCAGCTAATGAAGAGGGCAGGGAAATGAAAACGGAGCAGAAGGGAGAGCGGGCTCAGAGCTCTGCCCCAGCCCCGCACGAGGGAGGACTCGCTCGTATTCCCGGGAATTACTGCTCCAGAGCCACCTGCCTACAGGGTTAACTTTCCTCCCCTCTTTATTACAAATGAGGGGAGTCAACCCGACCTTTACTTTCAGATCTGAGACAAGCCTTGAAAATGAGAACAGTGAAGTCGTCCAAATGCAAACACTGGCTACAGTAGACCTATTTATAAATAGTTTAGAAGAACACCATGAACTGCAGAAGGAGGGGAATTTTCTCCCCTTCCTCCCCCCCCCCCACCCCAAGTTTGCTGCCTCAGTGAACACAGCAGCGTGCTTGAATTTGCTTTTTTACATACCAGGAGACCTGTAGCTGAAAATGAGGTTAAATCCACAAACGTAGGACCCGATTCAGTCAAGTGGCAGCAGCTTTGGTTTTGCTGTAGTGCACGAAGGGGCTGTCCTGCAAAGCAAGTCCCTGGTCTCAACACAGTCCTTCAGGCTTTTGCTCATCATCCTCACAGGAATGACCCCTTGGACAGGGCTGCTGAGGGGAAAATCCCAACCCCGGTCAAGCGACAGGGAGAAGATCTACCTCCAAGGATGCCCTATCCCTAGAAATGTTCAAGGTTAGGTTGGACGGGGCTCTGAGCAACCTGACCTAGTTAAAGATGTCCCTGTTCATGGCAGGGGGTTTGGACTAGATGAGCTTTAAAGGTTCCCTCCAACCTGAACTATGCTGTGATTCTATGAATCACAATCTATGACAGCCTCCCAGGATGTTTCCATCCTTCCCTTCCAGCTCTCTGCAATCTAAAAAGGTTTTCTTTTATAGGGCTCATAAAGAATAAATAAACAAACCACTCAACTGGAGTGACTGCAATAGTAAGTAACATTAAAAATTCAGAAAGTGAGAAAATAACCCAAAATAGCCAACACCCAGGCCCTCACGAATTCTCCTAACAGTTCAGATTTGCCAGAGCCCCTGACTTGCTGCACAATTCTCGCTCATGTCTACTATTAGCACACTTCTGCCCGGCTGTTACTTTCAGTTCCGAACCTTAGCCCTACAAGGAGTTGTCTCACCAGATGGTTAACCTTTGTTTTAAAGGACGTCACAAGTAAAAACAAACTCTGGCCTTGCAAAGCTTCCCTGTTTGTATTTTTTCCCCCCCAATTACTTGGAAAAGTAATCCAAAAGATTAAATTTCCATTTTCTGAGAAGTGTTATCTAATGGCAAACCAGTGGTGATGTCACCGTTGCAGATGATACAGTCACTAAAGCGCAGCCACTTGGTGAGCAGAGATGGCTCAGATGCTTGAAAAAACATTGCAGAATGAGGACTTCATCCCTTTTCTGTCTGCCACACAAACAGAAACACCGAGGATCAAGAGAGCTTTCTGGGGCACGACAAAGCTAGAGCAGATCAGAGAGTTTTATTTCAGAATAATACCTAGCCACATGTAATTATTGACACGTCTTCCTATCTGCAGACATCACAGACTGTCTCTTACCCCCATTTGAATCACATCACAGATGTCACTGGAGCACACAGGGACTAGGAATAGAAGTCAATCAAAGGTAAGATGCAGGGAAGAAAAATGCACATCTTTGGCACATAACTATAAACAAAGGTTAACCCGCTTTCCCCTTTTGCAGGTCACTGAAAGTGGGTGAATTTTACCAGCCCAGACATTTACAGCTGCCTTTGTCTTCTATTTGCCATCTCATTTCTCCTGAAGTCTCTGTAACAAACTTCACGGGTGATTTCTGGAGTCAGGGTGGTGTCTTTGTATTTGTGTTTCATGGCCCTCAGTAGAATTGTTTTCCGTGAACTCATTCGGTTACTCCTGAACTCAGGACACTCACAGAGAGCCAGCTGTAGAAAGGAGTTTTATTTTTTTTTTTTTATGGGTTATAGTCAAAGACAGACTCCTCCAACCAGCTGCCTGAAACATCCCGTTTTATGGGAAATTATCTTGTATATGGGTTAGCTCGAAGGGTCATTGAGCAAGTTGCTGACTACTTCAATGGCAGACTTACTCTTCTAGGATGGCTGTGGCTAAGTTACTTCAATTTCTCACAGGCTTATTTTTACATGAAAGAAGAATAAGATAAAAGTAAAGAAAAGAGAGGGACAACTGTGTTGGCCAGGCTTGGCAGGCCTTACCTCGGGCAACCTGCTGGTCCCCAGAAGTTCAGGCACATCTCAGGGCCTTTGCAAATCAGCTCCAATAGGACCTAGTAACACCCAGGGTGACAAGGGAAGGAGCCCCAAAAATACTTGTGCCTGCATCAAAGTCCCTGACATTACTGGCAAAGGACCAATTGAATTTATTGGCTCTGGATTAAGCAGATTAGAGAAACAGCTGGAAAGGTGAGTGTCTTTAATTAAAGGGAGAATAATTTATGAATTACATTGGATGCCTCACAATAAAAAATAAACTGTTTATTAATAATGGTTTTAAGGCTCAGTTCCTGTTTTAAGCAAAATAAATTTAAGTAAGCAGTCCAGCTGATGTTCTGGTGGGAGGGAGTTTACTGGAAAAATTAAACAAGCTAAAAAAGAAAGAGGCTACTCGGAATTTGCTAGTATTCATTTGCCATCAGTTTTAGGAAGAAGGTTGTGCATCCTAGCACTTCAGTTTCAAGTGTTTTCATGAGCCACTAGCAACAGGTATAATCCTCCTTTGGAGGAGAATCGAGAATCTCAGGAACTCTCCCATTTCTTATTTTCTTGTTACTGTAAATATATTTCATGTAGACCCACTATGTGCATTTTTAGATATATATATAGAGAGAGAGAGAGAGACACACACACACACATATATCTACACTTATTTCTTAAGCAAAGGAGTTTGGGAGTTTCCCTCAACATAGAATTTGGCAGCTGAAATGCACCCAATTCAAGCCGGCAAACTCTCTAGAACGCACCACACGAGATGGAAAGGGCAGCAATTAAACACCATTTTTATTGCTGAAGAAGGATCAGTTCCCTGTAATACTTCAAATTCCTTCTGTAACCATGGGTAGATGATTTAGTGCCAGACATTCAGAGGGATTTAGGTTTGCAAAGATGCAGATAGAAAACCTATAGGAATTTCTTTAATGCCTGGTGCCAAGGAGAGCTGGACATCTGGGGAGAATTTTGAGAATTGCTCTGTGTGCCTCTTTCTCTCGTAATTTGCTTTAACAGATGTAGTTTTCCCTGCCTCAGCTCTTTCCTACTTAGAAAAGGGCAAAACCAGTAATTTTCCCCCATCGAGAAGGATCAGGAGAAGGAGGTGCTCCAACAAACAAATGTGCTGAAAAAAGAGATAAAGGAAGGAATATGAAAAGTTGAATGTATTGCTTCTCACCTTTACCAGACATGAACGGTCTATGAAATATTTATCATCAGAACTGTTGTCCTCATATTAGGCAGTGCTACCTAGAGCCTGTACAGCATCAGTGCTTCCTATTCACTGCTTTCCTTCTTTTACACTTAGACTTGGAGAAGAACTTCACACCTGGAAGTGGGGTTCAGCTCCAACACCTTTTCCAAGCAATAGTAGGCTGTGCAGTTGGTCACAAGGGTCTACCAAAATCATAGAGCTGAAAAACAACCTATCTGTTCCCCACCAGGCCTGATGTCTGGCAGAAACTCACAGTTTTATCAGCATTCATCACAGGACCACTGTGGTCCAGATGTCAATGTCCCAGGCAGAGTTGTGGGATCATGGAGACATCGCACCACGTCATATGCATCTGGAATGTTTGCATTTTCTTTGTATACAAACCTCTGTCCCACACCAGAGATGTTCTCAGGTTGTCATCTCATCTAATACAAGAAAGCTTGCTGTGCCCTCTGCCCTCAGCTTCCTTTTCCCTTCTGTGCTCAAGAACCATTAGTAAAGATAGAGCTGGAAATTACCTTCCCGGACAGTTGCACAACAGTTAATGGAAAAACCATCTTTGTATATTTCAAACAAAAAACCAAAAACTGACACTCATCTCTGACGGTGAAGTGAGGAAAGCCTTTAACGAGAAGCCAATCTGTAAGCAACAGAAGCCGCAGCGCCTTGTTTCCTTTGGCTCCCTGGCTCAGGGTTGGGCCAGTCTCTGAGTAGCAACACACCAAATCAAATCAGAACATCGCCTATAGCGGGAATACTTTTCCTATGAGCAGTTTGTGGGATCTGGAGATTTACTTGAGATTACAAGGCAACTTTTGTTCCTGAATAGGGGGCATGAATTTAATCTCTCCTTTCCTCAGTTGCTTATCTTGCTGTTGCTGACATATCTAGTTCTCTGTCAAATTTGGATGAAACTTAGCAACGTATTCAGATGTAGAGTCTGATTTATGGTGTGATGGCGGATACCTTCTTATTAGGAAATCAGGCCTTAAAAAAACCCGACAAAAACATGTAATTGGAGTTTGACTCTCCTGCTTCAGCTGTGTCAACTCTACTGAGGATTCATGGGAAGTTACTGAAGCAAGTTCACAAACCATCACTGATGCACAGCATGGGAACTCTGCTGATTGTAATTACTAGGAGGATTGGTTGGAGCATTAAGTGACAACCACTTATTGGACTGGTAAATACAGAGCTCAGTGTTCCTGTAGGAAACGCCAGCAAGTTTTGATACAAGAGAAGTGACCATCTTTCCTTATGGATGCAGTATATGCAAAGAAGCAGCTGCATTTTTTCCATTAGTCATAACATCTTTCTGAGTAACACTTCCAAATGAAGGACCATCAGGAAATCCAGATATAGTCCGTTTTGTCCCCAGGATACATCCTGCTGGGTTTTCTTACAAGCCATTAATATGTTATCTGCTGAGCCATAAGACAACAAGCAGAGACAGAGAAATGCAGTCTAGTGAGATTTGACATGAGTAGAGGATGCACTGGTTTGCTACTTAAATAAATAAATGCTTAAATATTTAAACAAAAATTTTGGTTTAAAAGGAAAAGCTCCGTGCGAGGGAGAGGACAGATGAAAGCTGACATTTTCTGGACCGACAACAGATATAACTACCGATCCAAAAAAACTTGAATACAGAAAGCGCTGCCAGGTTCCATTTGGATGGATAATGAATGACTGGAGTAGTTAAGTGAAAAGAGATGTTATGTGATGCTAATATATAAAGCTCCGAAAGGATGTAATTGGACTGCTTTGATCAAGTGAAGAAAGAAGAAATTCCCACCTTGGCTCTCCACAGCAGAGATGGTTGTCTTGGGAGGAGAAATAGCTAGGCTTGCTCTCAATTAGTGTCATCAGTCTCCTGATGGCTCTCCATCTGACCTTGCTGTACAGGAAAGCCATGAGACAGAGGAGCAGCCTGAGTAGGAGTAATTTGGTGAAGTTGTCCAGGCAGCATTATTCCCCTGCATCCTTGGGGACAAGTTTCAGTGTTTTACATGGTGATGGCAAGAGGAGCCACTATTCACCAGGCACAGTGGGAAGCCTTTGTCCAACAAACAGTCCTGGGTATCCCCTCTGAAGGTGAGTGTCAAACAGGACCATTCTGGTTTCTAGACTTCAGTAGGAAAGCTTCATCTTCTGGCAAAAGACCTTATGACTAGGATATAATTCTGCTTTAAACATTAGCAACCAAATGACCAAAATATGTACTATTTCACAATTCTCTCACAGGGAGGGTGATGCCTGGAGCTCCAGGAACTCAGTGTCTTTCCTTCCTTCATATACTCACCAGGAGAACACCTCACCTACCTCAGTTTTACAGTGTTTTTACATCCCACACCCTATTTCCTCCAGCTGTTTACCAAACTCCAGCCACTTTATTAGGCAGAACTAGAAGAATAAGTGGCTGTGAGAATATCTTGAGGGAGTGTAATCAGTGACTGCAAATACCAAATAAAAGTTATTCAGCTATTGTTCACTCAGCACCACGCTCGAGAGAAAATGAAGTTCTGACCTTCGGCTATTTCATAACCTAAAAATTACTGCTAATATCAAGACAAATATTTTCTTGAATACTTGTGGGAGACATCAGCTGAGTCAGAGGAAAGATTCCCACTATTTTATAGTTTAGGGCTTCAGACCAATCAAAGTTTTCAGAACTTCTTGCAGATGTCCAATGATCACCATTAAAAGGTGCACTCCTGTTTCATGGAGTTGCATGTACAGTGTTTGCCAAAAATCAGACATCTTTGTCTTGAGCAGAAGATATGTGCGCTCAGTGAAGCAGGACAGAGGGAGCACAGGGTGATATGAGCCTTCCTCTTCCCTTTGGAGAGGTCTGTACAAAAAAGTTCACCTTCTGGTATTGATTCTGCACCATTACCAGCAAGAGACCTGGCCCGCATCCCTAGCTTCACATGGAACACCTTGATGCCTGACTACAGACCTGAGTTTGCAGAAGCATTTGTAATCATATCCTATGTTCACACAACACCGAAGTCTTCGACTCTGTAGGACATCTTCAAACTGAGCAGACTTTACAATCTGTAGTTTCAGAATATGTTGGTACATCCATAGATTAGGCTGGAATATTAACTCAATAACAGAATCACCTAGGTTGGAAGGGACCTCTTAAGATCATCTAGTCCAACCAATGGAAAAAAAAAAACACAAAAAACCCCCACACCCACCACACCACACAAAACACCACCCAACATACTACACAGATTCTGAAAGCTGCTTAAATCCAGCTGTCTTCTAAAACCAAAGACTTCCCAGAAGACCCTTGTTCCTTCGCAACAATATGTGCTTCCTTAAATAACATAGTGCTCAAAATCCTGGTGTATTTTAAAAATTATATAAAACGTTTCACGTGTCAAATTAGAAGTTACACAGAAAACTTCGCACAGACCATCTGTGTTCGACCAATCAGTTAATGTTAATTTCTGGAGTTCTGGGTCACAGAATTCTATTCATTTCAAAAGCTGGCTAAAAGATCACTTGGATTTTATCCTGTTGGCTTGAATCTTGTATATCTTGTACAACTTCCTGGCTGCATAGATGACATGTTGCAGCAGTAAGCACAGAACACTTAGAGGAATAAAACTGAGCAGTCTTTGGACACTGGGACAGTTTTCAAAGGCCATTGCAAATACACTCAATCCATCATTTTTTTTTGCATTACTCTAAACCACATATATTCCCTGGGAAATATAAGTAAATTTTGGTGGGGGGAGGGAATGGAAGAGGGCAAGGGAGGGAAAGCAAGCAAATGTAAATACTTGAAGGGGAAATTAATATTGAAGAAATAGTTATTTGTGCTATTCCCAGGCTGACCATTAAACATTTTCTATTTAAATATAAACAAAGCTATCTGTGTAACATAAGCATAGTTGAGAAACGGGAGCTTATTTCAAGTAAATATATATATTTTTTTCAATTAAAACAATCACTCAAGCTAGTGAAATACTCCAACCAAATTTACAACGATCTAACCAAGGTTCTGCACAGCTGCTGGCATTTTGCATAGAAACCAAACCTTTGGTACACATTGAGGACAGACGCTGTCCTAATGCCCAAGGCTGCTCCTAGAAACACTCTTGAGCCAGTTTCTAAAGTCCTGCACATGCTTTCTCCTCCAGCATCCCCTTCTTGCAGAGAAAAACACAAGAAACAGGCCTTTGCTGACTGGAGCCTGTGCTCATGCTGTGAGCTCTGTCACATACTGCCTGTGACTATCCCATTGATGCTGGGCAAGGAAAAGGGAGCACTCAGTTCACCTCTCTGCTCCTCTCTTGGCCCGGGAGAGCTCCCCGCTCCCTTTTCTCTTCCCCTTCCCCAATTCACGCACAGTATAATTTGTTTTCTATAGTTGTCTTCTTCCTTTAGCTCTTTTCTCTATTGGGAAAGCTTGTGAGGTTTTGTCTGGCCTTAAAATGAAATTGAATATAAAGAGTAGGCAGTACCCAGCTTAGGGAAATGACCTAGACAAGAGGACAAGCATTGCCGTTCCTCCTGCTGTCCTCCTTGTTTCTAGAAGTCTCTGTCCTGAGGCTGCATCTGAGCCATCATTCAAAAGCCATTCATGACCCGTTACTTATGGATTTGTGTAGTTCCTTTTGATCCCATTCATGCTTTGGCTTCCTCAACTTCCAGCAGCAAGGAGATCCATGACCAAATCGTGCTTTTTCAGGACAACAGCGCAATAAAATAAACAATGCCAGGGACAGATGGCATTTTGGCTTTCCTCAGTCCACCCACAGCTGCAGACATTCACACAAGAGCCACAAATCCAACTCGTGCAAGCACAGATACCCCAAGTGGAGCATGTGCTCAGAGGACACGTCAAGACCCTTAATCCAACCAGCCACTTTATGTTAGCTCTGTTCACAGCTCCCTTTTCTTTTATTGCAAAAATAAATCAGAGAATAGAGCTGGAAGGTCTTCCAGGTCATGCCTTTGCTCTGTGGTGGAGTGTGTTACTGCTGAGCCCTTCCCAGCAGATGTTTTACCTGCTCTCATACACCACCAGCAACAGAGGCTCGTGACCTCCAGAGGCAAACTATTCCATTCTCAAACACCATTGCAATTACAAAGCTTAACCCAATGCCAGGTCTGAGTCTCCCTCGCCACACTTTAAGGCCAACCCTTCTGGCAGTGTTTCCTGTAATGATTTCTGGTTCCTTTCCCTGCTTCTGGAACAGAAGAGAATAAACCACACAAACTGCAAAATGCTTGGGCAGGGGAGCAATTCTCCCTAGTGGCCTTTCAGAGCAGGCTGGTTGTCTTTTGAACCACGATCATCTTCAAGCCTCACTGTGCCTCTCCATACCCACAAAGTCCTCACACCTCTGTTACTCCTTCACAGTGGATGGGAAGCAGAGATAAGCTCATTCAGTTCCTTCGAGGTGGACCTCAGGGGCAGGAGCAGATTTCTTAAAGCAGTTGCTAGCGGGAAGTCCAAGGTTTCACTCCTTGGTTCTTCCCTAGCACATGACATAAATTCAACTCACCAGTATTGCAAAGCATCCTGTGGGCCGAATGATGTATAACATCAAATTTTTGCAAGACAAAACAGCAAGAGGGTGCAAATCAAGTCCTAGTAAGAACAGCTTCACTAGAATAAAATAATTTCTAGACTGGAGAGCTCAGGGAACATTACCTTCAGTGAAGTGGGTTTCTGAGTTGCTTTGATGAAATGAGTTTCAAAGGTGATTACAGACCCAGAAGTGTTTCCCTAAGCAGTGTCCTGTAGGATGGAGAAGGCCAGAATTCAGGCAGAAGCTTCCTCCTGTACAAAAGCCTCGCCACTGACATTGTCAAGGGATCTGTTGCACTCCATTGTGTCCATAATCTTCAAATTAAAGCTCCCTAAATCCACAATAGTCTAATAAACCACAAGCCTGTAACAGCCCCTTCAATTTTCCACGTTAATAATCCATGGATTAAGAGTCCCTCTGCTGCTACAATAGACAGAACTGGTCTTCTCTACTATGTCAATGACCCATGAATTATAGGGCTGTGTCTCAGATGGTTAGATAATACTTCACTCAAGTCCCTGCAATAGATTTTTCTAACAGGGCAAATTCAGGACTCTGTTTTGGAGTAAAAGTACATTGTGACATTCTCATTTTTGGGACTGCTCTTCATATTCCTCTTGGCAGTATCCCCATGCAAAAGCACAACCCCCTTTTTATGATATCAATCCATTTGTTTCACAATAAATGGCCCAGTCGCCTTTCATTTACAACTGTACATTTAATATGTCACATGAAAGTTTAATAAGAGGCACGGTTTCATAACTGGTTAATCAACTGATGCAAAATCCTTCAATTTTCTTGTGATAGGATCTTACAGTAGCCTGGAATATTTTATACTGATTTGTGGATAGCACTTCTGAACACACTTCTATCACTTAATAACCCTTTATTATACCATTTACTATGAAGTACATACAGCATCCCCGGCACTCAAATCAGAAGGCACAAGGAAGCAGAGCGGAGTCACTTCAGAACTACTGCCCAAACCCATCATCTGTAAAATGCTCATCGACTGGTCTAGATGGGGAGCAAGCAAGCTTCTGTAACAGCTGTGTGATTTCACCTTTGCAAATACCACTGCAGCCAGCAGCCTGGATTCTGCGTACGGATGGAAGTGCCCTGCCAGCCACTGGCATGGAAAGAAATGTGATGGGTAGGAGCAGACAGATTGTCTCCATGGCATTTTCACTAGGGAGCGTGGTCCCAATGGCACATTGTCTGCTGGAACAGAATGCCAATGCAATTTTTTTCCCCCCTTTACTTTTTAAAGCAGAAACCTTGACATTGAAGTCAAAGCCACACAAATGATTGCACATTGTAGCAGGGCTGTTAAAGTCAAGGAATGCCTGTTAGGTTAGCCAGCCATGTCTCCATCAAAGCCTAGCTGTTCCGTACCATAACTTTTACAGTGTTTAGTTCAGACTCCTATTACTTGGGACATTTAAAACTATACCATCAGCTCAGCTAGACATAGGAAGAAGCTTTGCACTGCAAGAAATCAGCTACTTCCATCTCTGCTGCTGCACCTTAAAGTGTATTGAACAAGCAATTTGGTTTTATTTTGCTGTTCACAATAAATCATCTGGTCAAAAGTTAGAGCAGAAATGTTTTGGGGCAGGTAAAACTGTGGCCATGACTTGGGGGCCAGGTTGATTCCCAATAAGGAAGGATCCATTACTTGCTGAAGAAATCTATTTGCTGATTCTCTGGTTTTCAAGACAGTTGGTGAAGGTCAGTTTTGTAAATCACCCCTAGTAGCTACAAGAGTCTATTAAATAAAATAGTTCCAAATAAAGATTTGTTAACATCGATTCTGGAACTTAACTCCGCTAGTAAATCTTCCTGTGTCAGAAAGAAGATCAGTGCAGCATCTATAGGCAATTAAAATTATAGTCAGAGTAGCAGCAACTGCTGCGGTGACGGATAAAGGGTAAAGACAAATCTCTTCCAATGCAACGAAAAGAGTGATGGGAGGGTGGAACAGTAACAGATGATATGTTTTTATTGTTTGTATAGCAATTGTGAAAACAAGTGTCAAGCCAAAGTGAAGTAAGTTTTGTGCTGCTGGCTACCACATGTGACGTGTTTCTGCAGCAAAAACTTGCAGTGCCACAAATAATTGGATTCACCTTAGCTGGCTGCCTGGTTTACAACTATCAGAATCTCACCTCTTATTTCACCCTAGCGGATATTTTCATGGCTTACTTTATCGTCCTTTAGAAGATGATAAAACAAGGCTCTAAATCGCCTATATATATCTTGGGCTGCAGCTCAGACTTGCGAGACCAGCTGTACTGCACTAAATGGCAAAAAAAAAAAAAAAAAAAAAGAGAAACCTGACCCATTTGCCTCATGGAGAGGCACTAAAATTCTGTCATCAGTTCATTTCCCTTTGCAAACAGGTGTAAGAACAATAACTGTATTGTCATTAGCCAACACATAGAATAAATAAAAGGAACAAGCCCATGCTAGCTGATCCACGTGCAATAGAAAGTGCTGCTTCATCTCCTGCGACTGCTGAGACCTGCGTGATGAGTCTCCCCCAATTTTGACACAAAGTCATCGTTGTCTTCTGAACCCACCTCAGCCTTTAAGTTGACCTTGCAGTATTTTCCTTAGTTGTCATGCCGAGAGCAATGTTTAGCTTCTTATACTATTTATACAGAGCAGACTATTTTTCCATAAGGGAAATATCAAGTGTCAAGCATCTTAAAGTCCAGAGGGCCGTACACTTGGGCCAGGCTCCTTGTTCCTGTGAGGGGGCAACCCTGCTATACCCCAGTGTGAACACCATGCCAGCGCTGAGCTCCCAGTGCCCAGCACGATGGCCCTCAGACCTTCCCGTGACATGAACACTAGAGACATCTGATGTGTTCACTCATTCAGCCCACGTTAGAATAGTAAATGCTACTGCGAGACCTCTGGTAGCTTTCCAGGTAGGGTGAGGCTGCTATTCCCATTTAATGATAAAGCACTAAGCCCAGAGAAGTAAAGGCAATGCAGCACATGCAACCACCACACAAATAGCAGAGCCCATCACTTCTCTCATGCAGAAATGGTCCAGTTCCCAGGGTGGATGGGGCCAGGAGAAGCACCACTAAGATGAGGTGAGGGCAGGAGGGACACCTAAAGGACAGCTCAGGATAACCCCAAGCCCATTGCACCGAAAGGCACTGCACACGATTTGGGTTACATGAGCTTGCACACCCCTCTGTCCCTGCTGCCTCCAACATATTCCTACGTGCTCTCGGTATCCACACAGCTTGTTAGCGGCCCCGCAGGGTTCCCAGGAGCAGTGAATGAACAGAAACCGGGATTGTATGATCACAACAACCAGCTCAGTTTCTTCTGCCTTCTAAGCTTCCCTCCCTAAGCACAGGAGGAGTGGCTCTAGAGGAAAGGCCATGAATTTTTTATTTTCCTGACCAGAGGGTGATTTTGCCTGGTCAAAGCTATATACATTGTTCCTCGTTACTAAGGCAACAGGTACCTTACAAATGCCGATAATACATAAACTAATACAACTCTGCAGTTTGCTCTTTCTTTCCAGTGCAGCTTAATAACCCATGTGGATGCTGCTTGCCGGCTCTCTCCCGCTGGGCTAAATGAGCACTTCAGGAAGTATTATCTCCCTTCCAGTGCGGACTCCGTGGTGCCCACACAAAGACGAGGCACTGAACTGGGGAGCTGCGCCGCTATCAAAAGGCAGAGGGGTTTCAGAGAGCTCCAGGGAGGAGTGGGAACGGCTGTGGGAGCGCCACACAAATCCTCTGCAGCGCTGCCGCCTTCCTGAGAGCGGCAAAGGATCCTCAACATCCACCGTTCGGGGGGGAAACAACGTCGCTTTTACAGTCCCATAAAGGAAATCAAATCCTGGAGCACAAACTTTTTAGTTGCAAGTTTTGCCCCCCCCCCCGCCCCCAGCCATCCGCCAGCCTCCAGAGCTAACTGGATTAAGGGCTGTTTGTTGAACTCCGCCTCGCTCCCCCTCTCATACACCCCCCTCTTTGATACACATGTCCAGTTATTAAGTGAACACGCCAGGTCCCCACTGCTCTTGTGGGGAGAGCAGGGTTAAAATGCTTCACTGGTCTCCTTAATCCCCCTCACATGATTTAGTCAACACCAGTGGGGGAGAAGGACCCGCAGGTTTTGCCTCCATGGCTCCCCCCTCTTGGGAGGTGAGGGAGAAGAGAAGAATTCAACATTGGACTTGGGCTGGATGCAGTGGGAGCCTTGAAAAGTCACAGAGAATACGAAACACAGAGTGCACCCGACAGGTACCGGGGGCGGCATCTGCAGAGCTCACGGGCTTGAGCTGCCTGGCCTCCAAACTTGCTTTTTTTTTTCCCACTACTCGGCACCATTTTAAACCTTGACATGGAAAAAGGCAAAAAGAAATTTAAAATACAGGCTTCTGCTCCTGTGGCATTAGTTCAGTGACAAGGAGAAGATCACTGCGCAGTAGGAGAAGGAAAAGCCACCAGGAAAGAGGAGCAATTGCACACTACTGTGCTGGAGGCACTCCTCCTCAGTGGACCTGATGTACCAGTGATCTATCTGCAGAATTCCCTTTTCAAGAGCAATTGTTCTATTAGAGAAACAGAATAATTGGCCTTGTTTCTGGGGAGTGGAGATGGCCTGAGATGCAATAGACTAATAGGAGCTCAGAAGACAAAAAGACAACACAGATATCGAAGGAGCTCAAAACGTAACAACTGATCTTCATTTTTTTTTCCCTTCCTTTTCCTGTTTTGGGGATTTGTTTTGTTTTGGTTTTTTTTTCTTTGACAAAGAATCATAGGGGCATATATTTCAACTATTTTGTGCTTGCTACCAGTCAGCCCCTTTGTCCTGATGATCTAACAATAATACAAATAACTTAAATAATGTATGTTTAACTTCCTTCCAGAAGCAAAACACAGGATGGGAAGCGCACTCTCTCTCAAAGAGCTTTACAAGCACAAAACAAGGACAGTTTTACAGACCCCATTCTTGTGCTGGATGACTTGCTGCTGCTGCTGCAAGACAAGGGTCTTTTATTGAAATCCCAGCAGAAAAGTAAACATCTGAAATAAAGCTAAACAAGAGTTTAGTTGTTGAGGGACAGTTATCCGTCAGCATTTGGCAAACAAGCTCTTCTTAAGAATAACCTTCCGCAGCGCTGGACCGAGACTCCAGCACTTGGATTTAACCACTGTAGTCTGAATCCCTTCTACCTAATGAGAGGGCTCCCTGCTGTACCAAATTTGCAGCACTGTTGGCTGCTGGAAGCATTATTCATTTACCAAATAGATCTTAGGAAATCAAAGCTGGATTCCAAGTCCCAGGAACACTGAAATACGCTACTGAAGATTTCCCAAAGAGAAAACACCATGAGCACATCACCTCCATTGACAGCCGTTAGCAGATGGTTAGCAGATTCTCTAGTTGTGAATTCACTACCTTCCCACTTTATCTTTCCAGACCTTATCTGCACTGTCCTCTACTGAAGTCTACCTTTCAGGGGACACATGAACTCATACGGAACAACGGGTGGGCTGCCAGGCTTGGAGAGTAGCGGTCAGTGATTTGATGCTCAACAGGTGGCTGACCATCAGTGGAGCAGCTCAGCTAGTGAGTACTGGGGCTCACTGTCTTTAGCTACATTAACCTGGCCATCAGGACGGAGTGACCCTTCAGCAAGTTCACATAAGATACTAAATTGGTGGGAGTGACTGATATGCTGGAGGATAGGGCTCTGTTCAGCTACACCTTGACTAGCAGGTGAAGCCAACTCACAGAAGCCTCATGAAATTCAATAAAGTCCAATACATAACTCCTGTACCTGAAGCAATAATCTGTGTGCTGCTGATTAACTAAGGGGGAAAGCAGCTTTGCAGAGAAGGAGGTGCAGACTAGGTGGACAGGAACTGAGTGGGAGCCAGCAGTGCACCAAAGGTCAACCACCTACTGCACTGAACTGGCAAGAACTTTGCCAGCAGGTCAGAGGAAGTGATTATTACCCTGTATTCCTATAGGAAGGCTACCTCTGAAGTACTGCAGTCAAGAAAGGCATGAACACACTGTAGTCAAGGCAGACAATGACTGGAGCACAGGACAGACTGAGAACAGCATTTGTTCAGCCTGGAAAAGAGAAACCTGAGGATGGGTGCATCTAATTGTTTCCTCCAGCTACCTCATAGATTGCTGTGATAAAGACAAGGCAGCTGGTCCTGCTTTGTGCAAGGATTGGTCTAGATGATTTGCAATTTTTCTTTCCAGCCTCAATTGTTCCAAGATTCTATGAAGCCATTCCAGTGAGGATCGTTTGCAGAACACAACGTTTGAAGGAACTGACTACTGGAGAATATGAAAGCTCAGTTTCACCATAAACTCGAAGAAAAAAAGAAAAAAAAAATAAAGTCACAGTGCTGTTTCTCATCTACCAAGTCTTTCACTTGCCTCTGGGTGATTTGCCAACCCAAACACCTGTTTCATATGGGTAAAATGCAACAAACAGTTGACTCATATCTGTAATTAATCTTGAGGGCATCTTGATATTTCAGAGGATTAATGCACTCAACATCCTTAATAAAAAACAAAAAACCAAAACAATCCAACCCTTCTTGAAATCAAGCAAAACGTAAAGCAGATGGGTAGACAACAGTTGCAAAACAAACAAATGTTCCACGGTTCAGCTCAACTTCAAATAAGTTCAGCACTGAAAACCTGAGTAAGCAAAGATAGCCTGTTACCTTTGGCAATCTGCATGGCTTCAGCTTCGCAGTATCATTTCTGATCTATGCAGTCTGCTAATCAAAAATGACTATTCAGATTCTAATCAAAATAAACCTTCAAATTACTTCAGATGTAAACCGTGGTTGAGACTGAAACGTCAAGTGCTCAAGTATTTGAAAAAGTTCTTTGTCTGTGTACCCATGTTCAGTCAACCTCACACCAATGGATTACACAGAGTATATGAAAACTAATAGGAGGAACTAGCCCACCAGCCCCGTTTCCCACTCTGCTTTATCAGAATGACACCATTTGACCTCGGCAAGAGCAAGCCCCAATCCAACGTGCCCAGGAAATAGCAAGGCTAGGACATTGTAATAATTATGAGATGTTTTATCTTAACAACATATTTCTTACAAACAACATTGATCCAGGACTCAAAACAACATGACCCTTCACCAAGAAAATCTTAAAATAGCTGAAACTTTCAATATACAATAGCTTACTGTTTCTTAGCATGAACCTCCTCAAGATATACTTTGAACTCAATTCTTGTAAATTTCTTAGTTTAGAAACCACTTATGAAGAAATATTTTTTCCCCCCTCTTCAGATTTTCAGGTGTTACCCAGTTTCTCTGGCAGACGAGCAAGAGTGACAGCATGTCTTATTAATAGGACAGAAGTGCCCCGGGAAATTGCAATATATGGAAAAGGAGCAGGGGGAGGGGGGAAGAAAGAGAGCACAAGCACTTTATACCTTGGATGAGACTGGAATCATTCTAGAGACCCTTTACACCACGATTTTTGGAGGTGTTGACAGGCACAGACAATTTTGCCTGAAATGGAGGATATGGCAAGGAAGGGGTAGTTTCAGCCCATGTCAGTGAATCTGACCTCCTTTGGATTGAAAAACCTCTTCTGTGGTTGCTATTCAGGTGGCTCTGGGGGAGATCCCTGTTGCCAGATATTCAATTTATCCTTTTTCTTAAGTTTTTCAGTATCTACCAGAAACATAATGTCTGGCCCATGCAGATGTACAAGAAGGCAAGGGGATTTTTTTCCACTGTATTCCAGCCAACGCGAGGCCATCTACAGTATTTCTCCAACATGTATCTTGTTGTGAATTTTCGGGGTATTTTCATACCACCCTCTGACAGACACAGCTTAAGTTTCAGCATATTAATCAAACTCCTCCACACCCCATCAACACTGATCTTGGCACACAGCTGCTTTTGTCTCAGGGACTCCTTGCACTCTGTGCCCTGAGCCTACAAAAATTCCCCTTGTCCCTCAAACCTCAGGGGACAGACAGAGTTATGGTCCTGGCAGGGAGAGCTGAGAGTACACCCTCTGAGAGAGAGCAAGCACCGAGAGCCCGTAATTATGTATTTGTATTACTACACTAGAAAGTACGTTATTACTAGGACAAAGATTAAACCACACAACATAAATAACACTGAAAACATAAGTATGGGAGATGTCTTCGTTGAGGGTTGGTTTGGTTTTTTTTCTGGTTCTTTGCCATGTCTGCAATGGAAAAAGAGAAACAGGAGGAGAAAGTACAGCTTTTCTTTCTCTCTAGAAGTCAGGGTGGCTTTCCATGACAAAATATTTCTGACTGTTTCACCATCCCTCCTAGATCTCTCCAGTTGACTGAAAACTCAGTTTGGAAGAGGAACTGGAGGCATGCTGGCCACAACATGTCTCTTACTGCTAATGCTGAGTCAGAGTGCCCAAGGCCAGAGAAGAGAGTGATGAAGCCCCGTCTGTCCATCCCTACCGCCCTGTTTGTTTCCCTGGTAGCGTTTGCTGCTGCAAGACACTGCTAGACCATCGCCTGTAATCAGGTGTATTGTACACACTCACATCCATAACAGCTCCTTTGATCTTCAGAAGAGTTTTACTTCTTTGATTACAAGTTTATCAGTAGCAAATAATCAGGCTGCAGACACACACACACTCAGTTTAGTCTTAACCCATTTCGATTGCAGGTTCACAGCCAGTAAGCATCCTTTATGCTGTATCCAAGTATTTATTGAGATAAACTGCCTTAGCTTTTCCAGAAGACAGTCTTTCTTGGCAGGTGTAACAGGGTGAGTTTCTGGAGGTATCAAGAGCCATCGCAGCTAATCGGCTACCTGCACTGTGGCTTCCCTTTCAAGATGAGCTTCCAAATACTCCATACTCCATGTCTCCATGTCCATCCCAATAGCACTGTATTAAACATACAGTGTCTTTGAACTCGGTTTGACTCTTGGGCCACGTCTAAGCAAAACGGTGTTAGAAAAAAAAACCCACCACCCAACACACTAGTAAAATTTAGAATTAGGGATAGGAAAGGACATTTTTCTCTTTTCAGTCACACTAACTTGAAAACAGAAAGGCAGAGTCACTAACCTGAAAACTGCCCCACAGGCAGGTACAACCCAAAAATAAAAAGAAATTAAATACCTGCAAAGAGAGAGAGTTTATAAGTACTGCAGAATTAATTAATTACTTTGCATCAGTATTTGGTAGCTGCTTTGGTTTCTGACCCATATGGAAGTGCTGGCAGGACAGCCCGGAACACCTGCTGCTGTTTAGGCAAAAAGCATCAAAACAGGGGCAAAAGCAGCAGTTGGCTATTTTCGTTTGCAAGCCTGCAGCTAATGCTATGAAATCTGATTTAAATAGCAATCTGCTCAGCTCCTCATTCATTAGAAGGAGATGAAATTCTGTTTGAGGTGCATGTGATGAAGTGTGATGGGGAAGAGGGACTTGCCTCAGCTTTTCTGGCCATTCCCTGCAGTTTGCTCCCTTTCCTGCTCCTTCCACTTCATCACTGCTTTTTCCAGCATTCTACTGCTAGTCCAGACTCTTTGCACTTCTTTCCTGTGGGCAGCATCAAACCAAACAGGAGTATCCTGTCAGAAAATGGACTTTCCAAAAATATTCAGAATAAAAAGGAGAAAGGAGTACGGACTATTATTATTTTTTTTAAAGAGTAAAAATCCCTTCCCTAGCAGCCAAGAGAGGACCAGATTTTTCGGATGAGTTCAACATGCTGCTTAACATATCCAAATGTCTCAATAAAACCTGGCCCCGGTTACAGCACTGAACACCTGGAACTGGCCACGCTTGGGTTTGGATGTCTGCTCTTAAAAGCAACAATAGCTTGTGCTGTTGCGGGTAATTCAGTTCTGGAAGCAGAAGCCTTGATTTATATGAACTCCATGCTAATGGAGAATTACTTCCAGTTTGTTACAGATTTCAGCACTGAAATTAGGTGGTTTTCTTGCCAAATTCGAGCCCAATGTGATTCCAATCGAACGGATTTTGAAGAGCTCCAGTCCTTTTTATAATACTGCAGCATGGCTTGCAAACCAGCTTTTACATGTTTGGGGTTACCCAGCACTACAAATTGTTGTTTTATCAGATGCAGCTGACTGAAAAATGAAAAAACACTCCCTCTTTCCTCCCACTCTAAAAGCATTTAAAATGCAGCGTTTCCGGGAACCTGGCTGGGTGGAGGGGAGTTGGCAGAGTGGATTGTACTGTATAAAATACAGAGGGACAGATGTTCAGCTGATCGCTTTAACAGATACAATGGTGACACAAAGATGACAGCTCTATTAGATTTCAGGAGGTGATGTGTCACTCGTGCAGTAGGCTACTCCACATCTTCATAAAAAGCACTTTTTTATGGGGTGAGACAAGAGAGATCTAGATAAAAAGTGACATAAGAATGCTAGTCAGCCATAATCACGAACTCCATTAAAGATTCGCTGGAAATCACATTAAATAGAGGCTCAGATCTGCAGATCAGCTTTGTGGCATTCCCTGTTGGCAGCAGAGCCTTTCTCCTTGCAAGCCATTGATCCCTGGTGCATCCTCTTCCCTGGTGCTCAAGCCCAGATGTAGATGGTACTCTTTTCAGATGCAGAGCCCGGAGCATTGCTACAGGATGAGCACAGAGTGAGGCTTGAACCAGTAATATCACAATAGCATGTTATTGCTGGTGCCAAAACCCAGGCTGGAAATCCATGTAATCCATGAGGCAGAAGCAGCCTCATCTCCGAAGATGTCTGCTCCTCCATATTGTTAATTTTAGCTAGCCCAGTCTTTGCTCTTTGCCTGTGACCTTCTTCCACTTCAGCTTGTATTTCCTTTTTAAATGTCTTTTTCAGCTCTTGAATCCCAGGTGTTTCTCTTTCTTCAGCTGACACTCAGGCTGTGCATCAGGCAACCATCATGACTTGGCAGAGGTTTGCTGGGTCAGTGGAGGAAGACCCTCGAATCCAGATTTTTGCTATTATGGTTGTCAGTCACACAGTCCTTAGAGACTGTAAGAGCATGAAAATTAAATCTACGGATTGAATTATCCTGCTTTCCCCCTCCCCTCTCCATTAAGTGCACATGTGGTCTTGTCATCTTGTCATTTTTATCACTGTTAGTGACAGGCCTCAACAAAATAGTGGACAAACCATCAAATGTCTTATTACTGCTTAAGCTGAACACCAAATATGAGCTGCAAACAACTGCAGCAACTGCAACAACTTATTCTGCTTCATCTGTCACACAGTTATACAGAATGTTTATGTGGCATTTGTAGTCAGTGCAGTTTTGGTTGTGAGTTTTTTGTTTGGTTGGTTTGAGTTATTTTAACATATAGAAAATATAGGTGTATTTTTTTCTCCAGGACAAAACAAGGAAGGTTAACAATTTACTGATATCAAATTCCAGGGATACTAAGCTGAGATTCCAAAAAATTAGACCAGTGACTTGGAGCACGCAGGGAGAATTATGCCACAGACAATAAAGTACAAGATGATATCCAGATATCAACAAGTGGGGCTACCTGAAAACATCTGCACCCTGCCTGGCAATCAGTCAAGTTGGACGAGAAGGTAAAACTAATACAGTGACTGTGAGCTGTAGATCTCAGTCCTTGGCCCGTCACACTCAGTGACTAGGAAACAAAACACTCACAGGAGCCCCAGGAAATCCAGGGCAAAGAGTGTACAATTGACAGCTATGGAAAAAGCAGTGCTGTTCATTTTAAAGGTAAGGTTAATTTCTACCAAACTTTGAGTCCAAAACATCAGGCCAACTAAGAGAAAACCCAAACCCATGAAAAATTATGCTTCACATTCACAAGTACTCTTCAGCAACCTCCCTTTTGCCAACATTAACGTAGCACCCCATTACGATAGACAGAGAAACTTATAGGATTTTTTCTTAGAAAAGAGAAGAAAGCAGACAACCACCTGCATGCAAGAGCTGTGCAAACACATCAGGGCACCCAGACCCAGAAGGTAATGCTGAGGGTGGCCACACGGGAGTACAGACAGAGCTTCAGCACCTCTGCTGTAGACATGCATGGCCTGAACAGGAACAAGAAACGGGTGCTATTTTAAATAACTAATCAACAGTCCAGAGTTTCAGGTGCCATGAGTAAATTGCGTACGTGATTTTTGGTTGTCTGACTTAAGACTTCTTAAAGGACATAGGCAGCTGGAGCCCCCCACCCTTGCTGGAAAATCGGCTTCAAGCTGGGCAATCTTACATAGTGTGAATAACTCAGAGACACTAACTGAGAAAAGAGTTGGTGTGTTGCAAGGCTGGATTTCCTGAGAAACCTCTAGTAGCAAAGGGCAGGATTTTGGAGGAGGAAGTCAGAAAAAACAGTGGGCTAAAGATTATTGTGTCTTTCCTGGGTTGCCTGTCTTCTGTTGAAAGTCAAAGAATGTTTGGTTTGTCTGGTTAAAAGTCAACGTGAAATGGGTCTTCACAACTCAGAGCAACAGATTTGAGCACCCTACATAGAGACATCAGTGGCCAAGAAACACCTCATTACAAATTTAACAAGTTCATCTAATTTTCACTGGCTGGCACTTTCACCAGTCTCAAGAAGCAGGACAAACATCTTATGCTGATAAATCACTATATCAAGTCAGACCCAACAGCAAATGTTGTGTCTCTAGAGCTTACCAATCAATTCAGCATCCTGCGTCAGTGCTAAATATTAATGAAAAATTGAAAAGGAAATATTTGAAGGAGCAGGTTGTGAGAAGCAAGGTAAGCAGTTCCACAAGATATTTGCTGTACAACTGCACCCAGTAGAAACCAACTTTTCCAGTCCACAGAAGGCTTTAGGGCTCACCTCCACACTGGAAGTGTCCCTAAATGTGGGCATACCAAGGAAAATTATACATGTAGCTGCCCCAGACACATACCTCTAACTACTTTGGGAGTTGAATCAGTTCTCAGCCTCTCCCCATCCTTTCCAACATTTGCTGAACCCTGGTACCAAAAGGTCTAAGCTTTCCAACAGGCAATTCAGACTTAAGTTTGCCCCATCTGTTCTGAAGAAATAACGGCTTTAACCCATAATAAGTGATAGATCCATTGTGGTAAGTATGAGGCATCCAGCTCCACAGCCTGGTCACATCTACTCAATATCGAGGACCTGGGACAAGTAGGCAGCTGACAGAGGTGCCTCAGTTGAGTTTCCCACTTCTGACCCTCTGTGGTTTGAAATTTGTTTCCAACTTTTTAAAGCTTAGAGCGGCACATGGTATCAACGCTAATGAAGCAGCAAAGATTTCTGCATACCAACCATGTTCTCCTGGCACGTGTCCAACACTCACATTTATTTGTTTAAACCGGGATTTTTTTATGTAAGGGTTGTACAACTGTAAAGTTGCACTTTACTTGCGAGTTTTGTACAATGCCCCACTAGTACTGGTTTCCTGAAGAACCCAAGAGTATAAGTATAGGAAACGTTGCATAAAGTGTCAAGGTCGTTTTAGCAGAAAGCTTCTTTTCCAGGCTGGATTGCGGGAGAAAGGTAGTCCCACAGGGGAAAAAAATGAACATATGTACTCAGTAAGTTCTTGAAGCTTCATGAAAAATCTTGGCCAGGATACAGCTATGGCTAATAGCCTGAAGCAAAGCTAGTGGGAAAAAAATTCTTACACACAAACTAAACAGTTTAAAAGTTGAACTTAAAGCCGGCTCCTGAATAGATGTCCAAACCACATTGATTATTTCATGTATCGAGTAGCTAGACAAAGAATGAGAAACAAACTTAGGCTGAAAGTCCTGAAAAACCCAAGAACATCTGTATTAAAATTATAACGTTATAAAGCTATCTCACCACTCTCACATCGAGATCCACATACCATGGGCCGTCAGCAATGAGGTATGGAAAGGCATGTGTACCTATGCTGTCTGCATGCTACTGTTCCCATAAAAACCCTCTCCAACATGCAGTGACACTGGAGAAGCTTTGTGGAACTTCCCTCAAGTCCAAAACGATTGCTGAACGTTGCTGCAGACAATGATAGAAAGTACATCAAAGCTAGAGCTACCCAAAATAAAATATTTTCTTCCAAAAAAAGCCAAAAACAAACCCAAAACCAACCATCAAACCCCAAAACACTCCCCAAAACCTTCCCAACCCCCAAACCTCCGTCATTGGAAACCAGGCAGAGGAAGAGCTTATGCTCCACCACTTACTGGATGTCAGTTCAGCCAGGGAGCCTGGCCCATGGTGAAGGGTCAGAGCATGAATCCTTTATATGCCCAATAAGGAGCAGTTGCACCATTTTGAACAAAAATCTTTAGGTTGTTAATGAAATATTATTGTGCTCATAGGAAATAGAAACTAAAGAATAACTTTCACTAGAACAGCACAGTTTGTTATTAAGGAAACTACTTAAATTGGGCTTTTCACCAGCCACAGCAGAGCATCATTGCCTGTATTCTACTTGTAGTTTGACCCTATCTCCACAAGAAAAAAAAAACCCGAAATCCACCAAAAAATGAACCCATCCAAAGTCTTCTCTTGACAAGAAATCTTTCCCTTTGCTTGATATCTCAAGGAAAGTTTTCTGCAACAAAAGAAGGGAGAACAGCTATACCCATTTAAAGCAACTGAGATTTGACCCTCAGACGTTCGGAAATCAAAAACACACAGCAGATGCAATTTTGTCTCACAGCAGAAATAAATATTCAAATTACTACAGGAATGTCCCAATGGGCAAATTTTCTAGAAATAAGTTTCAACCAGAATTCATTTAGTTTTGCAACAGATGCTTTGAATTTGAGTCTGCTTGTTCTCAAAAGTGTGAGACAACAGCTGACCGTAAGCCATATTTTCCTATCGCCCCCATTCCCATATCAATTTATAAGCTGCTGAATGAAGTTAAGAATAGAATTGATCTCGTGTTTAGGATTTTCAAACCATTTGGAAGAGTTCAGCCTGCCCTGACTTTATTTTGCTCTTGTCACTAAGACACATTCATTAGCTACTGTTAAAGAATCCCTGAGCAGTTTCTAGGGATAGTAACACAGCTATTAAAAGCCTTTTGGATCCAAACAGTAGTTATTTGACACCAATCTGTCTTTCTAACTCTTGACAGGCACCACATAGGCAGACATCAAAAAAGAGCCGAGCATTTGATGAAATTTTTACTGAACAGTCTGCGAGCAGCAGAAAGGTTACAGACCTCCAGTGTTTGTGCAGGGTTTAGCTTGGGGGGCACAAGCTGGAGGTGCCTGTGATGCACCACCAGGAGATTAACATTCAATATCTTTAATCATTCCCAACAGTATTTGGAAACACGAACACATCTAAAGCCTCTCAAATAAACATTATTTATGATCTTGGGCAGAAAACAATGTGGGATTTTATGTGCGCGGAGAATATGATTTTAAAACTCCCTTTCTATTTTCCCATTTCTTTGAAAGGGTCCAAATGAAAACACCACTGTTCTCTGCTCTTTGAGTTATCTGTCAAAGGGAAATGTTTCTGTGAATGTCACCAGCTGTTTTATATCCTAATTAAGGGATTGGTTTGTTATTGGTACTTGCAGAAAAATATATTTTACTGATAACTACAGAGTAAATATTTATGCCTATTAGTCACAGCTAAAGAGAAATAGTTCAGAAACTGCTTTAATCAGTTGTTATTCTACCTGCCAGCAGTGTAACTACTTGAAGTATCATGAACATTAAATAGAAAATCAATGATGAGAGCAAGGGAGTCTTTGCATTTGCTCTCTCCCCAAAGAGAGACCCTGGCCTAGCTTTCACTGTGCTCTCTGATTTTTTTTTTTTATTTTTTTAATGACAAATGTGTTGAAATGAAAACGCTGTCAGTGAAAATGTGTTGGCCGCAGCCTGTAGTACCTTGTGTGCATTTATTGTGCCCTGCAAATGAGTTTGCTTCAGTTATGCAGCTCTGCGAGTATAATTTGCTAGAAAATCTCTCCGCTAGAAATTTCACACAAACGACAGGTTTTAAGCAAATATTGGAGCATACTAACGAGAGACGATGTCTACATTTACAAAATATATTCTTGAAACCAAAGCTGAGATGCCACAACCACTTATCCAAGGTTAACTTTATGCGCTAGAGATTTCACAGACCTCAGGACCACTGCGGTGCTTGAACAAAGTGGCTCACATGTGACCCTTCAGAAAATAATAGCAGCGTGAACTTACAGTCATTTATATCTGAGAAAAACACTCACACCCTTAGCTTTAAGCATGTGTTTCGCCTTAGTGAAGTGCATTTAAATGCTTAACTGCACGGGGGTGAAATCCGATTCAGAGACCACATGAGATAAGAAAAACCGAACGAGAAATGATTCACCCATAACTGGAAAGTTGTTTAAAACTACTGATACACAAAATTGCTGAGTGAAAACATGGCCTGTTGATCTTATCCTATTTCTCATAAAAAAAGAGAAGGCAAAATTCAACCAAAACCTGGTGACAGATTATTGAGAGCATGAGTGAAAACATATACTTAGAGGATTTCTGAAAGTAGAAATTTTGTGAGGGAAGAAATAGAAATCTTTAAAGTAACTCTGAAGTTTTTCTGTAGAGCAATTGTTTTTTCCCCTCTGCAGATCTTTGCACGCTAAGTAAATGTTTGTTGCAGAAACTTATGTGCCCCAACCAGATCACTTTTTGATTGACTAAAAATACAGAGAAATAAAGAAAAGCAATGGGAATGGGTTTTGTTTAAGGGTGATAACCTGCTTTTACTCTTCCACAGTACAGCTCATCTGGATGAGCCTGCAAACAAAAATGTTCATGGCAGACAACATGCATTAGAAACAATTTTTGAGCCAATACTTGCAGACTGAGCTCACTTCAGTACCCATGTTCTGGTAAAGCTTCTGCAATTATATTATTCGCCATAGAACGGGGCCCATGTAGTGCACGTGTTTAATTACCCTAAAGGATCAATACTGTTGGAAAAACAGCTTATTTTCCTCAGCTATGCATTTGTGAGCCTAAAAACATAATGTAAGGATGAACTGTTCTGTGCTGGAGATGATGCTCATGTGATGTGTTCAAAAGCATCCCTTTACCATCCTCCAAAAAGATGCACATCGTGTTTGTTAGCATTAGGGAAAAAGCCTACAGCTCTCAAACCAAGGAGGCAGACAGTAGGAAGCTCATTTCAAAAATTCCTACCCAGCAAAAATACCTTGCCAACCAATTAATTGGCAACTGCACCATGTGCTTGAACCAGGGGTAAATCTCGTGAGCCTGGTCAGAGAGCTGACTGAGCACAAGTAACTAATGAGAACAGATGTGTTGTCCACAGCTGTAACCACAGGCCCATCCAGTAAGTCTGAGACAACAACCAGAAGACCTGCTCGGAAGCCCGATGAAATAAATATTTTTAGCCAAAACAGCTATGTTGTCATTGGGAGGTTCCGTGTATTGAGTCTGGTGGTTGTGGTAACCCCAGCTGGGATAAGGCTGAGAACTAGCAGGCAAGATACCCGTCTGCCAAGGTGTTATGGATACCACCAAAGCAGCTGGCTCAGCCTAGACTGCTGTACCTACACCAGGTCAGACAACTGCTGTGTGATGGAAACATCTGCATTTGGGTAACACAGGTAAAAGCAATGAATCTCCATGCCCAGTCAAGCCAGCTGCCGGAAATTTGTCCTAAGGGGAACATGTTGGTCGCGGGCACGCTTGAAGGCTGAGCTGGCTCCTCAGGTTACTGGCTACTGAGATGGTGAATGCAAATCTTCTGAGGGTGTTTCTGCTTTCTTCCAAATATTACAACCGCCTGAAATCCTACCATTATTTTTGCCCATACCAAACTCAACATCTGTCTAAAGAGTATGACACTAGTGACTGAAGATGTGGTTGCCTTGTGCGGATGGAAAAACAGTTCAAAAGGGAAAAAAAAAAAGGGGGGGGGGAAATTTAAAAACAAACAAACAAAAATTTGCAGCCTCCTGACCGCTGTTGAACAACAATCACCACCCAAAGCTTTTTCCAAGTACATATCCCACCCCCACAAGTCAAAATCAGGGCTTTCAAATAACACCTCAGGGCAAGCCTTTGTTTTTCTTGAAAGTTTTCACTCTGAAACCTAGACTAATAGATTTGGGCCATGAAACAGTCTAAGCTTTTGGATTCTGGGAGGAAAGGATTTCCAACCAACTCTCAGTGAGCAGATATGTACTATCTGTCATCACTTCCCTGCTCTGTGGAGCAGTTGGAGAGGATTTCCCCTTTTATTCTCCCAGAGAACCTGGTTGTGCCAGGTATCAGAAGATATCAAGACAAGTTTGTGCCAGGTATCTCAGCCCCGTGTGTGCACGATCTCGCCCCCTCTTTACAGATAAGGAGCCTGCTCTGCACAAGGCCATGGTGCAGTCACAAGATTAATTCCCTCTCCTCCAAGCTGCCCTCCGTGCTTCCTTGTTCTCCCTTTCTCCTATTGCCGTGCTCCCTTCCCCTTCCTGCCAAAGCAGCAATGCTGAACGCTAACACCGTTCCCCCCGGCCCCCATCTGATGGCTTCTCCAGTACCAAACCTCCAATTCAGGTTTTCAAGTTGCTAAATTAATTTGGTTCCACAGAGTACTTTGGGGATGCTGAATGCATTAAGCAGGGAGAGGTACACAGTCACATAACCCTGGTATTCTGCACTGCCAGTGAGCCATCTTCCACAGGAAAAGTTATTCATCTCTCTGTCCTATCCATAAGCAATGCATAGCCAATATTTCCTGTTTTAATTTAAGTCAGTTTTCATTAAACCCTTTGTTTCTACCACCTGAAGCAGCAAGCTTTGGACAGGGTATTATAAATGAAGAACATTTTACCTTCACCCCTCACAGAATAGGCTGCTGACTTCATTTAAAAAAAAAAAAAAATAATCAAAAAAATTAAATCAGACAATGATGTTATTAAAGAGTTCCATATCATTGTAATTTGAAGTCATTTTCTAAATGGATCAAGAAAGCATAACAGACAAGTGGCTGAATAATACCTCAGACGACTGTCTAAACAAGAAATATTTTTCTTATTTTCATCTGTGTGATGCAGACACAGGCAATGATAATAATAGGAAGGGAAATAATTTCTTTAATTACTGTGTGATGGAGTATAATAGAATAAAATGGCTATTGTTGGCTGGGATTAGGATCAGATGGATGCCTTAGAAAGAAAGCCCCAAGATGTGGCTGGACAAACACCAGGCACAAATACATGCAGAAATTCCACGAAGCACTTTATTAGTGGGACCATTCACTGAATGGCAGCTGATAAGGTTTTCAATAACATGGACACTGCTAGTTGTATAATGCTCTGTAATCTAAACATAATTAAAAGTGTTAACAATTTTGTAGCCTTTATCTGAACACATTTTTCCCACATGCTTTAGGTGACCGGGTCATAATCCAAAGACAAGCAACTCTCTTGTTTTACACTATTAGTCTAGCGAGTGGCAATTTTTTTCCTGCACACAAAGGTCATTGTACCCCAGGCAACATCTCTTGTCGGTATCTTCCACAAATCCAGGATGCACCAAAACAAACACAGATGGATTACATGTTGTCTATTAACTCAGCATTTCTCTTCCTTTCCTCAGATGCCAAAAAATAATTAAAGAGCATTTGTGTGTGAGTGGTGGTAATGCATTCATATAATTTGGCAATTATCTTGTCAGCTACCTTTATTAGATTCTCAGTACTGTAAATTGCTTTAAAGTATGTACTATATGGCTCTACTATGCTTACTGCACCAGCTTCTGCAGTCACAAGTTCAGAGATATCTTTTTTAACAGTAAACATGTTTTGGTGAAGTTCAGCATGTATTTATAGTAAAGAGTTTTGATTTTAGGCATCAATAGTCACACTAGGTATTTCAATGGATTCTAAAATCTACCCAAAAGATTACCACCCCAGAGCAGGGCAGCAGGAAAGGAGGCGCTGATGTCTGACTCTGTGGGAGCCCAACTTCAAAGAGAAGCCTTCACCCCAAAGGAGAAGGCAGGGGTAGAAGACCTGGGCCACTGCAGGGAGGGGTACAAGGGTACCAAAGCAAGGATCTCCCTCTTGGTAAAGTGCCAAAATTGGAGGCACACGTGAGTAGAAAGTGAGATTTTGCGAAGAATAGCATTACTTAATACATCAGAACTAACTGATGGACTACAGTGTCATCATGATCCTAATGTACCCGGAAATACCTTTTTTTTTTTTCTCTTTTTCTTTTTTCCCCTCCTTCCTTGAACCTAGTGAATACGAAAAGTTACAGTAACAGCTTACAAAGTGCTTGGCTGGCTCTGTTTCTCTCATGTTAGCTACATATTTTAAGGCAAGATTTATCTGTCTCGAATTCCCAGTATTCACTGACACACTGAGATAGTCCATAACAACAGCAAATCCAAACGCATGCCCTCATGCTGAGAGGCACACAGTGCACACGAGCCATTAAAGCCAACTTCAGAGCTACTTGGAGCACTGATGGATACTTGGAGGATAATTACTGGCTCACTTTAATTTGCAAAAATTTCTCATGAGCCAGGATAATTGAATGCACAATAAAACTATCTGAATTGTTTGAACATTACATTATACTGTAATGTGCACCTAACAAATGGAGACACATTTTAAGGGATATGCTCCCCTACCCTCTTCCTAACGCCTGGCAACATGCAAAATTTTTCTACTCTGTATTTCTTTTGTTGGTTTTGTTTTTCAGTTATAGGTAACACTGAACATACTACCTTCCCCCATGGAAAAGTCTCCTTCCTGGATTACGTACAACCACAGAGTCTGGATGCAAGAAAAATACAGATGTGCAAAGGGTAAGAAAAAAATTCTGGGAACTGCACACAAAACCAGGCAATTTCAAATATATTGGTGAGTGCCTTTTCCATCACAACACAAAGAACAAATGTGGGCATATTATGCTTGATTTCACAATGAGGCACAATTACAGCACTCGGTTTGCAAGGCTTGATTTCACAATGCTGGCAAAATTGTACACAGCAGAGGCTAACACCCTCCGTGCTCAACCCTTTCTCCATCTGCTCTTTGCCTGCATGAAGCTACAGACACAAGGACCACTTCGGAGATGGACTGAGGCAACTTCACATTTCAAATAACGTGCTTGAGCACAGGACTTTCAGTCTCCAGCAATACTGGATGGTGGGCACCTTGGGCACCCAACATCAGGCAGTGTCAATAGTTGACCAGACTGGATGGGGCACACAGGCAACGTGCAGACACTGGGGGTCACCAAGCATGTGGGAAAAATGTTGTATTATCCCTATCCAGTGTAAAATGGTAAAGATGTCAGAAATTACAGCCACAGTCATCAGTGCCATGGGAAGCTAGAGCTGAAAGTCCCTGAAGCTGGGCATATCCGAGTATGGCTCTTTGAGGAATACACCAGCTATGAAGGTAATAAGGCTAAATCAGATGCCAGATCTCTCCAAAATTCAGCTTAGTCTCTTCTCTAAACATTATGGCCAGAGAAACTTAAGATGTGAAAATTCATGGCAGAAAGGCACTGAAGTTATATAAACATAGAGACAACCTATTTACAAAGTTTATAGCTAAATAAAATTCAAAACAAAGTTAACAAGAGTTCATTTCAGATATGAAGAAACAGCATTTTTTGAATATTTAATGGATATTTATGGAAATTTTGTAACAATACCACAGAGTTTCTCAATTTACTAATGATGTGATATAAGATTTTTTTATATGAGCTAAATTATTATCTTTATGTTTATTTTAGTAGTGACTTCTATGGATTGTCTGTATCTGAAAGATTTAAATGGGAAAGAAAACCCAAAACAGTTATTACCAAATTGGACAGGGGTTTCCTTTCTTTCCCTTTCCCTCCCTCCTTCTCAGATGTTTTTCTGTCTTCCCCTTTCTCCATTGGGAAAGGGGAACATCCCTCCAGACATTGTTTCCTGTTTAGAATACTAGCTTGAAATTTAGTAACTTTTGCTTTGAATTCCT
>JAOXNO010000003.1:8467842-8491839 GCA_028565335.1 Limnodromus scolopaceus
CAAGTGACTTACAAGTGAGTAAGGTGCCCAGGAGTCTAAAGTCAGCTTTCATAAATGGCTTAGGAAGACAAACTATAAAAACTTTTTTGTTATCTAAAAATGCCAACATATACTTGGTGTTTCTGGCATCCTGCATACTTTAGAAAAATCTCACTAGGATCATACCAAAGTTAGATAATTATCTATTTAGATAGGCAAACATATCAAAGTACTTAAGTACCTTGCCATCACAGCAGGATCTGATCCTCTAACCTACATATTTACTCTGTATTTAAACAATATTGCATAATTTCCAGAGCCTGGGTCCCAGTGTCTCCACTTCCATGTGAGTGCCCTAACCTATATGCTCCAGACTCACTTTCATTCCATTTTGAATTATTCAAAGAAAATCAGAACAATTTTAGCCAAAGAGAACTCTGCTCTGCTTATTTCATAGCCAAATGATTTGGGTATAAGAGACAGGAGCACGACCCTGCTGTGAGCAGAGGAGAGAACCCATCAACCAGAGGGACAACCTCCCCAGTCCCAGCGAGTAAGTCAAGGTTGCCTTCTCTGCTGTGCTATGTGGACATGCCAATTTCACAGAGAAATCCAGCAATAGGTTATTTTTCCTACAATATTCTGACCAGCCAAAAATATAGATAGTATTGTTCTTGTACAGCGTTAAGTGTTGCTAATCCCAAAACCACTGCTTCCTCTGTTTGTAAGGAGAGGAAATATCATGAGCAAAACAGTTTGGCTTTTTCCTTGGCGTTGCTCATTTGTGTAAGCAGCCATCATTTAGCATTGCAGAGTCAACCCCTTTTATGATACTCCAACAATTGCAGATATTTCACAACTAGAACTGATCTGTGCCAGCTTGCTCCCAGTTTTTTATTGAGTTCAAACTTGAGCTGTATTGTGTCTAATCCTTAAAGTGTGTGATTAGTAGTTATGAGTCTATTAAAAGAGCACTGAAGCCATTGCATTTTGGCTAGAACCTAGTGGATCCCCTCACGATGGTGATGCCACTTACACTAGATAAACAAACTGGCCAAAATATCTACTCTAGGATAAATCGTACCCTAGCATGACTGTCCTCTGTCCTGCTGAGATAGTTCAGGTGCTGAACCTTGTCTTAGCGATACCACTGCTTGGAAATGGGATTAAGGGGAAAGAAGCCACAATTGTAAATCCTCTACTAGAGGTCAGCTCACACATGCATGTATCTGGCAGCCTCAGAGAGGCAAACACATAATCACAGCGGTATGCAGTCCATAGGGTAGGTTCAGATCAGATACAGTTACACCATCAGGAAGCAAATAATTGGCACTCATTTGCAAAAAGCCACATTGGAGGGGACAGTCCTGTACCTCCCCAACGATTTATAAACTACAATTGTAATTACCTCTTTGAAAGAGCACAGATAATGACCTCTCACCAAGTGTGAATACACCACCCAGACATCACTTCTACCCTCTTCTCGGAATACAGAAAAAACAAACAAAGTTGATTATTTCATTCTAGCAACAAAGATCTTGCACAGAGGGGAAAATGATTCACACTAAATAATTTCCAAGAGGTGAGTGGGTCTGGAGGTAACAGCCCTGTCTTTGAACCCGAGTGGAAAAACCTAGGATTCTGTCCAGCAGACAGAAATACCTGCCTCAATGCCAAAAGCACCTCAAGGTGGGCATGACTAGCAGCTCCTTGTCCAGATAGCTGAAGTCTTTGAAGATGAAGGCAGTAGCTAAGCTCTGACCTGGAGTTGTACCACTTTCCAACTGTTTGTTTATATTTTTACATGAAAAATGGATGAACAGAAGCCAGGAGCTGAAGAAGAAGGGGAGGCAGAATCAATTACAACGCACTCAGGAAACTGGCAAAGAGAACAAAACAAGCTAGTGAAGTGAAGATGGGGCAGAGGTGAAGGTCAGGATGAGCTGGACGGTGCAAAACCCGGGCAGAGGAAGCAAAGATGACTGTACACCACCTTTGTGCAACACGGCTCCCCAGGGCAGCAGGTGCAGAGGGTCTGTACACCATGAGCTGATCCTGCCACGTACATGGCACATCCCTAAAACTCCCCTTTCCCTTGTAGGAGAGGAGGGGACTGGAGCAGAGCCAGCAGCATGGAGGCCAGCCCAGCATCTTCTGGCCATTGCACTCCAGCACTTCTCAGTGCCGGAGGGCAGCTCCCCCTAGGGTCAGTGACAGCCCTCAGAGAGCAATCTTCCTCACCAATTTATTCAAGATATTCCTATGGAGAATGTTGTATTGCCATATTCCCAAGAGAAACAGTGAAATACCAACAGCTTTCAAACATTGGACTCAACTGTTGAGAACATGTCGCAGGATGTTCCTTGGTTGTATGATGCATTTTCATTTGGGTTTGTGTTATTCACAAGATAGACTCATTATTATAATCATAAGATAACAGGAAGGAAGGAAATCATACCCAAGATCTCTGCTTTAAAACAAATGTTTACTACCATTACTTCCCTACATCCCTCTCTGAGTCGGAAACAAACAAGCATTGCTTCCCCAAGCCACCCATGCTGTGGGGTGTTCCAAAACAAGAGTGTTTCTCTCAGGCAGTGAAACAGTTGGGAGCTGGAATTAGTTGAGCAAAAAGGGGAGAAAAAAAAAGGCTCAGCTACAAGTCACATCCTCATCCTGACCACTCACTAGACTTCAGCATGTTTAAAGTCAGACCCACCTTCATTAAATAGAGATAAAGGACATCTCCCCTGCCTGAGGGACTAGCTTCCCTCTTCTGCCATATCACCTCCCAGATCCACCATTTAACAATCAAAATCTGGTATCCTCTGACACGCTACAAGGGTCATCTGCATCATAAGATCTACATGAGCATCCCCAGAATTCGTGTAGTCTCAGTCCAAGAAAAGTGGACTGCCATAAGGATCAGGGCATAACGTAGCAATCCTATTCCAAGCAATGTATGGTGAGAAATTCCTCTTTCTGAGAAACAGAGATAAGAAGGAAAGAGATGGTAATGAGTGAGTGTAATGAGTCACAGACAAGAAATCAGGTGGGCAAAACCTAAATCTGGTCTAAAAGGATACAAATAGGAGATACTTCTCTGTTCTGAAAGTATTTCAGAGGCATTTAAGAGGAATAAGCTGGTGGGAAAGATATCTACCCTGCCTTTGCCAGGGAACAGATGTGTTCTCGTCTGAAAACCAGGGGACAGAGCTCACACCAAGGCACAAATAAAAACACAAGTACGGTACCAAAAGCAGAGCTACTGCCTGATGACAGAGAGGATGGAGCAGCACGTTCTGTGAGTCCCCGTGTACCAAATCCATAGTAGAGAATCAAACTTAGATTCTGGCTGGGCATGTTTGATAAAAAGAGTTTTCCTTAAACAAAGACTTAGAATTTTTGCAGCACAGAGAATAGCGCAACTCATCGCTCAGAAGTTTGGCTCAGAACATCCCCCATTCTCTGCAGTACCAGTTTCCCCATCCTGGCTGTTCCAGTTGCTGCCATGTGGTTGCTCTTGGTAGGCAGCAGGACACTTCAAGCAGGAGCTATATTTTTAGTACATTTCACCTGAACACAAAACCCTCTTGCACAAACGATGGTGTGCGCGCAGACTGTACCCTCGCTTCTTTTGCTAGTCATGAATCAGGGAGAAATATGGCATCTGTTGGTTTTAATTAAAACAAAAAGTTCAAGCAAAACCCAGGAAGATGTGGGGAAAGGCTCAAAACAGCAAAGCTATTAACAAATGCAACTGAATTAGTAGTTGTTTTCCCAAAGACCACACAATAAGGGTTTTTTTTGCCTTTTCTTTTTTTAAAATAAAAACTGCTTCACTGATGTCATTCAAGCTGATTCAGAGCTTGTGCCCACTGCCGGTGACTTTAGCTAGTGAAGGGCTGTCAAGTACGTTAATAGAAACTTCTATTCATAACTTGCCTGAGGTTACGTCATCTTCTACAGACACCATGCGATGTGTCCTGCTTATGAGCAGATTTGTAGATGGCTGCTTGGGAGTCGTCTCGACCCCCTCCCCAGCCCCGACACCTTTCTTTGACAGAGCATTGTAGGGTGCAAGTGGCAGATTCACCCCAGGATCCAAATCAGAGCCCTCCTCTGCTGTACTCTGAGCAGAAGGAGATCCCTGTGTTAGCTGTGCCATCCCTGGTCCTTGAATGTCAGATGTCACCCGTACGCCAAGAAATACTTTGTCATCAACAGGACAAAAATAACCAATAAAAGCAGGGTGACTGCTCTAGCTCTGGGTTCCTGCCTACCTTTCTCTCTTGAGTAGCCTGGGCAACCAGCCTGAGGTTAGATATAAGAGTTAATAGTTCTCCACAGATATTTTGTCCTGCACGCGTGCGCGCAGGAGTCGAGCGTTGGAAGCCCACTGCAAGGCACTGTAAATATTACTCAGGGGTGCTATTGAATAAAGTCATATAAAAATGCACAGACCTTACAGCTTACAGCTGGACTGCAGCTTGCTTCTCCTAACCTTTCCAAATCAGAAACAAACCCTCTGTGCAATTAGAGAGGAAAAAAACCCAACATAAATCGAGATTTATACTGGCACCCGGAGGCTTGTGGACATAGTTCAAGAATATGAAAAATTATGTGCAAAATTCACATGGGGGCATAAGGGAATTCAACTTAACCATAAAAAAATGTCCATGCAATTCCACAACTGCAATGTATACAGAGTGAGCAGAATGGAGGGGACCTTCTGGGGCAGGGAAATGAAAGAGGCCACCAGGAATGAGGGGAAAGGTGCATGGGGATCGGCTTGAGGAAGCATCTAAAATTGACACAGCTGATGAGGAGGAATCTTCAGCACTTTTCCTTGTCTGCTTATCCATCTTGCCTCTCCTCAGCTAAGCAGGGACACTCAGCAAAATCACTCCGAGTTTACAGTGGATGAGTTAAGACTGCAACAGACCTCTGGACAGATACCTTTATCCAGAACTGAAACTGTCTTACTGTAACTACAAGGTAGTGGAGTCTAATATTCTCTCAAATTCACACGTTAATTACCCCAGATTATGTCGCCTGAACGCCCTCATGCAGGCAAACCATTAGACTTCAGACAGATCCACCAGACAAGAGGATTTTCACAGTAACCATCACTCTCACGATGCTTTGTGGCACAGGAAAGAGTTTCCCGTCCCCCTCATTTGGAAGTAGTCACAGGCAAAGAAGCTGCCAGCATCCAAAAAGGAGGCAAGCCATTTATTCACTGTTCTCTGCCTTGCCGGGAAGTCACACAAAACCCCTGAACTTGTCCCTCCTCAGTGACCCACTCGCCGGGAAGGCTGCTCTCCCTGTCCGGGAACCACTGAATTAAATAATCAGGTCCCAAGGCAGCTGCCAGCCTGGCCTGGGCAAGGGACAAATAAGGCAAAATAAGCTCAAAGCATGAATCCATGACCACATGACACTTCCAGACTGACTGCTAATATATGCGTCTCCAGAAAGGTGCAAATGAGTGAATGGCCCATTCGTTGCTACATTTTAAGTGCTCCTGCCTTTGAAGACAACTACTAGCCGGAGACAGTGAGCACACATTATCTATTGCTTATTTAAGATCGATGTTGCAAAAAACTTTTTGAAATTCTTTTCTTTCAAACAGGAAAAATATGTTTTTGATATAAAACAAGTCTTCCAAACCAAAATTTTACCCTGGACAGAGCTAATTCAAGCGCTTTCTGGTCGTGAATTCACAGTGGGAGATGGAAAACTGTTGGGAGTAAAACTGCAAGGGCTATTTAGCTGGGATCTCTTTAGATAGTTAAGAAGTGAGTCATAGAGACACCACCACTAAGCTGGTCATTCATCAAAACCAGTCTGGCTACAGACACCACAAGTCCTGTTATCTTGCTGCCAGACACTACATTTTCCCATATCAGTCTGCCTTGCAGCCTGGTCTCCTCATGGTCTCACAGTCTTCATCATTTTGGTCTTCTATGAATTTCTTTCCTACTTGCAAACATTTTCACTTCATCCACCAGGCAACCAGAAGAAGAGAATGCTCAGACAGACCATATCCACATTTTTTAAAATTAACTTGCTGGCTCTTGGAAAAGCAAGACATTTTTCCCCCAGCTATCTTCAGGTGAAAGAAATAACCTGCATAAAAGCATTGGCTAATTTAATTTTACTGACTTTCCTCCTCATCCATTGAAAAAAATTTCTCAGAGAGAAGGCATTTTTAACTAGGCCTCTTTTCTGCAAGAGACAGAGCAGCAAACATTTCTTTTGGGGCAAAAACCCTTCCCTAAAATCAAAACAGTAAACAGATATTTGCCCCTAGATGAGAAACACACAGGATGTGTATTAGCCATGTCACTTAGTGCGTGATTAGCGAGCTGTTAGATGCTACAGCAACGAGACAACTGCAATAGCATATGCAGAACAACCAAGAAGGAAGGTTTTTCTTAATGGAGACCTAACTCATACAAGTGACTCTAGAAATAGAGCTCCCTGCACCTCTGCAGGGCATCCTGGAGTTTTAGATGACCAGTGACATGTGGGCAAACCATTATTTGCTTGCACAGTGCAAAAATCAGACATTCTGAATGACAGCTCTTTGTTTCTTCATTTTCAGACTCGGGAACCAAATCCTCAGTTGCTTCTTGCGTACGGCAAAGCCAAAGTTGCTCTGTGCAGAGATCAGACACTGAGTCATCCGAGATGGCTCAACACACACATTTCCGAAGCACCCTGCGACGCACTACGTCTTTCTTTGCAAGAGGCGCTGGGTAAGAAGCAGACAATAGGCTGCTCGCCTTCAAGCCTCTCACTTGGAATGATTTCCACCCAGAACAGCTTCCAAACATTGCTTTTGCTGACTGCGAGGGAAATAAAATAACTCCTGAAATATTTGTACCAAGTGGTCCTGCTTGTCTCGAGTCTGCGAGCAACTGTAACACAGATATGCCATCTAAAGCAGGGGAAAGTGGATATGGCTCCAGTGACCAGCCCTGTGCTTAAGCCATCTTCCACCCACTGACGCCTGGATCCAACATATTTTCCATTATTTTACAGCAACTGATACAACTTCCATTCCCCTTTATAGTGTCTGCGCATATCTGATTAATTCTTCTTTCTCACAGGAAGCCCAGCAGCCATAGACTACCGTTTTATTAGGTAGAGTATATCCAGATGATTTCAATAAAGCACTTTAAAAAAAAAAAAAAAAGAAAAGAAAAAAGAGACTAGTTTCCTGGTATTACAATAAAAAAAAAAAACCTACTTGGAGGGAATAATTTCAGATGATAAATCTGCTGCCATTCACCAACAGTTGTATAGCTGATTAGAAACAGTGCATTGTCCCAAGCATGTCCCCTCAGACTTCCCACTGGGAACACTGCAACTCCCAGCAGTACAGATATGAAACATATTCCCCCACACAGAGATGCTAATATTGGTGATAAATTGGTAACATTTAACAGCTATTGTGCTAGATTTCTTGACAGAGAGCACACATCTTTTCATACACATTTTTGTAATATTTAGATTCAAATACATTGGGCATTTTCCTACCATCTTGAACTTTTTATTTAAATTCTCAAGTCTGGAGAAATTAGAACAATCCACTGTCAACATCAAAACCATTAAAAGCTAAAGGAATGTATTGAGGACAATGGCAGTAGCCTTACGGGTGCACTCAATAGAATCCAACTACAGCCATTATATATAACAATTTATTCTTGCATGAGCCTGAGACTGGATTCCCATTATGCTGCACACCAGTATCTCATCACAGCCCTACACAGGGAAGCGCACAGGCATTGGAAGGAAGAGGACAAGAAAAACAAAAAATCACCTGTGAGCATTATGACTGCATTTGGAATGAGTTTGTTCCAGCCAGACTTTTCCACTGGGCTTTGCTGCATCAGCACTTGCAGTAAGAATTTTAAGCTTGTAAACTCAAGCGTTGCCCCCAGAAGTCATTCAGAGGACAGAGCGCTGCTGCTAACGCTGTGCAAGATACTACTCCCAAAGCTGCTCGAGATTAAAAAGGGGAATTAAATGAATACGAAGGTGGAACACACATCTTCATGGGACGCCTGTGCAAACACGTGCAGTCAGTTTGCAGCAAGAGAAAAGCCAAGCTCTGCTGGCTCATAGAGGAATGGTTTTGGGGTTGGGGTTTTTTTTGGGTCCATTTTACTGACTACAGACATTCACAATTTCTCTTATTTCTCATGCAACTGCTCCCCCAATCTCCATATATATGTTTCCTACTTTGAGCCCTTTACAATACAGCCGGCTCTTCTATAACTCTGCACATTCAAATCCCAGACCTGAAATATGAACGTAACTGATGAGAAGCGGTTGATTTAAACTCCACGTTAAGACTGAGCATAAAACATGTGGAGCCAGGACCCTGTGATTAAGTCCAAATATCCTTTAAAATTATTTTTGCAAACATTTATTTGTATGACAAGAGGAAGACATCCTCCCCACTCACAGATGCTCTGAGAACAGAAAGCATAATAAATTGTGAAATAGGAGTATCTGTCTAGCTAATAAAATAATGGTTGAATTCATGGGCAAACGACTGACATATGTTAGCTCTTTGGTTATCCTAAAATCTGTAACTCCTTAAAAAGCACCCGGATATCACAGCTTATTGCATGCAGGCAGACTGCAATAAATGCATCTCTCTCTGGGTGGGTGCCTGCACGTTGACCGCTGGACCCAACTCTTCCTTCAGCATCAATGACCACAGCTAAAAATCAGAATCCAAGTACAGCACCGATTTGCTCTCATATCTTGAAAAGCACTGCTTTAATTAAGAACGGCGTTAGATCGTTGTGTTGTGTTTGTGTAGGTTGCCACTCCAGGCCATCCCTGTAGTGTTGGATGTTTGTGGTCTACTCAACTTCCTGCCGTTCAGTCACTTCTCGCTTGGTGCTTGCCATGAGATATGTCGACTACAACATCTGTGCATGTAACATCAAAGATTCACTTTAGTTTACATTCTGGTGAGATGAAGTAAATGCAAGTTGCTTGGGTCTTTTTTAAATTTATTTTTTCCTCCTCTTCTGTTTCGTCTTTAGAGAAAGACATGCCACTGATGGGTTTCAGTTCAGTGCCAGATAAACATAACAAAGCATGATGGCTGTCTACCAAGGTTGTTGCATGTTCTCCCCGTGGGAGGAGGGAAAAAATATTTACAAAAATTATCACATACTCAGGTATAGAGGGCCCTTTGCAGGAGAAGATGTTCTATTCAAACTCAGAAATGAAAACTAGCCTAGCAACAGCACTTTTCTTAATCCTCCTTCCATCTTCTTAATTACAGATGACACAAGTTTACTAGGGGGAAACAAATTTATTTGGATAAGTGTCTGCATTAAGGACGAGAAACCTCACTGCAACACCTAGATGATGAGACAATCACTAATGAACTGTTTTAGAGGAAGAAAACTGGTCTGACAGGTAGGACGCTAGTCTCAGATTTTAAACTGCTGTTTATTTTGCCCTGTCCTTAATTAGGCACTGAAATATTTTGATGAATCTGGATGTGATTCCCACTGCTTTAATGTCACATTGTTAGAATGAGGACAATAATATTTCTCTACCTTATGCATCAGGAGAATAACTACATTGAAGCCACAGATGCTCAGATACCGTGGTGATGGGAGACACGATGGCACCACTGATCTCTACTCTGCACAGTATCTGTCCTCTATTCTTGCAACCCCAAAAAGAAGTTCACATTAAAGCTACCTGTTTCCAGTCTCTCTCCAGAAGTTATTACCACTACAAGGCTCTTTGGGATATCAATTATTGGTAGAGGAGCCAGAAGAAAAATGAAAAGAATCGAGCCACTTAAGGCTTTAACACACGACCGACGTGCAGTGGTTCAGAGTAGCTGGAAAATTTGCAGAGCTCCTGCTGGTGGTCCCAGTCCGTCCCATGGAACAAATGGTGTGAATCCTGCCAGCAGCGATTCACAGGTACAGAGGCTCCCAAATGCACCATTAACTTCTACCCTCTGGAAAGCACGCCTGCATTCAGAGAGTTCTGCATTTCTCCCTTCATCCATAGCCACATACACATACCAACATTTTTGCTATCAGGTCGGGGGGTTTAAGGGCAACTTCTGGCTATTTTCATCTTACCAGGTGCTGTAAAGGCGAATTGATATCACTCAGCTGCATAAGGCCTGTATCCATTTGGGCAAAGCACTTCTGGCTATTTTTTGTTTCCTTTAAAAAAGAAAAGAAATCTCCCCAATGGCTAGTTTTTCCTCTTTGAGAGAAATTTACATTTTCCAATGTAAATTCTGTACCACTTCCTCATGTGTGTGTATATACCCATACATTTATTTCTATGTCCAATTATAACCATATTGTCTCTGAAACTCTCTTTTGAAACTTACAGCAGGAAAAAGCCACTGGTTCAAAAGAGAATATTGACATTTTTTTCTTACTGGCCTGGATATCTGCCCAAACAAAGAGCTGGTTAAAGACAAAATACAAAGAACCCTTTTGTGAGGGGCTAAGTTCACCTGGGAGAAGTATTAATGAAGTCCCACAGGGGTGGGGACTCAAACTTCCCTGCTTTCAACGATAAAAGAAGCCAGGCTGAGAACACTGAGTACCCTGCCTTCCCCACCCCTTTCTCTTTAAACCACAAGGAGTGCTATCTTAATTGAGAATTAGGGACCTTTCTGCCTTTAATCTATAGGGTCTGTGGAGAAAGAAGCTAGGTTTTCAGATGGTAGACCAGCTGCTGCGTGGCAGCCGAGAGTCTAAAGCAAAGTTTATAAGTAGGTCAATGCAAGAGGGCTATTAACTCTGACGGAAAGACCTTTAAAGAAATCAATACCATAAGCAATAATTACATGTGATAGCAATACAAATGACTGAACTCAGAATATGGATGTTCTAGTGTGTATTAAGCCATTTGATCAATTTTCTTGCTACTGCAGAATTCAAGGAACAAGGTCATTGCTCTACCAGGAGATTAATGTCCACTCTAGTCAAATATCACCCCTGACATTACTGTGTAAATTATAACACTCTGATAATTATTCACCAGCTGTGCTGGGGAACATTTTTCTCTGACCTCGTATGTTCGATTATTAGTTTATAGCCTAAAGTTGGAATATTCAAATGTCTTTATTTGGATTTATTAATCCTTAACTTTGAACTCTTTGCCTTAATTGTTACATCAAAGTAGGGTCTTGAATTGTGCATTATGGAACATATATTTAATTTTAGCACTTTTCACACATCAAAAAATAAGACAGTAGACTGCTCCTTGTTTGTGTGCTCTCAAGTGAGCTTAAAAGGATGGATGTGCATGAACAAGGGGCAGTCTTCATGAATAAGGTGGCACCTCCAGGGTCAGCCTTCTGCCTGGGCAGAGCAGGCAGCTGCAGGAGCAGAAGAACAATGCCAGGGAAGAGCATCTTCGAAGGGATGGGACACATCTGTCCACTTTACCAATGCCACAGCCTTGGAAAGTCAGGCTTTTGGCTGCTTGCCTACCTACAGGAAGAAGCAATCGCTTCAAAAAAGAAGGAAAACGCTATTCCCCACACACCCTGCTCCCACCCCAGTAATTGCAGGAGAGTAGAGCTCAAGGAGACAGGCTAATAACGTCTTCCTTAGGACCAGGGAATTGTCCAATCCCTGAACTTCTGAAAAGCCTTGAACCAGTTTCACCCACTTGCGGGAACACTGCACCGCGATATGAACACAGCCCTGCTTTCCTCCAAGTCCTGTTTCCAAGGACCTTTTGTGTTTCGTCTTTTGGTGTGCAAGTTCTGCTGCTTCTTTCACGAGAGCATCAAAACCTCTCCCTGCAGTGCTTTTCCTGCGCAAAGCGCAAAGAAATCCACACAAGGTGTGGGGATTCAGCAGCTTTTGCAACGGTCACAACTTTAACGAGAAGGGCATATTTCCAGATCTTCTCATTTATTTTGAAGTCCACCTCTTCAAACTGCCCCACAAATCTCCGTCTCCAATGCACGCTCATTTCCAGCAACACAGTGCATCATCACGGCTTGGTGAGGAGGGCTGTGAAACAGCCCTGGGTTTGTGCATCACGGCTACTACAAAAGTTATACATGTATACATCTCCGCTGAGTGCAGGCTGCTGACCCAACTGCACACCTCTCTCTTGTGAAGGCTAAAAATCACAACTGAATGGTACTAAGAGCACATATTTCGAATGAATAATTCAAAGCTAGGAACAATTAAGACTTTCTGCCAACGCAGAAAGATTTATGGCATCCAGGAAACCACTATTTTGAAAGAGACATTCTTCAGACTTCCATTAGAAAATAAAGTAAAATGGTTTTGATGAGCCAATTTCCTTTTCCCTTTCCTTACTTCCCCAACATACACACACTGGCTAGGTTTTCTATTACTTTGTTTCCAAAAAAAAGTTAGAAATGCTGAGAGCATACGAGCACTTAACATTGATGCTCTGTCATTTCAAGTAATACTTATCATTCAAGAGAAATACTACAACATAAGCCTGTAACATGTTTTTAAGCAGGGGTCTTACAGAACGAGCACTGTAAAGGCATTTAGGCTGGACTTTAAAAAGTGAAAATTTCATAGCTGGTCAAATACTTTTCCTCTGAGTAGCTTAGGCCTTTTTTGATTGTAGAACTAAAACAAAATGAATCTGGTTAGTGTTCTTTGATAAATTATTCTGTCATTTGAAAAACAAGTCTCTGTAGACGTAATTGAAGGTTACTACTTTCTGAAACTTGATAGAGGGTGTAATGACTCCATTCTACCTACACTTAACAGGCAGCCTGTTATGGTAAGTCAATATAACATTAAACAGGATATATTCTACTGCTTTTGTTATGAAAAGCCTATAGCAAAAAACCAGATACACACTTTTTCAGGAAGCATAAGCCAAGATTTTCTGCAAAGATTTCTTAACAGAACCAAATGGGGCAGAGTTTTCCAATTCATCAACATTTCAGGTTAAAATACATACATAAATTCATTACCTGGGATAAACGCATACATGCAGGTCTTCAGTCTTTGTGCAAGAAAGGGTAACCTAGGTGCTGAGCTTTCTCCTGGCAACACAGGAGTATCTCTCACCCCAGCCTCACATATCACAGGCCACCTTGCAACCAAAAGGAACCACCACAACCATCAGCTAGTTTCTTTAACCTCTTCTCTCAGAGGAAACAGCTGGACTCATGTTAATTACAGAGTGAAAACACCTTGGTCTTCCTTTCATTCTGAAAAGATCCCACTTGCTCTGTTAGAGCTGGTTTGCAAACAGCCACCGAGAGGCTACAGGTGGGCAGCATTGCCTGATGGCCGTGCTACACCCTCCTCATCACCGCCTGCATCAGCACACCTGCACACACAACTGAAAGCACAGCCCTTCTTTTGCATGAGCAGGGGGAGTTTGAACCATAGGCTTACTGAGTTATCTTATATATATGTATATATAAATATATATATATAAAAGGACTGAATCTAGAGTGACTGTAAACAACTTCTTCAGCCTGTGCATATTCTGCAAGGTACAAAAGCACAGCAGGGAATTCAAGCACACGTTGGGGTCACTTTGGCTGAAATGCTTAAGTGACTCAGAGAATAATAATCACCTGTTTTGCGAGACATAGTGGTACTTTATAGTTCTTACAAAACATACCCGTGTATGTATGCATATGTTTTGTTGCATATATGCAACAAAATGCATATATGAAACATATAAACTCAGCCACTTTTGGCCAGAGTGGAGGCATGTGGGTAAGCAGCTCCCAAGTGTAATAAGCATCTTGCTTATATTATGTAATAGGATTCGTCTTGTGATCACCGTATTAGAATTTCAGTGCATAACTGTTAAAATAATAAAGTATCAGTACAAGCTTAGCTTTTTTGGTTTAACCCGAAGACTGATGGATATTCTCCCAATGCTTGCTGAAAGGTTTTATTTTATTAGGTCACATTACAGAACTGTCTTCCTGAAGAATGAAATAAATTCATCTCCTTGGTGATAGCATGTTTGACTGACATGATGCACTCACCAACATCTTGTAGACAGCTGTGAACATTTGCAGTGGTGCCAATTAATCTACGATAGCATCAATGGAGACAGAGAAACAAAGAAGCCAACACAAAAAGCTCTATTGAATAACATAATAAATGAGTGATGCAGGTGTTCTGTGACTTGGTTTAATTTTTTCAACCTTGCAGAAAGGTAACACTTGAGTCAACAGTGGTCAAGGTGTATCCCAGTCATTGCCTCTTTTCTGCCTCCTCTCAAATAGCAATGTGTGGCTCACACTGTGAGTTTCACTCACAAGTATAGAGCTTGTGCATATAAATACTAGCTTTTGCATGGTACAGCTGGGTGGAAGTTGCTTTCTAAAATGGCTTTCAAGGCTCTAACTTTGATGATATTTTCAGGATTTTTTTTTGTGGCATCAGAAAAGATATAATTTAAAATAACTACTAGAAACAGCTGCAAAATCCAATGAACAAAATGGCAAAAGTCAAAACGATGAGCCTAACCCTCATTGAATTTAATGGGATGTAAGCACGTGCTGGTTGCTTTGCTGAACCGAGGGCCTTGCAGTCTTAGCTTAATGAGTTGCTTTGTAAGCTCTGAGCTAAATGGAGCTTGGAATCTTTAATGACCAATCTGTGTAAACAGCAGCTACTAAATAACATTTTAATGCCCTGATGATCTTTTAACTCAATAGACAAATGACGAGGCAATTTTAGCTAGCATCATAGAGCTAATGCAGCAGGGAATGCACTCTGGAAAGAGCAAACAGAATAAGTAAGCAAGGATACAAAGGATGAACAGTATCTGGTACAACTCAGAGGCTCAGATCTGCTTCCCAGAAGTAAGATAGCCAACATTTGTCCCAGTTCAGAATGTACCTATTTTAGCAGAATAGCTCTAAAGTGGTACTTTAATCATGAAGTATACAGGGACCAGGGTTTTAGAGCCATGTTTCCACTAATGCTAAGGGATGCAACATGATTAAAGCACAGTATTGAAAAACTGTCTTGGCACAGTCACAGTGAAAACTGAGATGTGAAGTCCCAGCCTGCTAATATCACAGCTGTGTCAGGAAGGGCTGTGCGAACCAGAGGTAATGGAGCAAGGTCGTTATGATTGGTACAGTCAGTTACTACTCCCTCTGCCACAAGGATTGGGTTAGATGTCAGTCAAGTCGTGAAATAAACTCTTTATGAAAAAGATGTGGTTGAAGGCATGATGAAAGCAAGGCTATACGCTTACAACACATTGCAATGTCTTTAAAGAAGTGCCGACCATTTGCCTGGAAGTGCACGAGCCAAGAGCACACCTAAGGTCTGCATTTAATCTGCTTACGGGCTTACAGTGACTGCCTGTGTAATATAGCAGACTGCAGGTGCAAGCGCTCTGTGAACCCACGCTTCTGAAACTTGTCCACAGCTCTTTTTGCTTTAAATGACATTACCATTGGACCCCACTAAAGATGCCAACTGCCTATAGGGTGACTCAGTCTGGATCAGATGTGTAAAAACACTTCCAATGCGTGTCGAGCTCTCCTGTTACCCACTGTACACAGAAGCCTCTCAGTTGAGGCTGCTCCTTCCGTCCTCCCAGCCCTGTACCTTCATTACTCACCTCCTTTTCACTCTCTCCAAGTTCTTTGCTCCCTATGAGACTCCTTGGTGCCCAGCAGTGTTGTTTCATGGGGAGATGCTGCACTGGGCAGTCTCAGGTCTGGTACTTTCTCCGCAGGATCTTGACCAAGTGCTGTTTAAAAGCCCCATGATCTCTAGGGCTTCTCTGAACAAGCTGTGTCTCAAAATATATCACCGCTTTCCCTGGGCTGAGGGAAACTCACAAACTTAGGAGGTCCAAAGGCAATGACCACTTACTCAAATGGAGTGCAGGAGAGAAGTGAAGTCTCTGGCGGGTTTATATAGGCACCTTCAGATATGCAAAGGGGTTGAGTTCAGTCCTCTCTGAACTCTGGGATGGAGTTAGTTATTATTTCCTTTTTGATCAGATTCTTCCTTTCTCAGGGAACACACATGCAGTTTTCCTGAAAAAAACATATGTCATATCTATAACCTTTGTCACCTGGAAATGAAGCTGCAGCCCATGCCATGCTTTTGTAGGTCTCTGCCATAAAGATGTCAGTTTTTGGACTGGTTAACATCTGAGACAGGTTGGACCACCACAATGGGGATAAAAACTGTTGCTTACCTGTTGGAGGGCAGATGCAGACCTTTTTTTTTTTTTTTCCCGTTGCATTTGGAAGCAGCATGAGAGAAAAAGGGGTTGTTCAAAAGTGTAATTGTCATGACTCAACCTTGAGCAGGCAGAAACAGAGGGGCCTGAAAAGATGCTTTTCATATTCCTCAGATACAGCAGGCTCTTCTTGAGTGGCTGTTGAAGCAACCTGGCCGAGGAGAATATGTCGGATGTGTCAGCACCTTCAATGGACCTGCACGAGAGACCTGCATCCCAGAGGGGGTCCAGGAGACACAGAGGCAGCCAGGGGAAAGGGAGTGACTGAATCAGAGTAGAATTAATCTTTGAATTGTCAGTGCAGTAGTCTGTGTTACACACAGCAGCTCCCTGCTTTGATCCAATTTGATTTGTTATTGTCTTAATACTCTAAGATGTTTTATGTATCTTTCATCCTCTCTTCATTTGAGGCTGATTTATACCATCCATCCCAAGAAATAAAGCAGGAAGCCGAAGGAGGGTTCTGAATCTGTGGAAAGTTTATCCTCGGGCTTATTGGGTACAGCTCTTCTCTGCTCATCTTTTGGAAAGCCAACTCCCCCAAACTGGCTGGCGACGCTGCTCCTGTCTGGCTCCGGGTGCCAGCAGCCGCTCTTGATCTCCCAGCCACAGGATGCTTCGCTCCGGGTAGACGAGCTGGCCTGTCCCAAAGCATTGATAGTGGTGAGAAACTTCTTTTCAATATTCAGCTAAGTGGTTCCTCCACTTAGATAAGCCGTTCTTTACTTTTCCTGGAGGTTTTTTCTTTCCTTTATGTGGCTGCTGATCCAGTCTATGTTGGTTTTTAATGGATGTATTAATGCCTCTTCTTTGAAGGTTTGCCAATTCATTATTTAATGGCTCCATCAAGACTAAGAAAAATTCTCCCTGAATCCATCTACCTCTGCAGAATAAGGGCTGGCAAATCCTTGTGCCCCAGACAAGGTGCAGAGGGAGTGTCATCCTGCAAATAAGCTGAGTGCATTGCAGTGTTGTGTTGCAGCCCTGTCCATGCCTCCTCCTGCACTGCTGGAGGTGACACTCCTCTGTACCAGCAGCTCTCATAAAGCCCAGGTGGTAACATCACCAGTTCTGGAGGTTTCTTATCACCAGCCCGCATTTCCCCACTGCCCTCAGAATTGTTTCATTATATTTCTGCAGCCTGATTTTTTTCTGCTTATCAGATGACAGTCCAGCTGGTAGGGAAGAGGTTGTTGTATTATTCGCACAATAATATAAGTCCAAACATGGCCACATGGTTGGCAGTCCTCTCCTGCCTCATCGATTTATTTTATTGGGTCTGCATCTGACAAATTCACACAGCAAGCCTATTCCTTTGCATTGTTTTTATCTTCTGCTTCTTCTTCTTTAAATTCTTCGGTCATTGAAGCTTTGGGACAAGGTAAAGCTCCTCTCCCCACCCTTTGCACCATAGCTCAGAGATAGACCGTTTTTCCATGGCCTCTCTTCAGGACATACTATGACCCAGGATGCTCATGTCTCCAGACAGCTTCTGTTTGCCTTTTGCTTCCTCTGTTTGACTCATGTTCTTCCCTTCTTGTGATCTCTCTGCTTATCTCCCACGCTGCTGTCTCAGGAGGCATTTCTCTAACGTTTGAGCTCCTTGTCTCACCACTGGCTCCTGCGAGATGGAACCCCACACTTCATAAATAACCTGGTCTGTAATTAGCAAGATTTTCTGTCTCCAGACTCGCAGTTCTAGTCCTGCACACTCCAGTGAATCCCTCCTTGTTTCTTCTTCACTGAAGCTGAAAACATCACTCACCTCCTCTTTGAGATTGATGTGCTCATGTGACCCCTGGGCAGCAGATCCAGAAAATGGGCCTCTCCTCCTGAAAATAGCAGCTTGCTCACCTTGTCCTTATCTCCTCACTATGAGACAGATAAAGATGTTGTTTCATCTTTATCTCCCCCAATCCCATTGCCAGTTCTGAATGCAGACTTGCCCCTTAATACAAAGTTTGTGTAAGGCTTTTTATCCAGTTGTCCTGGGAGGCAGAATCGCTCCAGGCTGCTCCTCTTTCCGTCCCATCCTGCCTTCTCCACTTTCCAGCCCTCCAGATGCTGCTTTGTGTTTCAACAATTGCTCTTCTCTCTGTAGCGGGGGACGTGCTGACTGCTGCCACCGCAGCCCATGGAGGGCTCCAGGACTGTTAACCTAAACCATCCCCTTCATGAAGGAAACCATCTGCAGAGTAGCTTCAACCACCGTTCATCACCCAGCAGGGCCATCCACAGGCTGAATCCTGCAACCAGGGTCTCCCCACCACCCTCCCTAGGGATTTATTGCCCCCTTATAGTTTGTAAGCACAAGGTGAATGATACCATAGTCTTGCAAAGGTTTTGAAGAGCTGTGCTGTCCAAAGCAGTGTGCAGAATTGCATAAAAGGAGCATCCGTTCACTGATAGGTTCCAACTCTGATGGGCAATGTCAACAACTTTCTCTGAAAATATTTTTTTTATCTCTGCCATGTTAATCCACATGCATATAAATGTGTTATTACTTACATCCTGGCCTCTGGAAAGATTTGCTTCCTAAAGCCATTCAGTCTGCCAAAAATCCTTCCCAAATTTAAGTGCTGCCGCTTAAATTGTTTTGTTATTCTTCAAAGGCTACTTATGACAGCATATGATAGAAGAAAAATATGCTCTGCATTCAAAATTATTTTATAAAACCCTCAGTAAAACATCATTTGGATGTTTTTAAAACTGCTGACAGATTCCCCAAGAACAGCTGTTTATAGACAAATTCCCCACTAGAAGAGCAATGTCTGGGGGCTACCACATCATGTACCCTTTGCAAATCCTGATACTATCTGAAAAGGTGACTTCAAAAATTGTGTTTCAGACCAAAACAGCAACCAAGCATTAGAAATGTTCAAAATCCAAACTACACTTGGATGAGAATTTTGCAGATGTCTCTTCCAGCCTCCAGAGACATCTGTGGATTTAGACAAATATTTTCATCTGACCTCCCCAGCCTATCTTAGAGGTCCATGAGACCAGAATACCACCCTTGTAAGTGTGTCTCCAGGTCCATGAGTTGTGTCTATACAGAAACCAGCACAGCAGAAGGGGAACTCTGCCAGAGAGCGTTATAAATACACTTACAAATATAAAAAACATATTAAGAGGCCTTAAACCACTTTTACCTGGCCATAGGTACACATAACCAGGATGCACAAGCAGAATCAACTACTGGCAATGGTGATGGGCCAATGCCACAATTTTATTTTGTCAGAGGCTGTCTAGTCTGCTGACTGCAATCCAGAGAACTGGGAGCTTTCCAGGACTTTGTATGTAACAGAATTATCAGAAAGCAGACAAGGACTGCAAGTGAAATACTCAAGTAGACTGGCCAAACCAAAGGCAAAATTAGCAGCCGCCTCTTCCACTGCCATCAGTAGCTGAACTGAAGATCTAATTAGGGGATATTTCAAACATTTTTGAACAAATATAACAATACTTCATGTTGCACAAATACAGAATCATAGAACGGTTTGGGTTGGAAAGGATCTTGAAGATCACCTAGTTCCAACTCCCCTGTCATGGGCAGGGACACCTCCCACTAAACCAAGTTACACAAAACCCCATCCAGCCCGGCCTTGAACACCTCCAGGGATGGGGCATCCTCAGCTTCTCTAGGGAACCTGTTCAACAATTATATGTACAAGATTTATAAAGTACAGCAATATTTTTATGGTTCTGTAAGTGATCTTCAGCCAGAAATCTTAGGGTATAACCAGAAAAGAGTATATCAGGTCAAACTGCACCAATAGGAGAAGGCAAGCTTGTTATAAAGGAATTAAGATTTTTAATGCAAAACTCTGAGGTCTTTCTATTTCTACTGAAAACCGTGGCAGGTAGGGATGTTGGGCTTAGACTCACTTGCATATCATAGGGATTCTGAGCATCAGAGCTCCCACTGCAGCATCTCCCAAGGTCCATGTTTCTTGAACAGAAGCAGAAACAGCAGACTCCTCCACTCCTTGCTCCACCAAGGTTAGTTCATCTCTGATGTTACAGTAGCTAGTTAGAGAAAAAGCACACTTTTTATTTTTAATGGCTTTACATGGCCAGGGATTTTTTATTTTGGAACTTGGTTCTCATTTTCCAGAAAGCCATATGGGGTTTTTTGCACTCTAAGCAGCTTTATTTAATATGGAAAGTAGAATATCTTTTAAAACAGAAACCAGCTGCGTAGTTTATGGGTATCATCATATGGCTCTGCTTTTTGTTTCCTTACTTAACTGGAGTTTGGGGTTTCCAAGTTGCCAAGCTGCTAACACTAGTAAATGGAGTTTATTAGAGACAGTGTTTGTTGAACAATAACATTTTATATAGTCTGTCACTGTCTAGTACCTTAGATGAGTTACACATTTCTGTTCCCTATTCTTGCCCTGATCTTTTTTGGCATTTTAGATCCTGTTTTCAGCTGTGCACACCAAAGAGCAAAACCAAAGACATAATCTTGTGCTTGCTTATGCCTAAAATCTGCAAAGCTGTTCCTGACCAAAGTCACCCAAAGGTCTGAACAGAATCAGGCTTCCAAGGGTTAATCCTGCAGTGCTTTTGACTGAGTTTAGCCAGCAGGAAGGGATTGGATGGCAGATGAAATACCTCCCCAGGAGATCTCTTCCAGGAGAGGGGCCCCTTTCCCCAGTTGTAAAAGATAAGTTGTGGCCATCAAAAGGTTGTCCCCACAGCAGTAATGCAGACTGGGGTGGGTGCGAAGACTGGGAGAGATGTGGATCCTCCTGCAGTGATTTCTTCCCTCCCAAAGGCCCTGCTCAGCATCTCCCTGGAGCTTTGGAGCATCACAGCATTAGGAACAAACAACACTTGCAGTCTAGGATGTCCCTGGAAGTTGCTCTCAGAGGACCGTTTGCATTTGGCTCCGATGGGCATCAGATTCAACCCCAGCTAGATGGCCAGAAGTGAGCACAGCTTCATGCTTGGCCCTTCAGTGGTTAAACTGCATGTGTGAAACAAGGCATGACTCAAAGCGATTGAAATGTTAGAGGGCAGATGAAGTGAGGGTTGATCGCAGCAGCAGCACAGTTCCCCATTTCTTCTTTGTGCTCTGCAAATATTGTGAGTCAGCTCTGGCAGATATCTTTATCTTGTTATCTGTTGCTCTTCTTCCTCTAATCACAAAAGATTCATGCACTGCCAACTTTAAACAGCAGGCTTGCTTTTAATAGCACATTAGTAACTTCAGATGTAGTTAGGTCTCCCTTTCACCAGGATTCCCCTAGGTATTGGAGGAACTAAGCTTTTAAACAAACGCTCTGCGGGTGCAGAGTACGGCCGGCATGCAGAACAGGGGTTACACCGAGTTCCTTCTCTGCTCGGGAATTATGGCTTCTTTGACTACTGCTAACTCAGCTCTGAAGGAGGTGATTTATCTTCATCGTTCATAAAAATACTTCTTCAGAAATTGCCCCTTTCCTGTCCCCCTTTGGAATAACCAGATTGCAGCACGTCTCAGATTTAAAAACAAATCTGGCCTGGAAAATAATATCTTTGTATTTCCCCCACTCATACCTTCTACTATACACAATGGCTTCACTCCCAGCTTTAAATTAGATGAGTGCTATGTTAGCAATCTACTTCACGTACAGACTGGGAGCAAGGCATAAATAATCCCAGCAAATGGGCTCAGTAGACATTTGTTTGCCAAGTATTAGCTGTTGCTAGAAGGTGATTTTGATTCCCAGTTTTAAGAGGCCCTTGTCAATAGAAAACATTTTGGTGCTTTATTTTCTTCAAATTACCTTTAAATTAGAAACATTACTTGCACTGTGAAGAACTCACAAAATTTGTAAATATTTATCAAATTTTTCAGTGTATGCATTTCAGTGTAACAATGATGCATGACTCCTGTGCAGTGAGGAGTGTCACTCATCTAAAGGGGCTCTTAATCCGTATCTTTGTGCAGGAGGCTAGAGTGTGTTCCAGGGTGCTCTATTGCCTTTCTATAGAGCTGTTTCGTAGTTGTTCCTTAAATAATTGCAGTACACAGGTAAAAGATTAATGGCTGAGAGATCCACAACTAGCCACTGCAGGGACACAGAGTGAAAGAACTGCATCTGCCCCAAAGTTAGGACAGCTTTTTTATGTTTGTTTTTTTTTTTCTTTCTGAAAAGATCAAAATGAGGTTCTGATCCTTCCAAAACACATCTATGCCTAACACAATGTCGTGAATGGTCCAACAAAGTCAATAAAGACAGTAACCATGCAAAAATTGGAACATATGAATGCACTTTTGCAAGTCTGGGGAATGAGGAAAAGCAAATGTATCCCCCTGGGTTTTAGCAATCAGATAGCATATGTATTAATAATGTGCAATATCCAGCTTGATGCATGGAAAGCCATAAAAACGTGAACCGTTGGAGACAGGTTCCTATATACAGAATTCCCTTGCTCTCAGAGGTATATCCATTGATATCTACACACAAATCAACTGTAACAATAAGAATTTGTTTGGCACAAGCTTCCAGCAACTAATGGATAACACAGACCAAAAATGCTTCTCTTGCCTTTTGTTAACTCCGGAATGCTGTTCACCATTGGAGACGATCCACAGCAGAAACGTACCCTGGGGCTAAACTGGGAGGGTAGCTAGAGCTAACCCATCTTTGTCTACAGAAACCTTCTAGCCACAGAAATGTGTTTTACAGATGTCCAGTGGTAATTTACTCAGCCCAGAAGAATACACTTAATAGCATGAGGAGGGGTTCTGGGTTTAATGCACAGCCAGCGAGCTGCTTGTCACCACCACCTGCAGCTAGAGCAGACATTGGAGACCATTTTACAGCCAAGGGGGGTGATCCACTCTTGCTGGCACGAGGTGGTGCCAGCTCCACCATTCCTACGGATTCAGGTGTTGGCCAGCATGAAGGGATGATCCTGCCTTTGGTCCCAGGCTGTCAGTGCTGCTGCCAGAGATACAGCCCCTGACTTCCAGAGCAAAGGGAGCAAATGGGGCCTGGGATTGTCATGCTCTAAGCAAAGATTATTGCAAAATTTTAGATATAACCCCTACTGGGAACTAGGGAAACAGAAATATCCTGCACCGTGTGTCTACCTTGCAGTGCAGCTCTAGCTGACAGACAAGTTTGAGCCTTGCTCCTCTTCCAGCACAGGCATTTTGTGTCCTGCCAGAATCTGGCGCTCGGGTTGGAAAGGGAAATTGCTAGTCCTTTCCTGAAAGTCAATTACTGCTGGTTAAATCCCAGATAAACTGGAGAAGGCCTGCCAAGAGGCTGTGAGTACATTCAAGGCCAAGTTTCTACAGGTGTCCATGCAGCTACAGTCGGCTCCAAGTTGCCGCACCATATAGAGAGTTGAGGAACATGTGCACCAGCTAGAGGGATTAAAAAAAGCAGCATTAAGGAAGCTATTAAATTCATGTCCATTTCCTAAAAGCATGGAGTGCAATTTGTGAAACATCCTTGACACTGGTCAGAGCAAAAGAGGTATTTCAGATACACGCTGAGAAGTTGGACGAGTGTCTTAACTTCCTTCCCCCCAGCTTCTGGAGCGATTTACAACATCCTTCTAGTGAAGGATCCAGAGGCATTTGGAGGGAGAAAAAAGACTTATTGGAAGATTAAAGAAATCACTGAGCTTGCCAAAGCTAACAAATGGACTCAAAGCTCAGCTACTCCTCACTGGAAGGAGCCATCACACTTCTGGTTAGCAGGAGAGTCGGTACCGGTTTGTACAGGACTTTGTGGCAGCAAAGAC
>JAOXNO010000003.1:8491939-8512809 GCA_028565335.1 Limnodromus scolopaceus
ACTGGAAGGAGCCATCACACTTCTGGTTAGCAGGAGAGTCGGTACCGGTTTGTACAGGACTTTGTGGCAGCAAAGACATCCCAAGTTCTGCTTAATAAAGGAATTGACTTAAAAACCCACCCTTTGCCAGCTGAGCCAAAGTCCAGGGGCCTCTGCAGGAAGGAGATACTAACGAACAATAATTTAGAAAGGAAAAAGGAACAGTTAAATGGGCAAAACTTGCTCTGCCGGGGCACAACCCTGCTCTCGCCCACAGCGAGGTCTGCCATTGTCCCCAGTGGGGCAGGTCCCTTGCTCACGGTCCCAGGGTGAGACACGCCAACGATGGCAACCGTAACTGCTTCCAAGAATATCCCAACATCGGCAAATCCTGTTTCCTCTGCCCACAGCTATTCAAAGCATCACTAAGTGACGATTTCCACCCTTACGTTCTTTTACATTGTCCCTGAAGAATATGCTAAAAATTATTAGCTGCCTCTTAGCCTGAAAATTTTCTCTGCATCCCCGGTCTAACGCTCTGCACTTTCTTTTGTCCCTTATTAATCATTCCATTATCAACCTGTGCAGCAATTAGATGGGAGATACTCAGTATCTGGGATTTCTCTTGGTGAACTGTATTTGCAATAATGCTTCCCTTTCTGTTTTCCATGGTAATAACATTAAGTTTAATTTTAAACAATATGGCTTTTAATGTAATACATGTTTGTTTTTGATACAAAGGTTACACAACTAACACAACCTTGGTCACTGTTAGCCTTTCACAACAGTCAGGCATTTAAGATCAACTGATTTTCTTGAAAAAAATAAAAATCAAGAAAATGAACAAGATACATCAGGGATTTTTCTACTTAGCTTTTTGAATATAGAGCCTTGAAGTTCATGATTAAAACCAAGATTAATCCAACCATGAAGATTAAAAACTGTATATTGAAAAAGAGAAGCCGAGGTTTTTAGGCAAGTATGAACACTTTAAGAAGCTTGAAGTTATGGGTCAAACAGCAATATAGCAGCACGTTAACAACATTGTTCTGATAACTCTGAAGGAATCATTAGTTTATAATAGCGTTTATTTTGACCTTATTTGAAAAGGACCGGCAACAGAATACCTATAGCTATGCATTTCTGAAAGAGCTGCAGGATTTTCTCCAAGAAACTTATCTACAGGGAAGTTTCCCCTGTACAGCTGTTATCAGGCTAAATAAATTTATCTGATGTACTGTGCAGGGTACAGGTATATGAGGCCGAGGTGAATAAGGATATTAAAGCAATCAGGGGTTTTCTGTCCTGACGCATCTCTCAATTAGCCACAAACCTCAATGCACTGCAGTCAATAGATGTATGCGATGGAAACCTCGAGCAGTCCAGCAAGAAACTGCTGTATTCCTTTACAGAATGATACCATGAGAGCGCCAGTAAAGTCCAAGAGACAATATTGGAATATTTGTTTCAACATCTTTCATCAAAGTTGGTGTTTATACCGCTGTTAAGCCCGTTAGAGTATTGTATTGTATTTAGAAGCAGCTGGGAGTCTGCCAGTGAAACATCTACACTGCAAGATGTCAGCTCATCAAAAGAATTTGTGAGAACGTATTGATGCTGATGAGGCTTTTATCAGGAAAGGTACTGGCCAGTACTCCTCAGCAAAGGCCAAGAGGCACTCAGTGCAGAGTAAGGGATTGCCTACTTCTTGGGCAGCTCATCAGGAATGTGGGAGAACCAAATTCAAGAGCCTGCAACATGACTCAGAGCAAGCTACACCTCCCAAAGCCCACGCAACTGGCCTTGTCCTCAGGCTCTCTATTATTCCTGAATAGGCCTATTACAGTTTTGTTTTTTTTTTTCCTTTATTTTGCATAACCTTTTGGGAGGCCTTGAATTTGCGTTGATGCAGAACAGAAAAACCTCTGAAATCTAGAAAATCTTTGGGCATGGGAAGCCTGTTTCTCTCTCCAAGCTCTTCATATTAGTTTCTTTTTCCTGAAGCTATTCATTCAACAAGAATTGGAGATTTCAGAGGGAAAGACTGCAAATAACATCACTGGTGAATCCTCCTCTTCACAATTCACTTGAGAACTTCAATCAACCCCAGTATCCCAACTAGATCAAAGCACCAGAGCTATTGCTCTGTTCTCAGCTGCATGGTCACCCACCATCAATCTCAGATGATTTTGCCTTCTAGTTTAGTCTGCCTAGAGGAATGGCTCAAAATTGCTCAAAAAGTGCTGCTTGCTGCCTTTGGTCCTCTCATTAGCAAAGGACCTGTCAGTCTGCACATTTGCAGCCCCTGACTTGGTACACTTTCAGTAGCTAATAGCTTGGCGCAGCGACCTGATGAGCCTCCTTCTGTAGCTTGGCAACGACAACTATAAACATTTCAGACATGCCTGGCTTCTTCTCCGTGGAGCAGGGCATGACCAGACGTTGCAACCACAGAAAGACACAGGCGTGGGGGAGGCAGGAGAGGGCTTGTTGCACATCACAGAGGGGAAAAAACTTTGTAATTTGCTAAAAATCTCTTTGGAAGGCCACGTTCAGATTCAGATGATTTCCCTTGGCGAAAAACCAGCATCAGACTCTGCTGAAGAGATCTTGGAAGGATAAAACGTAACCAAGAAGTAGAATCAGGATGCTAGCAGCATTGCCATCTTTCACTTGATTTTCCACTTGAAGTTCAACAATAAAATAATAGTGTTCACAGGAAATAAACCTTTCCAGCTGCAATGTCTGCAGGTATGTGATGACTGAACCTGTAAAGGCATCTCAGGCTTGTGAATTTCCATAGGAGCTGAAGCAGTACAAAGCCTCCATGGCTTTGCCTCAGCTTTAATAAAAGTCCATGGTTGTTTCAGAAAGCTCAGCCCTAGGACAAAATATAGACGCACCTTGTTGATTGTTTTTTCCCTCAGCAAGATGCTCTCAAGTGGATTCTGAGCTCTAGAAGGGTTTGTCCATTTTCGGAGGATGTTTCAGCTGAAGTCCTTGGCTACATTCATGCTTCACCAGCACATGCAATTGCAGCTCTTGCCGATATGACTGATCAAGCTTTCCACTAGCTCACTCCCACATGGAGAACACTGTCTCAGTATCAGAGCAGGTGATAATGCTAATGCTATAATGCTATCAGCTAATGCTCAGATACTCAAACCATGTGGTTACCACCTAAATCTGATGCTTCATTCCCATTTGGGTGCTATTTCAGGATGACATTTTAGCTCCGTAACTCTGTGCTTGCTCCACCTCAAGTCCTACCCTCGACACTTAGATCTACTGAGATTTACTCTGGCACGGCTCTCAGGCCAGAGGGACAGCAACATCAAACCATGCCCAGTGGTACACAGCCTCCTTCCACTCCTCTCACCCCATCACAGCTTCCAACTCACTGTCCATCCCACTTCCACATGATGGGGAGGGAATCACATGTTTTATGCCTTCTGCAAGGAATGATTTACGCAAATGGGTAAAAACCAGCCTCAGCTGAGACCAGAGCTGCCTGGTGCCTAATCAAAGCATGGGAAGAACGCCCATGGCTACATCCATCCATGCAGCATTTCACAGCAAGGGCCAACCCAAGCAACTCGTGACCACTGTGCTGATGGATAGGACCCTGCTTTGCACACCTCACCTTACACACAGGCATGAAAGCTCCCTTATTCTGCATTTTTTTATTTCTGGAAATGCCACAAAAGTGATTTCCTTTCTGCAATGCAAAACCCAGTGCGTCTCCTCTAGAAGCCACAAAAACTTCCTCAGTAACTCCCCATGTCCCTACATCAATTTTATCGCATTCTTCTTGGCATGGGGAAGGAATGAAAATGGGTGATGGTAAGATATCTGCATGTTTCTCCTCACTGCTTTTGCTGACTCAGAAATCTGAGAAGAACCACAAGCAGCAGCAGACAGCTTAACCTAAACCTTATCAGACTGGAATCCAATAGTGTGGCTTGCACGGAGCATTTGGAAGGCAGGCTATTGCTCTTACTGTTTATGGTGCATCACAGAAAACAGCTGGAAAAACTGTAAACCCCTTAATTTTGCTAACTGTATAGAAAGTTACTTTTTTCACTTGAGGACATTACACAACAGTGGCACAGACTTTCCTTTTTTTAAGCTTCAAAAAAAAAATAAAAGAGAGGGGAAAGAAACCTCATTTTCACTGAGGCTGCTGCAAAGGTTCAGACTTGTTTTAAAAAAAAACAAAAAAACCCTGATGACTGCCAACTTTAATTGCCAAAAATGTGCTTTCAGTTATTAAAGTCCTAATGAGGTAAGTAGGGGAAAGGACAGTTTCTTATTTCTTGCTCATGACACAAAGAGAGAGGGAGGAAGAAAAGCAATAAATAGACTGGTGCTGTGGGGTGCAAATAATGTAATGACCCACTGGTCAAAGCTTTAGAGCCATCAGTACTGCAGTATGAGACATGCCATTTTTTGCTAAGGAAATAAATTTACTCGCTAATAACAGTAGCGAGGTATTACCCAGTCTCCAGAGAGAGCACAGCACATACACAAATGCTTTCCTGGGGCTGCTGAGTGCCTCCTGACGTGTTAGGAGAGACTGGAGCGTGGAGGGAGGAAAGCAATGAAAATGCAGGTGAGGGACGGCCACATTTTCTCATTTCCTGGCCACAGTCTATTCCCAGCAGCTCCAATGAAATATGTTACCTCTTCTCCTGTGTGACTAACACAGCCACAGCTCAAATCAAAAGGCACCTGGGCTACACAGCAAATCTTAAATCTTTATGCAGCCAAGTAATTCTTATGGAGAAATAGGATGGAGCCTTCCCCTCAGCACTTACAGTACTTGTGTAACATCTCAGGACCAGGGGTGAGAAACTCTGCTGAAGGGTTTTGTATAGGAGTGACACGGCTTTGGAGGCCCTGTTGATTTGTAAGAGTCAACAAGGGGCATGGGGTTTTGGAGAGGCGGGAGCAGAGGTGGCTCTAGACAAGAGGAGATAAGAGGGCAGAGAGGAGTTGGGCTACTTCAGGCTTTGTTAGCAGTCATGCTGGGTGGAAAATGCAGCAAGAAATATCACATTATGCGTTAACTCCAACAGCCTGGAGACTTTTCTGGCCTCATGAGACATTGCAGATTTGCACACTACAAGTATGACCTTCTGCTTGAGAATATTTTTACCCCTCCAGGTGGCCCAACCAGTGGGCACCCACATCTGCTGAGCCAGGAAGCAAAGAGAGCTCTCGCTCCCACCCTGCTTTCACCAACACATGAACGCTTCAAGCAGCTTTTGAAGTGGCACATTATTGGCTCTGGTTATGCACAGAGAGAGAAAGCCAAGTTATAGTCACCCCAACCCATGTTGTCTAACCATCCAACCCTCTCCTCAGCCAGGCTGCACGCACTTTGTCCATGTCCAGTAAAGAGCAGTTTAGTATTTTGTTTCAAGGCCATTCCTAGAATTAGGAACCAAAACTGGCCTGGGCTGTTCAAACATCTTTTTACAATTACTCAAATAAATGCTTTTTAAAACAGCATTTCCTAGGGTGGCTTCAGATTTGGTTACTTATTCCTACTTTTGTTTTGGCATCCACTAGCATTGGTGGGAGTGTGTGTGTGTGTCTGAGCTCACGTGTTGATCTTCGCTTGGGGATCCGTCCCGATAAAACGGGGCAGAAGGGCTGATTTGCCATATGTTTTTGTACAGGCAAGACGAAGAGTTGCTAACAACAGAGCAGACAGCCTCCAGCGTCAGCGCAGGGTCTGAGCCCAGAAGCACCTGGAAGCAGTCCTGTAATGGGGAGAAAAGGAGAAGATGGGCAACAGGTCCTCCCTCTGGGACAGCTGCTCGGCCTCTCGCGTTTCTGCCCATAGGGGCTACAGGGGAAGGGGCAGAGGAAATGCTGACTAGAGAATGAGCAGCTAGATATAATCCTGGAACCATCTCAAGTCCTATACTGTTCATAATTACCTATCATTTGCCTGATCCAAACATTCACTCCTCTGAAAGACCCTAATCCATTACCTGCCATGTACTGCCCCTTTATAATTCCCTCATCTGTGCTGCAATGCTCCGCTAAGCTTTGATGTTCTGGCAAGAGCCGGGAGGCTCTGAAATTTGGGATTAGCAAACATCCGCAGGCATGATGTAGGCTCTCCAACATCAGCACATGTTCCAGCATCTGAATCTAATAACGGCATGCCAAAATCTGCAAAAGGCAGCAAGGTGATGCCTCGCTCTTTCGGGTGGCGATGCCTGGGCCAGGAGAGCTGTTTGAAGCCAGGGCAGGCTGGAAACACATGTAGCATCGGCTACAGCTGGTCTGCTGAAGGGAGGTCACACATCCTGCTGTCCCCCTGTCCTAAGGGCAGCCAGCTTGGTTAATACAGAAATTCATTCTGGGGAGAACTGCATTAACCCTTGAGCGATGCTGCCCCAGCGAGGCATCATTCTGGGTGTGTGTCTGCATATCCTTTTTTAAACGCTACACATGCTATTCATGAAAAAAATAAAAACCCATACATTAAATTTCCAAACCATGGTTTACATGCCCCATTCGGGAGCTGAGCAGTAGTTCTTGCAGCATGATGCCTTTAAGGCTTTAAAATTCAGCTGTTTTCCCTGATGTGCTTGCAATCCTGTCTGATTCCTAGGTGCACATGCAGTAATTACAGCAGGAGTAGAGTCCTATTTGCGTAAATCTGGTTTGAACAACAGTTTCAAAGACACGAAAAAAACCAAAAACCCCACAAATCGCACAAATCCTTTAACCAAAGAGTTCAGCATCCCTTGCATTAGAAGAAAATCCTTGAGATCCAGAGTGCTAATCATAAATGTAAGTATTTCTCTCTGAGCAGAGAGGATGTCTTTGCTGAGCTCTGGGCTGACATAGAATATATGCTGCCTCAGACTGGGGTAATGTCTGTTTATAAGGTTCAGATGGAGGCAGTGTAAGTAGCTCTCCAATTTTGGGATAAACAGCTGCAAACAAAGCACAAGAAAAAACAGTTTTGTTTTGTTTTTGACTAATTTGTATTTGCTGAGAGCATGGGGCTTGTTCCTGTTGTTGCAGCTGTAAATTTCAAGACGGCTGCAAGGTAAAAACCAAAATTGTACAAGCAATTAGCCCATAGTAATGTCTAATCACTGCTGGCATCTAAAAAAAAAGTGAAACAGCAGGGATGTTTAACTTTGAAAACCAACTACTGCACAGATGCAGGAACTATGTTTGTTGAGGAAGTTTTCCTTGGCATATCAACGTAAATTGTAAAAACTGGCTCAAAACATGGTCACATAAAGACTGTAGAACTGTAGAAAGAAGTATTATGGATCATCACTTCAACATTTGAGTGTAATTCCTAGGAAACTTATTCACACAAATCAAATGCTTTCCAAGAGCCAGTCTCCACCAGATCAGTTAGAAAGTAATTATTTTCAGCTCTCCTTGGCATGCCTCAAGTTCATGCTCTTCTTAGCCAAGAAGATTGCAGGTGTGATCCCGCATCCTTTGCGGAGGCTCCGTGTGTGAGCAGGGGCCACCCCAGCAAATAAAGGTCACAGCACAGCCCAGTTCAGCAATCTGTGCTGAACCAAGCAGTATGCAAAAGGCTCGGAGGTGTGTGAGCCAAAACCTTCAGCAAGAAGCTGAAATGAATTAAAAATAATCATAAAAGTCATGTCTGCAGTCTGGGTTCAGCTGCTAGGACCCCCTCCAGCCAGGGGGCTGGAGCCTCTCCTGGACACCCAGCTCTGACCACTGGGTGCGGGCAACTGGGCAGGGCAAAACACTGATTTATTTTCACGTATTTGGCACTTTTTAACTGATGTTTAATCTCCTGTGGAGTGGTGAGGTTGGTGCCGACCTCACCACATGAAAGAGTTTTCTCCTTGGTGTGTGAGGATGTTGTTATTGTTTTTCCTTGCAGAATTATGGCTGTGGTATATTGCTGTCTCCAGAAATGCATCTCTTGGAGAGATGTGCTCTGGGATTCAGCGATACAGCAGTTGATTCCACGTTTCTCAAAATTAGCTGTTAGCTTGACTGCTGGAAAATATTGGAAGAACTCAGGATTTTCTAATAACAGACCCAGAAAAATCATGCGTTAGTATTCAGGGGGCACACAACACAGAAACACACGTGCAGAACACAACGAACATCTGTGTCACCATGGCAGTGGCACAAGAACCAGCTTTAAGAAGAGGGACCTGTCAATCCTTTCTACTTCTAATCCAACCCAATGCCAGCACTGCTCTGTGTCAGAGCATATCACCTTGCATACCATGCTAAATCTATGCTGGCTTTATTTTTTTTTCCTTTTCTTTTTTTAAAAAAGAAAGACAATCCCATATTGATTTAAATTAGTGTGGGCTAATCAAATCAGTGGGGGTGTAACAACAGGTGCCTGCACCAACTGGTAGCCCTATATTTTCAGATGAACCAAGAAAAGAATATCACAGGGACAGCCAGCTAAGATTGTATTAGGAAACAGAGGAGCAGTTAAGTACGCTCTGCAAACCTCCTACCTGCTTACTGTTTGCCCCAAGAAGTATCAGTAGAAAGGCACGGTCACACATGTCCAGGAGCAGTGAGTACAGCCACCCTTGGTCTGAGAGGGGGAGAGCAAGCCATCCGCACCAAGGAAGCTCAGCACATACCCATGCTGATAGTGGAGAAACAATCAGTAGAACCACTCAAAGTTTGCCTCCTTCCTTTTCCTCCACATGAGTAACCATGCTGGTACACAGAGATTCCCCACCTACCTGCTGGACTCTCTGCAGAACATTTATAAAGAGAGAACTAGAAGACAGGTTGTCTGCAGCCCACACTGCCTCCAAGGAACCTCCTCAGCCAGCAAACAGCAGAGGTTGAAGCATCAGTGCTTTTAAGGAGCTTCATGTGGCCAGCTCATACTCCTAATGCTCCACCACAGGTGGGTAAGCTCTGTGTTGCTCCCCTGCAGTAATGCTCATTAAGGGCTTGAGTACATCATTTGGGCAGGTGAAACTTCTCAGTAACGGGGTTCAGCTTAGATTGGTACCTGTAGGGAGTAATCTAGACACAGCTGGTCTTTTCAAGTGAGCGAACAAGGTAACATCTCAGCGTCACTCCGTGATCCCAAGGGGAGGTGTTTCCAAACATGCCTTTGGAGCCTTTCCAACTCCATCAGGCACAAAAGATGCACTGGGGCAAGGAGCTGCCCCGTCCCTTCTGCACCCTGGATGAGCAGGGTCAGCCACTCGTGCTCTTCCCAGCCTCCACAGCAAGCACAGGGATGCTGGTTTGCAAATCCACTCATGCACCAAACACACATCCCAGGGAAAAAGTATGGACATGTGTGAAACATTCCCAGGTGGGAACTGGCCAGTGGCTGGGACATGACCTTCTCTCAGAGCAAACAAGCAGTCAAGCAAACAGATGGGTGAGATCCATCCACAGTCACTATTAACCTCGGGGAAAACAAAGAGTGTCTGGCTTGTCACAGATTTCTTCCTCATGATCAATATGGGTCATTTCTTGAGCTTATTAAAAAATTTAATTAAAATAGTTTGAAACCCCTTTTGTCATTTTACAGCTTTCATTTCTGCCTTCTGGGATTTTTGTGGCTCCATCTTTTTTCTCTTTTTTTTTTTTTTTCATTATTATAATTTTTAATATTTTTTTAAATTACATATTTCTGTCCTCCATGAGCTATCATCATTTTTTATGACATAGTAAAGCTGAAAGCGGGCTTTGACCCATGTATGTTATGCCTTTGATAGCAAAATAAAACCGGAAAAGCATCTTGCAAAAAATTGCATAAAGGGCCACTGTGTATATAGTATTAGCTTTCTTTAATCCATAGCTGGGCACTTTTTCAAGGTCAAGAAAAAGAGATGCAGACTTAAGTACTTTTAACATAATCCTCCAATGTCACGTAAATCACCGAAGAAAAAGCCAGCTCCCACAAACACCAACCTGAAAATGTACATAGGTAAATCTGGTGGTTCTACAAATCTGATGGGGTTTTGCTGAGCAAGTCAAATGTGCAGGTTCAAGGTTGGCTGAGCATCAGTATTATGTTCCAGTCTATCTCTACTGTCATATATTTAATCTCCAGTAATTAAACTTCTAAATGAATCCTTTTCACAAAAGCTACAGTGCATAGAGTGAATCGGTGAGTAAATTTTCCTAACCTCAGAAGCAACCCCAGACCAGGGTGGAGCTGCTCTCTGTGCAACAGCCTATGGAGCAGATAGAGATGTAACTGTCAAAATACAGACAAAACTAAAAGAAAAAATACAAAGAACTCCCTCAGCTCAAGGTTCTCAAGTTCTTTCCTGTTACTAAAAAAATATTTTCTAAATACACACAGCATACTGTTTTGCTGCAGCCCCTGATTACAAAGAAAAAAAAATAAAAAATATGAGGAAGCTGATTAGAAACTTCTGATTAGAGGAAAAAAATATCACTGATAACATCTGGGTGCAAACTAGAAATTCACAGCATGGTAGATATGGAGAGAGCAGCCTGTCATTGAGATTGCTTGCTTTGATGAGATAAAAAGAGTTTTACCATGGCCAAACCCAACACAGACAGCTAGGAGTGGGGACTGGATGTCATGCACCTCCAGAGGGATGCTACAGCAAAAAGGGGCTTGCGTGGTCCCAAGACACCCTGCCAGGAGGGCACAGCCTTTCCTGGGTGTGCGAGAGCAGGGAGGGCAGTGTTGCAGTGCCACAGACAACGCTGGTGTTTGACTTCTGAAGGGGGTAGAAGGGCAAGAGGTGATCGGACTCTAGGGCAGAAGAAACCGTGGGGAGAAAATACCAAGCACATAAAGGCTATTTAATAATGAGGGAAGACAGCAAGAATGACTGGGTAGGGACTGAAGCCAGACAAATTCAGATGAGAAATAAGTCATTGTATTTTCAGAGTGAGGAGGATTAACCTTTGAAATGAACTACCCAATGAAGTGATGGATCATCTGTCTCCTGGTATCTTTAAATCCAGACTGGATGCCTTCCTGGAACACATGTGCAAGCCAAATACAGGTTTCCTGCTTCACACAGGGATGGATGGGCGAGGTTAAACAGCCTGAGGTATGAGGGGGCTAGTATGGATGATCTAATGGTCCCTTCTAGTCTTTAAACTCTGAATGTGGGACTCGATGAAACATGATACAACACAGAAATGTCCCCAGGCCTCTGAATTACTGCTTGTTACAGATCATTTTGAATCATCCCATGCCCAACAGGCACTCCCACTGACAACCACGGCACTGCCTGCAGAAGAAGCTCATGGGCCACGTGAACAACCATGGCTTCATCTGGGCATAAAATGACCCAATTTGCTTCTTTGCAGGACAAAAAGAGCTGATGCATCACATCACTCATCACAGATACGAGGCAGTGGGTTCTCACCTTCTGCTGCTCAGAAATACACAGAGTGGAGCATTATTATGCTTTTCAGTGTTTTAAAGACATTACTCTTAAAAGGGAAAAGTTTCTTTCCACCATCCCTTATAGAGCTTATCCTGAACCCATATTCATCCAGATCAAAACTGGTAAGAACTTCCAGTAAATCCAAGCAGGATTTAAGCTTCAGTAGGTGAATAATGGAAGAGACTAGGAAAAACCCCAAAAGTCCCACCAACTTTATAAAGCCCAACCCGAGCATACCCCAAAGGGCTGACTGACCACTGGTGAGGCGGCCTGTGTGGCCAAAAATTCAGGCATCTAGGCCGGCTCTGGAGCAGAAAGGTTAATACTTCCATTAGTGGTGCAGAATGGCAGACCTGAAAATTTGCCCTCAAATGTCCAGAAAATCAGCAACACGTGGCAAGCAAGGCCACATGTTGGATGGCATTACCCTCTATGGCAATACCTTCTATGTTTTGCTTCAGTTTTTATCCATACCATGTGTTGTTTTCTTGCCATTTAGAAACTTAGTTCTCATTTATCAGCGTTTTCACATTTCACTTCTGGACACTGCTATCCATGCATTATCCATCCTTTTTATCTTGCTGTTTGAACTGTGTTCTGCAGCTCTGGTTCAGTTTTACCGTTCATTCATCAGCATGAAGTTAAACAATTACTAAACAACTTGGGTAGCTGGCAAGCGGTGAGGAAGCAAGATCCATTTCTGCCCAGAGGGAAGAAAGATTTTATACAATAGCGTGGCTTTTGTTTAGCATCTCATGGGTGATGCTATTGATGTGAAGGTTATATCACATTATGTGCCAAACCACTTGAGTTAGTTTCAGATTGCAGTTCCCCTTGGGGTATTTCCACTCAATATATAAGATAACCAGATCTGCTCTCTGTCCACTCCTAGCCTGGACACTGCTTAGTCAGCTCCCCAAATCTTGGCAAGCTGAAGCGAGAAAGCGGAGTTGCACTCTTCCCTAGTTATTACCGTTTTATCAGTGATCCCTCCTCTTAATGCTATGGAGCACATGGCGAAACAATGAGCAAATGGCGTGTTTTCCTGCGGTGAGCAGAAAGCAGTTAAGTGACTGTAAAACATAGTGCCCCGTCCGTGTCAGCATATTCGGCTTACAGCTGCGGAGTGGTAGCACTTTGTTTCGGCTATAGTTCACGATCCCAAAACCGCTGATTACCTTGCTGCAAAGAAATGGGCTTTGGGTGCATGAGAGAGATGCAGTTCTGCTTCCCACACACTGGGAACATCAGGATTCAGGGATCTGACCTGGGTCACGTTTTATTATTTTGTTTTTAGAATTGTCTCAGCATTTCCCACTACTAGGGAGTACAATACAAATAACAGTGATCTTAGCTTTGTTTTGCAGACCTTGATGTTTCCCCTCCCCAGCTTTATTTTACATTGTAATTGTTATTTTGCATTATAATTGTTTTGCATTATAATCTGCATTTCATTACCTGGCCTCCCATTTTTCTTGCAATGTGCTAGTGTGAAATATCAAAGAGGGGTTTTTGCAGTGCTCGATACCTAGTGGAAAGGCTACTGCTGGATGACTTGGACTGAGCCATAACACCAGAAACCAAGCGTGAAAAGGGGCCAGTCTGCTCACAGCCACCCCAGGAGCATGTCCACCTGAGGAGTCACAGCTCAGAAAGCAGGATGTGCCATCTGGCCTGGGGACGCTGTCCAGACCTCATGCTTCCAAGGGGATGGGAACTGGGTCCACAAGGAGGAGTTTAGGCTTTTGTTGATTTAACCCTCTCAAGCTGTTTAAAAATAACATTTTCTGTGCTTAAAACATATCTCTGCTGTTCTGGTGTCCCTTGGTTTTTTATCACATTTTTTTCTTTTATTTTGGGGTGGGGAGGAGTTAGGGGGAGGTGTTGGGTGTTAACAAGCTCTCACAAAATGACTTGGAGGTGTGTAACTATGCTACAATGAAGTTTTGGGTTTAAGAAACTGAGCCTCAGGGCTCTTCTTCTACTCAAGAAAAAAATGACAGATACGGGATTTTGCCTTGAAGGACACCCAGGGGATCCATAGATGGTTGCAAGATCAATAATCAGACCAGGTTTCTCCAACACAAGGTGCTGGAGAGGCTAAGCACTGCTGGAGACAGACAGATTTTCAGATGGGGATCTGGTCACAGGGTATTAATGTCGAATAAATGTCACGTGCACTAGGATAATAGAGTCTATAAAGATTTTATTCTAATGCCCTGAATCTGGAAATTTAAGAGGTCACAAGGAAAATACCTTAAATTTTGAGGCCATTACTAAAGGGCTGAATCAAAATTATCTGTAAAGAGCCTGAAAGTACTGTGAAATCCATTGTCTGAACTCTATGGGCTGGCTTTATTAATGATCAAAATCAAACCTGCCTTTTTCATTTAAAAATACACATGCAAGTACTCATCTTAGCTCAAGAGGCTCAGGTTCAAGTCCTTTTTCTGCTCATACAGGCCTTTTTTTTTTTTTTTGCTCCTTTCTACTGGAACTGCTTAATTTGTATAAACAATGAAGCACTCACCAGATTAGGGCTCCTGCCAGTGTAATCTGGTCGTCGGGACAACAGCCAGGAGAAGGAAACTCCCGTGCAGGTCTCCAAACCAGGTGCATTTCGGGGAAGTGTCAGAGCTCTGGGCGCCCATCTCTGGCATCATCCCTCCTGCCACTCACCCCACCTTTCTGAGCCAAAAGCCCATCCCCAGAAACCTCTTTCCATCACACCGTTATTGAATCCGGTGCATTCCCGTTGGTCAGCATTGCGCAATGAAGGGCTGGTACAGGGGGATGTTTCTCACCAGCTCTAATCAAAATCAGCAAAAAAGGGATGGTAATTTCATCCCATTTTACATGCAAGTTCAAAGGCATCTTAGAGTATCTGCTAAAAGTAGATGCGTCCAACATTTGTTAGCAGTTAGACTGTATTGCTTATCAGAAAATGCAAGAAAATAGGCTTATTTTGTTTTCTTGCCTCATCCAATATATGTCTATTGTTTATTTTTATTTTAGAAAAGAAACAATAGAGGAAAGTTCACCAAATGAAATGTTTGCCAAAGTTTTCGCAGAAATATTTGCCACTGGAGGTCAGCTCCACATTTCCGACAGTAATTTAATAACCCAAATCTATCATGTTGAAAATCCCTTTAGACTCTTATCGAACTAGAGAGACATTCCTAGGTCATTTTAAAAACATCAGCATACACTTTGAAGATGACTACAGAATCCCCTCTGTGCCATAGATTCTTGTTGGACGAATTGTCTCTGAATCTATTTATATATTTTTTTTACAGGATTATGAGAATGCATTGGTTTATCTGGCTAAAAATGTCTAGCTGTAACCACACAACTGCACTGATATTTGGCAGAGTGTAGTGAAACTGATTGAGAAAACAAAGGATTAAATTGGAAGCTACCTATGAAAGATTTCTTTACTCAATATTGTTTAGTGTAACTATACAATTTAATACCACTCAAAAATCAAAACAGATGGTATCGATGATTTAACTCAGTCCCACTGCTCAACCTACCTGAAACGATGAGCTGTGCATTTCTTGGATGTCTTTTGCATCTTTCAATGCATACATTTTTCTTTTCTTTCAAATGAAAAAGGAAAATTCATGGAGGTATTCTCAAATTTGACAAAAACTTCAGACAAAAACTTCTTCAAGTCAATGTTGGCTGGAGCCATCAACCTACAGATTACACTGGCAGGCGGCAACTAAGTGGGTACACAAAGTCCTCCCTAGAAATGCTCAAGGCCAAGTGCTTTTGTGGCCAGTCCAGGCTCCACTGGCTCCTGGCAAAGCGGGGCTGACACTGGGTCTGTGCACAGCGTGCTGCCTCCCACTGACAGTGCCACCACCGGCACTGCCACTGCGGAGCAGCATCGCTGCCTTGGCACACAGGGCAGCTTCACCCTATAATCTGCTTCAGCAAAACCACACTCAACCCACCCAGCGGTGAAGTTTGGAGGTTTTAGTCCGGGCTGGAAGCACTGCATCAATTGAATGCCATGCAGAAGTGAGCACGCCACACATGGAGCAAACCAGGGCTTTGGGCAATCGAGGTACTTCCTCGAGCCTTCCTTCCAGGCATCGGCTGCATGCCCGAAGGCACAGGCAATCTGTCTCAGACAACAGAAAGAACAAATTTGCGCAGGCAGATGAATCATATCTTTTTAAGCAGGACTCAGAGTTTTCTTTGTGATGAGGTTTTTCAGCAAACAGCCCCACACCATGGGTCTTTTCCTTTTCCACTGGGTAAGCAGACCATCCCCAGCTCGCTGAGCTGCCCAGGGCAGCAAAACCTCCACCTCCATCCTCGATGCTGCAGTGCAGAGAGCAGAGCTGCAGGCCAGCTCTTACCGAGTGACCTGGAAAGAGCACAAGTGAGGAAAACCCTGACCTGTCCCATTTTCTTGTTCAATCACAGTGTCCGGGGAAGGAGTCAGCTGCTGTCCATCCTCCCTCATACCTGCAGCATGAGTAAGAGTCACAGTTAATTTTCTTGCCTGTTCTTAGCGCTACACACATTTTCATGCACATCTAATATGTATTTCTGCTAGATCACAGGAGGATAACATTTTATTCTTTGAGTACACCCTCTAAAAAAGCTCCTTGCATTGCTCTGGCTAGATGGAGCTGATTTAGGATGAGATGTCTGCAGACGCTGGCTGAAATAACACTAATAAAACAACAGTCCAGGAATCCTTCAGCTGCCTCGGGAAACATGCCCTGCAGCTAAGGGAAAACCCACCACCTTCAGATGCTTCCCAACGGGCATGTGGTGCTCTGTTCCTCCCACACCAGGAGCTCTGGGCGAGCTCTACCACATCTACCCTGTCAACCAGGCAAAGTTGTCTTTGCTGCTGACGTTACACTTCTCAGCGAGGCGAGGACAAGGCAAGTTTCTCTGGGGGAAGAATGGAAAGTGTTTGTGTCCCTGGATAGTCTCTGGAAGCGCGTGGGTGTTTCTGCATGCTTTGAGGGCCAGGATCCACAAAATACTTGGGCACATGTGTAACCAGAAGTGACGTCCAACAGAGTCCTGCAGAGACAGACACTTCCTTTCAGTTCCAGCAGGATCCAAACAGTTTTCCATGAAGTTTCAATTACTTTCTCTTTTTTTTTTTTGTTCAAGCCACTAAAATAGCCTTCATTCTGACAAGTGCCTGCCCGTGGAGCAGTTGAATTAAACTCACTTTGAAGTATAGCAGGTCCTACCCCTCACGAGGAGCAATATCCATAATACAAGGTGAGAGCGCTTGCACTGCTGAATATGACCCGGTTATTAATGTGAAAAACAGAATTAATTCAATGCCAAAAAGTTGTGAGAAAGTTTGAGCAAAAGCATCATCAATTATAGGGACCGCCTCGTACCACAGCTATTTTACAACAATTCCACTTTACATTCCTTGGCCAGCACAGCTTATTGAATAATTAAATAGCTAGATGACACACAATCAGATTAAAAAGCCTTGAATGTGAATGAATATCAGTTTCCCAATTCTGAAAGGAATTTAATCATGGAAACTTCCACCTACTGTCCAGTTTACCGTACTCTGGAGAGAGCAGAAAAACAGTGATATCCATGAGATCATCTTCATGGTGCTTTTTGCAGTACAGAAGGAAACCTGAGCTATTGCCTCACAGGGGAATTTGGTCACAGGACACAGCTCCTGAAGATTTGGGAGGAAAAATATCCTCCTCTCATCTCTGTGTAAAGTAGCTTTTTCTGACTGGCATTCACACGTCATTAAAACAGACACATCATCAAACCAGACACTTCTTTAAAATGGAAACACATTTAAAACTGAGAGTGTGGGATAACTTACCAGAACTTTACAGAGAAGAAATCAATTACAATCATAGTAAAAGAAATATTTTTTCACCTAACAGTATCCAATATGCACTGCTGTGTGTAAACAGTGCTTTATGTTATAGAAAGACACTGTTTCTCAGCATATAAACCATTTAACTGCAATAATGACTCGCATTTCAGCTGCAAAGCTAGACATGTATGTTTTCTGAATGCGCCAAATAGGCAAGACACCAACTAGCCGTGCTGTGTTTAGAAGAACTTGCTTAAACCACACGTCAAAGTAAACAGGAAAGCTAAACTATTGGTAGGGGATTTTTGTTTGTTTGTTTGTTTTTTGGGATTTTTTCAAGCATCCCCATGTTTGCTTGGAGGCCTAATACATATGATAATGAAAGTATATGAAAAAGTGTTAATGATTCAGCTGTAGAATGAACTCATCCGCCATCTGAAAAGGCGCTGGAAATTCCAAAGAGTGTCAAAGTGTGATTTTGCTCACATATATTTTCCTTCTCCCGTTTTTAAATAGAGAATGTGCCTAAATGGATGACAGATTTAACTAGACAAGTTTTAAAGTGAAACCACAAAAGATCCTCCATTTTGTACTGAAAGCCAACATTCAGAGGAGCTGTGAAGAGGCAGCTTGTGATCTGCAGTAACTTAAACTTTGCGTCAAGTGGCCTCCCTGCAGATGAACAGTTGATATAAAATATGGAGGAACTCCACTCCTCAGCCAAGACAATTATCACTATCTACACAATTGTTGAACCAGGTAAACCGAAACTTCCCTTGCTAAATTTGCAGTTTCCACATGGAGAGGACCATTCACTTTATTCACTCAACCATATCACTGCTGATAAACATGCTTTTCCATCATACCTTCTGGGACTTCTTTAAAGAACCTACGGAATTAAAGCCCAGAGCCACCAAGCTGGGTGAGAGAATGGCAGTGGGAAGAAGATCACCCCCTCACAGCAGCTCAGACTTCTGCCAGATTAGTGACTGCATTACCATGGCCTGATGTAAACAGAAAAGATATTTCCTGTCTTAGATTACATGGCAGGGGACGGGGGATTTGACTTGTAAATGAGGGGAGGATAAAAGGGTAAAGCCCCTAAGTACACACAACAGCAAGTCTGTGAGTAATGAGCCCAAGTTAGAAATGCTCTTGGAGACCCACGCTTCCAATGAATTACTTTAGAAAGACTGATTTGCACATTTGTCATAAGTACACCCTGGGATTGCCCCATGAAACAGGAATATCTCCTCTTCCGGCCATTCCAGGGAATAATCATCACGTTGAGCCTCAAACAGGTGTTTGCTGGTGGTGGATCTGCACCCAACCACCAGCTGTGGCTGTTTACAGGGGATCTTCTCCTGCTAAACACAGTGCAGTGATTCTGATGTTATGCATCATGGGCCAGCAAAGCCATTGTGAGGCTTTCCTGCCTCCCCAGCACCCATCCCTGGAAGAGCAGTCTGTATTAGGAGATTTGTTAGCTCAACTGGTGCCCATGAACCTACTGCCCCAAATACAGAGGCAGGGTAACCCTTGCAAGGAATCTTAACATGCTTTGGGTAAGGCTGTTATGATCAGCACCGTACAAAACACCTGACAGGAAGTCTGTGAAGATAACAACCAGGCTTTTGGCTGATAGATAGGCTCACAGAGAGGGATCAAAGGAGACGAGTGAGGTCTAAGACCTCTCCACCAAAATTTCAGTGCAAGGAAGCAGGAATGCAAAACAACCTGTTTGGATCCCAACTGCCTTAGGATACATGGAATCACTGCTATAGAGAGCACCAAAATTCACTGGTCTGAATTGTTCAATATTTTCAGGGTCTTCACTGCTGAGATCTTGTCTGAGGCCTGTTCTTTGGCTTCTGGCTGTCAGATTCCACTTAAAAACTGTGTTTCTTTCTCACTTTGTAGATGCAGCATGTGTCTCGCTTGTTATGGTGGGGGGAGGGAGGGCGATGTGTAATTAAGTGCAAATAGGGTTCTCATGATGCAATACAGATTCATATAATACTTCCCAGGTGCCACTGTCTCAAACAACTTGGCAGGAGTTTCCCAGTTGCGAGGCGAGGGTTTAAGAATAGCAGTGAACTTGTGTGGTCCTGCAGAAGCGCTCCTTACGTGCGGTGCTCCCATCCCGCCTTCGGGAACAGCTGTGCAAGTCCACGCTTATGGCCGGGCTGGTATTTTGAAGGGAAGCTGGGTTTAGTTTCTGTGTTTCCTCCCCCCCCCGCCTCTTCCCTTCAGATGGCCTTCACTTTAAAACCAAGTTCCCCAAGTTTATCACAGGGTGATAGCGCTGTCGAGCCCCTGCAAGCGGCTGGTTTGTGTTGCGTTCAAGAGACGCAGCATAGGACTAAAAGAAAAACCAACCCTTAAGTAACCCCTACAGAAAGCAAAGTGTGGAGAATTACAATGAGTTACATCAAAACACAGGATGACCTTTTAAGAGCAGCTGAACGGTTTGCCAGTTGCAGTTGTGCTGGAAGACGGAGAACGAACGGTGACCGGAGCTGTGAGATGAGGGATGTGGCTCCCGAGTATGCAAAGAGCCTGAGAATGGGCAATGCTGCAATTCCTATCTCTCCCAGCCCTGACGTTTCCCTTCTGCCATGACCATATTGGGGAGGACAGGCTTATTTTTCTAGCAAATGCTCAGTTGATGAAATTCGGCTGCTTATCACAAATTTTGCCTTTTGGCTGGACCCCAAAAACATTTTGGCTTTTGGCAAAAGAAACCGGGATAGGTGCTTTATTTATTTATTTATTTTAATAATTAAAAGTGCAGTAATTTCCCTCCAAAATGATTGCTCATCCCAGACTAAGTTCTTGCTACTGCTGCTCCTGGCTCAGGCTTGGCAGGTGGCTTGATAAATTGATAATATGCTGCACAATCTGACAAGGAGCTTTATCAATCAAAACAAGCCCTGCTGTTCAGCTCAACAGGAAAGTTCAATCACTCTTCTCTAAGTGGAATCAGTCTACGCGCAATGCTTTCATCCCAAGAAAATGTTAGACTGCAGATTTGGATCTGATCTCACTGCTCCAGGGCTATTTATATATTTGTACCTTGAGGGTTTACTAATTAGCAGCTTTCTTCCACACCCTTTGATATCATTAAAATAATCTCAGTGTAAGTGACTGCTTCCTGATGGTATCTCTGAGGGAGTGGAGAACAGCTGGAATCATTCGAAATATGATAGTTTGAGCAGCTCTCCAAGAGCAGCGATTGAAAGATGGCAACAGTTTTGTCTACACAAGCAAAGCCAGCAAAGCACCCTGGCTTCTTCAGGATGGCTGTGGCCAACGGGATATGAAAGACATTTACTCTCAGCTGAGTCCAGAATCAGTAGATAGCAAGGGGTTAACGTGGGCTTTTTCTAGTCATCACAAACTTCACGTTATCACATAAGCATCTTTCAACTGTTTTTTGTTCCCCCTCCTGCCCACCTTCCCATTAGCCTTATCTAGCTGAGCACATGGGGTCTTTCATAGTCAAAAGACCCTCAGCATATTATGGGCAAAGTAACACCACAACCAGCACCTGAGGAAAGTATTATGGGCAAAGTAACACCACAACCACAACCAGCACGTCCAGAGGAGAGCTACCAAGCTGGTGAGGGGTCTAGAGAACAGGTCATACGAGGAGA
>JAOXNO010000003.1:8521697-8531825 GCA_028565335.1 Limnodromus scolopaceus
ACTCGAAGTGAGGTCTCACCAGTGCCAAGTACAGGGGGACAATGACCTCTCGGGTCCTACTCACCACACGGTTCCTGATACAGGCCAGGATGCTGTTGGCCTTCTTGGCCACCTGGGCACACTGGCCAAGAAGGCCAACAGCATCCTGGCCTGTCAATGCCATCCAGTCGACCAGTTGTAGGCAGCAGTGTGACAGCAGGATGACTGAAGCATGGTGGAGATCTCTGGTCAGTCATAGGGGCTCTTGTAAACTGCTTCTCCATGTATGATGCCAAGATGTCACCACACAGAGTGGCTGCGAAGAAGACGGTCTTGGGAAACTTGGCCCCGCGGCACTTCGGTTGTGGGTCAGCCCTTTGGGTGTAGATGGAAAAGAGGTCAGTAAGGGCAAGAAGTCCTGGAAAAGGTCACCTACAGAAACTTGATATCCTAGAAGGTTCAACAGCAATAGGAAGCCACTTATCTGGAGACAGGTGGCATAAAAAGACATTCACCAAGAAATATTTTAGCTTAACACCTGTCTGAAGTGACTCACTGGTCTTAACCAGCCAGGACAGAATGAAAACCCATGTCTCCAATAAGAGGTGATGATGATGATGGAGTGGAATAAAGCAAGACGCTTATGAGCTGGGTGCCCAACACACACAGAGTTCAGAGGAAGTTTTCTGCCCGCATAAAATTTGAGAAGTCAGACATTTAATTACTGTGAAAAAAAGAATCATTTTTCATCCTTTTCATTTTGTGGTAAAAGAAACTAAAGGAAAAACAAATACCTTTAATAATTTCAAAATTTGTCATCAATCTCAATTTGGCAAAATGAGCTTGCAGGAAGTTCAAAAGCTCCAGTGGGACAAAAAAGGGCTTCAGGGATGCCGGGCATTGCAGAAACATTGTTCAAATTGTGCCAGATAACATCTGTCTCACCCTTAACAATATTTTACTATTAAGCCTGTTCTAAAGTTGAGACCGTATGTGTGCATAAGCATGTGTATATTTGTGCATACACCTGTATATACAGAGTACACGGGTACGCATGCAGCAACATACACACGCACAAATGTGTCTGATAGCAAGGGGAACAGAGACCTTCAACAGCTATATACAGATTTAATTTCATACCTAGAGTTTTCCCTGTTTTGCTTGGTTGAAGGCCTACTATTTACATGTTTCATTATATGAAAGGTTTCCTCTCTCTCAAGGAACAGACTGGTTTGCCACGTTCAATAAAGTAATGAAACACAGAATAAATCTTTCTAGTGGAATAGCTACATGATACTAAACCCATGTTTTATCTTATCCTCATCATGTACTCCAGTTTCTTTAAATGTATCTTTGTAGCAACCAAACTAGTCATAAATTAGTCATGATGATATTACAGCTGAATTTAATTTCAAAGTCTTTCAGCAAGTTGTTAAGGGTTTCTTGCCTAGGTCACTCCTGAGGAAATGTGAAAACTCTGGTATGATTTATGAATATTGTTATATTACTAGAGTATAAAGGGCTATAGGGAATACAAACACATAAACCTCTGTTTAATTCTGTTCCAATAAAAATTTCATTTCTTATAGAAAAATAAACATGTAAATCAATGTTTAACGATTCTGTTGTTTTACTACATAACTTATTATTTGCCTTTAAACATCCAAGCCAAGTAAAATCTGGGACCCTGCTCATTTGTGTTGAAACATTAGTAGTTAGCAATTAGACCTATTCTACAGAGGTTCCTTCCTTCAATGGTATTCCTAATGCAACATAAGAGAAGAAAGTCCAGGAACAAAAGGCCTGGCTTCTCCTTTCCCTCATGTATAAATGCATTAGCCCTATTATTAGGAAATTTTTCAATGTAAACTTTTTTTGTTCTGAAATTTGCTCAGCTGTCTAAGGGATAATTAGTTTCCTAAAATTGCTATACCATCAGTGTTCAATTTCAGAGATGCCGTTATCTCGAGATTTGTTGAACGAGTCTTATGGATATACAACTTCTGCTCCTCTGATCATTTAACCTCTCCCCATTTTTGGGAAATCGCCCCATCAGTATTAGTCCCTTTCAGTTAATGGAATGGCAAATGGCCAATAGCGAGGAGAACAGGTTAAAAAAATTAAAACTTTGGCCATTTTTTCCAAATCACAAGCTCATCACAACTCTAGACTTGTATTAATCCCCAGATGAAGATCAAGCTCTGCTTTAAGAAACTGAAGTTCATGGGACTTGCACGGGTAGGAACATGGTGACGTTTTGTGGGATCTGGTCACTGCTGTCTGTAAGCACCATGTCCTACTGGCTTTTGCAATAGCATGCAATGAATATGTCTCTCACGCTAGTGAATGGGTAACCTCCTAAGCCAGTATCATTTTTTATTTATCATAGGTGCACATACATTAGTTTTTCAGAAACATTGCACACACTTCTTGATTGCTGGGAGGCACTCATCTCCAAAGTTAACCAGGTTTTCTCTTGGACATATTGCTTGACCTTAGGTGAGTCATTTAATCTCTCTTTCTCTCCCTGTTTTGCTAGAAAAGTAGGATAATAGTGGTTTGCTTCACCTGCTGAATAAGGCAATATTCAACACAAATAGCTGTTGAGAGATTAATATTTCTAAAGGACTCTGTTGCTAAAAAATGCTGTCAGTCCAAAGTGTATGCTACTATAATTATGGTATACAATAGAAATCAGGCAGCTAGGCATATATTCTTGTGCCAGCTTTTATCTCTGCTGCCTGACTTCACATGTACATGTCCAATAGAAAAAGGATTTGAAAATTATAGTGTCCTTGAAACTAGACTAGAAACTTTCAGCCAATGGGGAATATCCATCAACGCCTGTCTGGGGCTACTACCAGTTTTTTCTAGTTGGCTCTGTCTGATTTTGTTGTGTCGCATGCCAAAATCCACCATTTTTGCTGGTAAAGGACAAAGGGACAACTTTGAGAAAAGGATGATGGCAGATCAGTGTGAAGTGGGGTTTGAAGAGACCCTTCAGGGTTTTGACTCACGACGTCTGCCAAAGCCACACACCTAATGATGGTAGAAAACAGCAGGTGACAATAATCCTGGCATCTCTCCACACCCGTCATCCATGCCTGACAAGGGGCCCCAATGATCTGCATTGCAGCCACTTGACAATAAATTAAGATACATAACTACTCTGTTTGGATGGAAAGTCACAGAGGAAGGGTGTCTATCCCATCTTTTTCCATCCTCAGAGAAAATATAAATCTGATTTCCTGAGGTCACCACTACATGCATCACATCAAAGCCTTGTACAAATCTTAATGCAGGACGGGAGGAGCAAGAGAGAGCAGAAAAGTATTTTTTCCTTTTAAACTGTAAAGGGCTGAAGTTTTAGAATGAATGAGACTGCTTTTACACGAAATACCTGCTGCCTCAAATGTCCTCCCTCTCTCTTCTACGTCTCTTTAGCTGTAACTTTCTCCCATCTGGAAAATGCCCTGAACATTTTGGGCACTATCGGGAGCAAGCAACAGCCCGTGTGCTGCTCAGTCACAGCTGGTCCGAGGCATTTCTGAAAAATAAAGTCACTTTGTTCCCACTGTTGGGGACAAAGTGGAACAGTGGGTGAAGCAGGCATTTTTTTTCCCCAACTCCACATTTCCCCGGGGAATTCCTCCAGATTTCTCAGCATCCACCCAGGCAATGTCTTGATGCAGCTGTACCACGTTATACCAACTGAACACATGTCCTCACTGCCCTCCAGGTTTGTACACCTTTGAGCAGAGGACAGCATTACACAGCTGCTTTGGCTAAAGCTTAGGTCAATTTGATTCCATGTTATTTTATTATGTAGATGAAAAAACACAGGCTGTTGGTTTTCTATAAAATGAACAAGAAAAAAAACAACCGAATCAACAGCCTGGAGATAAAAAGCCCTAAAGTTCCAGAAAATGTCAACTCCAAGAAATGTGGTGGGTGTCAAAACCACAAATTAAGCTTTACATTCATATACACCATCTTCGTTTGTTCTGAACAATGCTCAATGGTGAGAGCCGGGAACCCCGTGAGTGCTGCCTCCCACTGCGGACATGCCTCCCATTCCCGGGGCCGGGCAGGAGCCACCCCTTCCCACAGATGTCCCTTCCCATGGATGTCCCTTCAAAGCCACTATCTGTTCTGAGTGGCACCAGGGAGGAGTTTTGCTTCCTCTTTACAAAGCCCTTTCCAGCACAATGGAAACGATCCTGACTTCAACAGCTGGGGGTACCTCTCGAGGCAGTGTATGAAGAGGTACCAGACCTGGTCATTGGATATAGTCCTACCTTTTGCACTGCAGAAATTTGTGGGGAGCTGTGGAAGCCACTGTCTTGCTCCAGATCTAGTCAAGGATGGAGGCTGGCTCATTAACCTTAGCTCAGAGAACGCAGGATTCATCCAACGCAAGGAGTGAGACAATAATCAATCCTTGTTTCCTATAATAAGTCAGGAAATGAGGGAAAATGTCAGTTATGTTGCTAATATTTGCATAACACCATTCATTAAACACCCACTGATTTTCAACTTAATTTCCAGACTTCCAAAAAAAGAAATAAAATTAGAAATTTTTCAGGAAACTCTTCTCCAAAATTTAACCGACATTGTTTGTTGTTTTTTTTTTTTTTTTCTGAGCAAAAAGAATCTTCTGACAAACTTAAGGCACAAAATACAAAATCTCTTGAGCGTGAACATCCTCAGCTCCACAAGATCTCTGTAGCGGCTGAAGGTATTACAGAGGTTATAATGCACAGAGTGCTTTAGGGGGAGAAAGTGCTTTTGAACAGGCTGTGTTTTAATGTAGTCAGAGCAGTAGAAACTATTTTAAAAGAAAGCCTTTATATATGTTTGGTTTTGTGCAATTAGCATAAGATCTCACTGAGTCAGTGAGTGGAAATGAAAATTGTTATATAAACCTACTTTTTCTATGTCCTAGGTTGTTTTGGAAGTTAATCTAGATGCTATTACACCCTGCAGAGATGACAACTATGTATTAGGACTTAAAATCTTCAGTCCTTTCAGAAAACATTATAAAACTCACTTGCACCATGATAATAACTGAAACCTAAATGCTTGCCCACCTTCAAGACGATCTCAGAGAGGCTGGCTGGCAAGAGTGCTTAAATCTTTCAACTGACATTCAAGCAGTTAGAAGGAGCTACTGAATTGCTGGCAACATGAGCTAATGTTGAACTAATATGAACTTCATGCGAATTTTCACATTTGCCAGAATTGGGCGAACTTGTAGTAACAGGCTTGTCGGAGACCTGCCAGGGGAGTCTCTCTGGCAGGCTGTGAGCTGCAGCTGGAGCTGCCTCTTCTGGAGTTTGCTCTGCAGTTAGGACATGCTTGCGCCGCTCCGCTATAAACTTTCAGCTGGAGAGGAGACGGAAAAGAACCCAACAGCCCCGAAGCAGCTGAATGTCAGGATAATCCCAGAGCAAAGTCAAACCGTTGGTGAAACTGCAAAAGTGAAAAGTTTATGGAGGCCCAGACTGGGTCTAAGCTCATCTCATCTGGGCTGAGGAAGCTGTGGGCTCAGGGGAGATGAAAGCAGAGTTCTCTCATTTTAATGAGTGTCTGGGCTGCATGTAGCCAGAAAGGCATCTCCATTCCTGGATGAGAAAACCCACCACCTCCATGGAACCACAGGTGGAACTCAGCTCTCATCAGACAGCAGCTCAGTCCAGCCCTCTTTCACTGCCTACTTGACCACTGTCACAGCAGCGAGGCAAGTTTTACAGGGAGAAATGACACCTTAAACCCTTTAAAAAACAAAGAAAAGCCCAACTGAAGAAACTTCATCAGGTACACAAACGAATGCAACAAAGCACAGTGCAGTCCTCACAAACTTTGCCTCATCAAAGACAATATTTGGGCTTGTCTCGTTTTCAGCTGTCCCAAGTAAAGAAAGAAGTTGTCGTTGTTCCCTTAAGAAATCTCTTCCCAGTTGACTCTCAAGAAGATTTTCCTGATATTTTGCCAAGAGTTGGATAAGAAATGGCCGATGAAACAAATAAAAAGATCAGGCCAGAAAGAAGAGAGGAAATATTTAAAGGGAGGAAAGGGACAAATGAGTCTTCAGAGAATATGAGCTACAGAGAATGCACCGAGTTTGTGTCTGGTACATTTTGCTTCATTTCCAGTAATTCATGCCCTGTATGATTTCTAGAAACCGATAGATTAAACATTTATAAAAAAACACAACAGTGGAGCCATTGCAGCCAATGAAAAAGTGGATCCAAGATGAGGGCGGAGAAAAAGAACAGATTTCTAAGTTTTGACATTCAAATTAAATTGTCACTGGGCCAACACATAGAGTTTTCCTCTTCTAACTTGGGCTGAAAAAAGCAAATAGGATCATATCATCTGTCCCTGATCTCTCTGTCCGTAAGATTCTCCCCAATACTGCTATTCTGCACTGGATGGTCCCCAGACCTCAGCCAGCACCTTTGGCTCAAGATCCTCATTTCCTTTTAGGAGTTGAGCAATGTTGAGTGCATGCATAGAACTAGCCAAGCTTCCAAAGAAACCCAGCAGATGCTCTGAAAGGCAGCAAGCCTTTCAGCATGTCCACTGCGTGATCTCCTGGCGAGGCGGTGCCATCGCTGCTGTCAGGCACTCGGAGAGAGACAGCAAGCATATTGCTGGCAGAGACCAGGCAGTCCAGACTTGACACTGGAGAGGATTTTGGAGGAGCTCAGAAGCACAAAATATAGTAGGAGAGAGGGGAAAAAAGACAAAGGGAAGACAGAAAGAAAACGAAGAGAATTACAAAAAACTATGCTGTGTTAAATTTGCATATAATTGACAATAATAAAATAATGCACATTTACAGCAACATACAGTTATGAATGAGCAGTAGCTGTTTATTAGCAGCATCTTCCTAGGACCATTTCCCGCATCTGTGTTTTCCATTAAAACTGAGTAACAGCCTCTGGAGCACACGCTGTTCTGTGTACGTCTACCCAGTGACTGTGAAAATCAAAACTGTCTGTTACACAAATATTGGGAAATAAGTCTCTAGATAAGCTGTGCATGTATTCACAAGTAAAATATGCAGCCATACCAGTCTGCACACACAAAACACTCAATTTGTATGTGCAAAAGAGGAGCTCAAGGCAGGTCAGTACTTTGGAGGAGACCAAGCTCTTAAGTGGTGACGCCAATCCATCGGAACCATCACTGCCAAGTGACAGCATAACAACAGCCATCCAAGGCAAGCCAGGTCTTAATTTCTGCTTCAGCTGGCTTCACCAACTTCCTCAAGTCCCTCATCCATCAACGCAGAGTGTAACTCAGACAGGAACACTCTTATTCTGACCATCTAATGCCTCATTCAGGGAAGCTCAGGTGTTACTAAACTCTGTAAACTATCACGTTTCTACCACCTTCTGACAAAAGTTGCCTAGAAAGTTGAAAACTGTATCAGTAGCAGAGAGTTATTTGCCTAATAAAGTTTTCATGTGATTGACACTTTTGTTGCAGTTTTGGTACAAAGGGAAAGACTCGATCTCACACCTACAAATGCAGCTTCAGGTCATAAACGTCAGCTAATTACCAGGGGCATTGCTCTGCAGCACAAGCTGGCAGTAAAGAATGGCAAACTTTCTAGTTGTTGCAAGCAGAGATTATTACAGTTTATTAAATCAGTTCACTGTTACCTCAGCGATTCTCTGTTTCTGTGCAGTGATTATATTTTTCTGTGTTAATAATATCCATCTCAATGTTATAGGTGTGGTTCAGATCAAGAACGTGTGCTGCTAGAGGGAAAAGTTCATTCAACCTCTGGTTTTCCTTATCTCTTTTCAGGTTTTGTTTTCTCTTAGGTTTAAGGACGCTTTCATTTAAAGAAATTATTTCCTTTCTTTGGGAGGCTGAATCAAAAGCCGCTAAAATCAGTGAGAGCCTTTCCATTAATTTAGTGGGGCTTTACATTAGACTTTCAATTAGAAACAGTAAGCGTAGAAGTATAAAGAAACTGAAGATAAAGGAGAGGGGAGCAGGAGGTGGAAATGTTTCATGAACATTTACAAACCTCTAAGGTTTCATTTGGCTTTATGTTAAGTTTAGGTCAAAGGTTTGGGTCAGCTTTTGTTCTCCTCAGTCCCCATTTGCTCTGATCTCCTTTTCCAGAGCGGGAATCTTGACAGATGCGCTGTGAAAAGGGAAAAATTGCTCTGAAAAGCTGGACTTGGGACCTGCTTGAAGCAGAATGATGAGGCAGCCGCTTTGCAGTTTTCTTGTCACAAAGATGGCAATTCCCCCAGCCAAAGTAGCGCAGCATTTGAGTGAACCCTGCAGATATTTTAGGGAAAAGTAATTAGAGGTCCACACTACGATTAATGTTCTTGCTTGGCGTCTCCTGCAACTCACCTCGATGGTGACAAACGGCAAAGCTGAGTTTTAGGACAGTGCCATGCCCTGAGGCAGGAGCATTGGCTGGGTTTGCCACTTGTAAAGCTATTTACTTGGGGGCGGTATTTTCTTGACCAGTAGCAAAAAGTGGTCTCCCACGGGGAGATGGGTCAATTGTCCTCCAAAGGTCGCAGGGCTCTGGGATGGCAAAACCACCATCACGGCCAGCCTTTCCTTTGCATTCACGGGAGAGCGGTGAGGCAACGAGAAGAGGATTTTGGCACTCATGACAAAGAGATACAAATAAGGTAACTCCGTAAGGAGAGGTAGTATCTTCAGGTTAATTTATAATCCTTTTTTTTTTTAAATTTCCACATAATAAAGTGGGAAAATTAAAGCAGCTTCCTGGCATGTCTTCTGGCTAACTTCAAAACTAAGAATAAGTTGAAAACAATTGCTGAATGTAACTGAATTATGTTAATCAATTGGGCAATTTGAGAGGGGGAAAGGAAAAAAAGGGTAGCTGGTACCTGGGGAGGAAAGAAGGATGTTAGCAAGCAGAGGTGATAAAATCACTAGCCCTGGGGGACAGCAGAACAAACAGGCAGCTCTCAGCCCCAAGCACTGAATGCGCAGTCACAACACAATTCCTTCTGCTTCATGCCCAGATCCCTGCTTCTGCCTCATGTCCCCATTTGTCCCCACCTCGGCCACACCAGCACGAGTGTTTGCAAGGCCACTCTCTAACCCAGGCCACCGAGAGCTGAGTTAACATCAAAACCATCTGCTCTGCTTGGATGCAGGCTTGCTGGATGGGACTGGCACATTACACATGTTTTGGCTCCGATTCATCCCGTTAAACTGAGGTATTCAACCACTGACGAAGTCCCTAATTTCCTTAAAATCCCTCTCCAGCAAGCAGAGGGAGATGGGCAACCCCAGGGGCAATCCCTGGAGACGTCATTTTTCTCTCTTGCCACTGACTACAGAGGGAGGTGGGGACAGGTCACCCTGCTCAGCCCAGCACCGTGCAGGATGGGGCTGGTCTCACAGCCTCCGTTCAGAGGCTTTCTCGTCCCCGCACGGGGGTAGGGACCGCGATGTGGCCACAGAACAACAGAGATAAAAATAGGTTTCTGACCTACTTCCTGGCAGTAAGCAGCAGCGAGAGCCGCTGCCGGAGCCCAGGGGGAATAGATCATAACCACACCAACCGCACGGATGGGTTGGTGAGCTGGGAATGACATTGCTTCTCCAAGTTGGCTTTCCCATCTTTCCTGTTTAAGCCTTTTCTCTCTCTTTTTCTCCATCCTTGAAACAAAGACCTGGACAATTTTTTCCCTCGTTTCATTTCTGTTGATGGGACATTTTCTCCTGTGTTTATGTGAAACAACATTATTTGCCATGGTTTTAAAATCAGCTCAGGACATAGTTGCTGTCTCATGACACCTCTTTTGGAAACAGCACTTAAGAAACATTTTCCGCCATGAATATTTGAAGATTGTTGCATTCAAGTCACTTTCAAATACGAAATGTTTTTGCATCTCAGGGAAATTGTACTGTAATACTGTAATCCTTTATGTTAATTGTTTCCCTTTCTGATTTAAATTCAGATATACTGTGGATTTATATTATTACTTTTCATCAATAACAAGTACTTTCCACACTAGCGGGCTATCAGTGATAGATGCATTTAACAACAGAAAATACCTATTCCTTGAAGAAGTTTTCTCTAGATATTTTTTTTTTTTATTATTTCTAGACAATGGTTTTAATTATCAA
>JAOXNO010000003.1:8531925-8559900 GCA_028565335.1 Limnodromus scolopaceus
AAGAAGTTTTCTCTAGATATTTTTTTTTTTTTTTATTTCTAGACAATGGTTTTAATTATCAATATTCTCAAGTATTTAATCTTCCACAGAAACTTCTAAGATTTTTAGGTCATATTCTTTTCAAACACCCAAATTATTTCCTCATGGAGGCTAAGCTGGCTCCACGGGAGAGATTTTACTCTTGCTTTCTCCCCTGGGATGGTTTATACCAGCTTGGCTGCAGCCCTGCTCTGAGCAGAGGGACCGGATGCTGTACACTGCACACATCCAAGCAGTCCCGTTGTAATCAATTAGTAAGATGAGATAATTTAAAAGAAAATATTTCCTTTGTCCCATACAAATAACATTTTCATTACTCATTTCAATTGGCTAAACAGCAAAACCAAAGCTTTTTCTTAATAAAAAGTGTATGGTCTTAAAGAAAACACCACCAAAACTAAAGATGTTGGAAATTTTCTTGCTGGGAAGGGGCACAACAGAACTGATGGGAGTTTTATCTTTGGGTCACCAACACTTAGGGACAACTGAGGAATTCTCATTGAAAAAATTAAAACTCCCCTGAGAAAAATAATGTTACCCCTGCTGACTGACTCCAAAGAAGAAAAAAACTTACAATTTTACCCAACATGTCCCCTTTGCTCCTTGTCCATGTCTGGAAAAGTGTGTTTCCCACCGGGTGAGCCTGTTGCTGCCACATCCTCCCATATTGGTGTAGCTGAATCCTGAGAGGTTTCTCTCCATTGTGTTGCCAGAATGTTCCTTATGCCCCTTCTGTAAACGAACAGGAAAGGTCTCAGCAAGATACTTCAAGCTCCATTTGCACAGAGCAGTCTTTTTCCATTACAGGAAATCAGGGAAAGAGGACTCAGCCTTCTCTTTGGTTGAGAATCACAATTCTTGGCCATCCTATAGTCACAGGGGTTTAGGGTACACTAAAAACATCCCAATACATCCTCAAAACGGTTCCTGAGCTTGCTTAGCTTTAAAAAGCATGAATGTTGCCATAGTTTTCATTATATCTTTTGGGTTCCAATTTATGAAATTTTTATTTCTTTCTTTCTAATTAAATAAGCCCATACCTGTGCATATACTCACACTTCTTCAGAGATCTGGAGGAATTACATGTGAATGGTTGTTGATGAAACTCAAACACCATGTGCTGGTGCTGGAATTCAGAGCCAGCTTTCCGGGATTAGATGTCCCTGGCTAACCTCAGCTGTTAGGAATTATTTTGGAGCTTGGCCCTGGCAGGTGAGGGGGGACCACAAGGAGGAGAACAAAAGGGTTTCTCTCTCTTCTGCCCCTGCCTCCTCCCTTCTCGGCATCAGGCAAATGTGGTTTTAATTCAGAAATACAAATGTCATCTTCAAAGTCACTCTGGGGAGGAACAAGGGGAAAGGAGAGCTAAAAAAAAAAAAAAAAAAAGAAAATCAATTGGATTGCAATTTATCAAGATTTTTTTACTGTGAAATTGAACTGAAAAGTCTTAACATCCAAGTGATGGGGACCTGGAGAGGGTCTGGGTGTTCTGGAGCTACTCTGCAACACGCTTGCAATGCCAAGGACTTCCCTGCTGTCCAAAGCAGCCTCTAGTATTTTGTTTTCTTCAAGGCCAGCCCTTTGTCTGATGTAACTAAACCTGTGATTCCATGTCACCAGGAGTCTAGGGAAAACAGCTCCACCTTACGTGCTATTCTTGGAGTGCTTAGACCAAGGCAAAAAGAGTCACTGAAATCTGTTAGGGACCCTCAAGTGGTAAAGAACCATTTTTTCTCTCTGTTATCCCCCACCTTGTGCTTTTGGAAATCTCCAAGCTGGAAGCTATTTTTGTTTCCTCCAGGTTATGACAGCCACAATGCAAAGGCTGCGTACGTGCCATAGCTCCGACAGCAGACGTGAATAATGGAAAAGGGCTACAAACACAAGAAGTCACTCTGAGTGCTCGCTGTACTTTCTTAATGTATGTGACATTGACATAATACGCCCCGGGGCTTGTTGGATCAGATGGCGTTTGCCTGCTCCACGTGTTGGTTTTATGAGCAGCAATCAAGTTGTGAAACACATGTAGGCAGCGTGTGTGGCGAGTGGCTTTCCATCCTGCGCATGGGTGGGAAGCACAGGGCTGTGGTGAAGGCAATGCTCCCAACAAAAACCTCATTTTGCCATCAGAGGAGAGTGCTCCTGCTCCCTGGCAGGAGTCGTGGTGGGCTGCCTGGATGCTGATGCTGGGTGGTGGCCTTATGCCATCTTTTTATCTGACTGTATAACACACACAGCACCTAGAAACAGCTTTCATGATACACAAAAGCCCAACCCGATACATCCCTCAGGAGTTCACCTGTGAGTTGGATACGCTCCTCACCAATATAAGGAATTAAAGCCTTATTTCCCAAGCTCACAGGCTGAATGGGCGTCTCGCAGCTCAGCAGAGGGCCAGCCCAAGCCCCTCTTCCTTAGGCTGTGAGGCAGCAACCCATCAATCAGGTGCACATTTCACAGATCTGCGTTAGTGAATCACCAGCACAGAGAAGCAAGTCTCGCCCTCCCACAGACCCCATCCTTCAGAAGAAAAAGTCCATTTCTGAAGGGACAGGAAGCAGAATTAATCCCTCTGTGATTTCCTCCTCAAACTCCTTCTCCCTGACACCCCATTCCAGCTTTCATCCTATCTGGGCTATTTAGTCTAGAGCAGGGAAGACGTGATAACAGTCTTCAATTATGTAAAAGGCTTGTGCAAAGAGGAAGGCAATAAATTGTTATCCATATCCACGGGGAGAGCACAAAAAGTAATGGGTTTAAAGACGGCAAGGGAGAGTTAAGTTCAGCACTAGAAAAACTTCCCCCCTGCAAGGGTCATTAGGCACTGGAGGAGGTCGCCCAGGGAGGCTGGGGGGCCTCTGATGCTGGTGGGGTTAAAGAAACACATTAGACAAACATGTGTCAGGAGTGGTCTGCATGGGGGTGGATAAGATGACCTCCTCAGGTCCCTTCTAGCCTTAGTTTCTTCTGTACCACGGCAACAACCATTCCAGCCTCACTCCGTGGCAGCCAGCTATGGCAGGGCTCTGCTTCACCTGATTTTTTTGGTATAGGACGGCAATCCCATGGCAGCAACACACTTGGCTAAAGGAACTGGCGAAGCCAGAAGATAGGATGATCTCTCCAGTTGCCATGCGGTGAGCACAGCTCTTGGGTCCTGCAGGATGCAGGTGATTACTCTGCCCACTCCTAAATCATTTCATTGTCTCTAAAACAGCCAGCAAAAGAAACTCAAGCATCCTAAGAGCTCACCACCTCTGCAGAGGACAGGGGCTCACACTCATAAATGCACACTATGACTCTAAAGCAGGGGCACCTCAACAGCCTCCTGCAAAGCACAGGGATGTCCCCACAAGCAATACACCTGAGGAGAGGCGCTTTGCCCAGTGCAAGAATACCAGACACCATGGACTGAGCTTGCATTTTCAACCAGTACAGCCTGGTCATGCACAGTCCTTGCAAGAAGCAGCATCCCCTGAGATGCTCTACCCCAAAATGCACTTCTCGCCAAATTGCACTGAAAACAGGACTGATCATATGTTTACATAAGGATATCCTTAAGTGCTTTGCTGGATTGGGGCCTTATGCAGTGATGGTTCAAGCTCTTGGAGGTCAGTAGGGATTGATTAGCCTCTCTGAATAACCTGGGTGCTGAAAGTCTACATGTCAAAATGAAGATATTTTACTGAAGATAATTTTTCTCTCTATGTTTTGGATATCCTAGGCAGAAAAGACAGTCAATAACAACAAAATCAGAAAACAATCCCCCCTTTCTAAACAGCAAAAAGGTGCAAGTGAACCCTAACAGATGTAATTTGTATCATTACTGCTGATGAAGTTAGTAACCTTTAGCAAGGAGACATGGATCAATAGCTATTTGAGAAGATGCAGCTGCAGATATCTAAATGGGCATGAACTAGGAAGCGAGGTGTAAAAGGTAATAGCAGAATATTTAAACCAGATGAAAGCTATGAGGTATGTTAGTGACCTTGAAAGAACCAGATAAGTACAAAAGAAGAGAAAGGCAACAATGATTTATATACTTGCCCTGCACAAATATTACAATGCTTATTGAAGGGTGTAGTAAATTATGAACAAAGTAGAGCTTTATTAGATTAATGACAGCAGAATTTATATGGGAAGGATGGTGTCTTTGGAAAGTAGGTAAGAGAAATTAGTTTTATATTAACTCTTCTGTTTCCAGGCTTGAACATTTCTGTTTCTGCCATGGAGTAATCTGACTTATGCTTGCTAATTGCACATCTGTTTCCAGATTCTTGTGACACCGGTAGAACTCAATTTATGGAAGGCTATGGGACACCAGGAAGGGGTACCCATGGAGATGGAGATGTTAAGTGCTAAAAGTTGGCAGTTCACCAAGGAACTGTTTCTGCCACTGTGGAAACAGGTGACAAAGAGGCTCTCAAACCCTTATTGTGATTATTGTGGTGATGTCCAGAACCCCTGGTCTTGGATCCTACCATGCTGGTGCCGGTAAAAAAGACAAAAGAAGACAAACACCTCCCACAAGTTTCACATCTAGAAGAGCAGGGCAAAGCTTGGTAGGACAACAAAGAGCCACAACACAAAGTGGTTTGCACATAGTTGCAGAAATTGGTGGGCCAGGATCTCCAAATCCCGTTTCTCACCCAAGTGCTTAATCTAGACTAAAGGGAAGGACATTTTCGCCTGCAAGAGCCTACTGATGAACCAGCTCAAAGGATTCTGTTAAGGAAAAAAAAAAAAGGCAAGGAAATAAAGTCCACCCTAAACAGCTTTCAATATATGTAGTTACGTTTGCAAAATGCATGTATTAATCCCAGCCTGTTTATAAAAGTGAGATGGATGAATCAGCCATCACAGTGCTCATAATTACATATGGAAGTATATTTGTAATTGTATCAGATCGCGGCAGTGACTCTAACAACTTCTTGGACTATGGCTATCCATAAAAGAGCTAACTCTACAGGGAAAATGTTCTGGGGCACAGTTTGCACCAGTTAATCAGGGTATGGTCAACTGCATTACTGGGACAGACCAGCTTGCTGATCATTAAGGTCTGTGATTGCCTTTTGCTGCAGAAGGAGTACGTGGCAATGCTCTCCTCCAGCCCTGAGACTGCACTTAGTGAAATCATTGGCTGGATTCTTACCTCCGTCATCAGGGTAAGGCCTGAGGAGCTGGCACCATGCAGCGTGATGCTCATTATTCACCACTTGCCATGTACAGGTGACCCAAAAACCTGACCCACAGCCCAGTGAGACCCCTTCAGATTTCTCTGTGCTCCAGATCAAGCCTCAAGAGAACAATTAGGAGGAATGAGCTCAGATAAAAATGCGTTTTTGTGAGTGTATTTCTGATCACTTCTGCATGCTGCTCTTTGCTCCCTGTAAGAGTCCTTGCCCAGGTGTAACGCAGCCAAAGAAAGTTTTAGCTAAGAGGATTGCAGGTTAATCTCCATACTCAAAAGAGCTGCTTACGGGGGAAAAAGAGAATGGCTAAGAAATCAAAAATATTCAACAGCTTCACCACCTACAGAGAATAAATTTCTAGGTAGGATAGTGCAGATACAGCTATTATGGAAACATGAATCTTCAGCTCCTTTGCATTATTATGTTTTTCCTTCCTTGTAAGATTTGTTGAAAAAGTGGAATATGCTAATAATCCTCTCTAATTTGTTTCTGTCAAAGTTTGTGCGAGAAGAGTAACAGACTCTGTTTGAGCTCCATAATTCCTATATAATTATTTTTTAGTTATATACTCTTTAACCCTCTATGGGCAGCTAATGAATTTAAGAATTTGTAATTTTAAGAATTTAAGAAAATGTAGTCTCCTGAAATTACCTACTGTAATTTCTCACCAGCGAACTTAGTTGGCAGCTGCACTATTTTTAAAATAAAAAAATCATCTTTAAAATTCTTCCTGGTCCATGTGTGATCTGGACAGAGAATTTTCCCCCATACCCTCCTGTCTCTGTGTTACTCAACATCTCATCCTACGCCATTCAAGGATCTAATATCTAAAGACTGGAGTATTTCAGCCCTTCCATCTGCAAAAAGCAAAGGATAAATATGTATTTATTGGTCCACAATGGCTGCTGTCTGTACAGAAAGCCCATGTCCCATGATGAGCTAACTACGCGGGTGCCAGGAAGGTAATCCTGTAGGACTTGGGTTGGACAACTTAAATTAGGCCAGAAAGGGAAAAGCTGGGATGGGATCTGACACTTCCATACAGCAGTGAGGCTGTCCGCAAACGCACTCTTGCCACAACAAAATGCAAAAAGGAAGCATAAGAAAAAGGAGGGCAGTTCCTTTCACCCCACGCTCCATCCTTGCCCCGCTGCACCTTCATGAGAAATGGAAACTGACGGCCGCTCAGCTTCATCTCACACCTGCAAAACCTTCCTGTGGCCTCATTTCCTCTCTCCTCCACATCCTCCCACAGAAATGGGTCTATCTGTTAAACAGAAGTAACAAGACTGACTTTTTTTTTGGTGAAATATTTTAAGATGGCCTGTGCCTGCATAAGAAAATGGAGGATTTGTTTTCCTTAAGAATCTGCATTTTCTGAAGATTACAGGAAACCATTTTTTAAAGGAAATTCATAATGCATTTGAGGAATTTTTGCCCTTACAGTCTCTTTTGCTCTGCAGGCAAGCCTTATTCAGATTTATTCATAGGAAATTCAACATGTACATTTATTTTCTCGTTTAAATTTAAATTTAAAAAAAAAGAACTAAAACTCACAGGTGTTAAGAGAAACTAAAGCTTTTTGTCTTGATGGTGCAAAAAACCATCATGATGACACAACAGTGAAACAGAGCACTAAATACAAAATTATAAAAACACTGATATGGAAAAAATGTTGTCATTTAAATTCATCACAAAGAAATACAACAGTCAATACCACCTTAACACAAAACATTAAAAATGTCAAAGTAACACCTGCCTGTGAAATGCTTGATTTTTATGAAATTGCTTCCTACAGAAAATGGTCCCATAGAACTTTTTAACTCTACTTAATCAGTGCAAAAAATCAAAGAAGATGATTCTCATTTCCTTTTCTAAATGAAAAATGTCCATTTCATGAGGGAAAGGTCAGCTGTTAGGCAGAGTGCTGGTGCTGGTGCACTTTAGAGAACTTAAAATCTGCACCTGGACTTCCTCACATCCTAAATATTCCCCTCCCTCAGCCCAGCCGAGAATTGCTGTTTAAAACTACATTTTAGTCCTTTGTCCCTCTATTACTCTGATGGTTGCTTCTTTCTCTCTTAGAATTTACTTTCCCTGTAACATTTTCTGGATTATATTCAATAAATACTGTTTAATGTCATAATCCCAGCTAGACAGCTATAGAACTGCTAAATAGCTACTGTGACATGTCTAATAAATAGCTATCTAACCACATTATAAATAACCCCAAATTCAGGCCAATAAATATTGCAATAATTTTTTTTTTGCCAGTACATCTGTATAAATATCAGTAATAAGATGGACCAGAAAAGCTAACCATACTAAAAAGTTTTGATTTTGGAAAAAATCCATGTGCAATACTTCATTCCCCTTAGGGCGGGCAAGAAAAAAAGGAAGATAAAATTATTCAGCTAATAATAATATAGCACGGCGAAAGGGAGAGATTCTTGAACAAACTGCAGTTTATTTAGACAAGAAAAGACGAGGCATGCAAATCAGGGTATGAATGTCTATGGAAGTTTTGCAATCTTTGCATGTATTAAAAAGCAATAACTTTCCAGCTATTAACTAGCTCCTATTGCCAATACCACTACCAGCAGCTGGAAACATGTACCGAACAAGACAGACAGACAGGTACCTTTTTATTCCGGACTGCAATCCTGTATTGTCTGCCAAAACATCTGAAAAATATTCCAACTATTTGGCTGACTATTCGGGAGCCTTATCAATAGCAGCCGCATCAGCTTTTCCTCACCTATCACCCACTTTTTGCCATACTTGGGAGGACAGAAGCCAAGAGCATCTCAGCTGGAAGTGGCTGGCGTGGTCCTGGCAGGAAGGAGGGGTCTGTCCCCACCTCCTACGCCCGATGCTGTGCCCCTGCACGCACCACAGGGCTGACTGCCAAGCCTCGACCAGTGCCACCGGTTGTTCATCTGTGCTCTACCAGGTAGAAAAACATTTTGCATTTCCACTGCTCAAGTTTAGACAGCTTTAAAGATCCTCCCTGGCTTTGCTTTCCCAATAACCAAAATACCATTCACTCGCTGTGAGCGGCGATGACAATATCTGACACAGTTCTGTGTTTATTCCAGTCTGTTTAGCTTGCTTTAGTTTTAGTTCTGTTTAGAAACTTAGGGGAAAAAAAAGGTTTGTTTTTTTTAAAAATGTATTCTGTTCAGAGGAAGCTTTTAATACCACTGTTGGTTCCCTATTTATATCCTTCTGGATCAGGAGATAACACTACCAGTTTCCCAATGTGTCAGTCCACTTATAGGAAACAAAAATAAGTTATACAATAGCCCTACTGTTACACAAAGGATGTGCATAAGCATTTGCATAATCTAATATTTTCCACCAGGTCAGAGTGATGGGTCACGTACTCCTCAATTAGCTTCTAACTACTCAGTTCTTGTAAGGACTGCAGGGATGCACAGTTAAACTATGAGAATAGGGAATATTTCTTCCACCTTCAGCTTCAATCACCAGTGATGCACATTGAAGGTACTAAAGCCCATAGGAACTGAAATTTTGGGCAGATGACTGGACATGTGAAAACAATGATTTTCTGGAAATCCATATACCCCCTCAGCAAAACACATCATATATGCTTACGCTGAAAACACAATTACCTTGTCTTCTGTTCCTTGGGACAGCACCACATGGTGAACTCGGAGACCTCATCAGCTACATTGATTGACAAGAACTCTCCAGGAATGGACATACCTGCAAGAGAAGAGACCAAAGCTGTTTACTCTTTCTGTTCCCTCATTGCTTGTCCAAGACAGTGGTCTTGTAAACCAAAGACTGAAGATTACATTTCTTGTTTCCCAACACACCATCAGAAAAAGAGGACTTAATCCTCTATCTCCAACTTCCAAAGCTAGTCTTTTATACTAAACTATTCTCTGACTCCCCTCCCCTAAACTGCCCAAATAGTCCCATGAGATAAACTGTGTACCAACTCCAACACAACAAACAAGGTCAACAATACCCCCCACCGAGCCACTAAAAATATTCCAATCCCACACGAATAGACTTCCCTACTCTTTGTCCTATACATCCCTCCACAGGGGTCTGCAACATTTTCTTGCGTTTGACAGCATCTCCTGTCTCTGTCGATTCCTGGGCATGGAAGGAACAGTCTTTGACCTCTTCGGATTTTTATATGGTGCCATCAAAATATTCTCTGTCTTCTTCATTTATGACCATTTTTCTGTCCAAGGAGAGCACATCACAATCATAGGCACTGATCACATAAGGCTGTTTTCTCCAGATGGGATCTAGCTCTTAATTTTATAAATACATACAACACAGACCATATTGACATTCTGCCCTGTTCTATCTATGTGGTATCCCAAAGAGGGACAGCTTTTGGGAAAAGCCTGAGCAGTAAAAAGTTCTCAGCAAAGGGTGGGACTGGCAGATTTGAAGCAGAAAACCGTGTAAGGACACAGTACTCTTTTTTCTTAGACTGCTTTAAAGCATAGTCTTGTTAAATGTGGAAGGTAGACATGGAGAAGCACGAGCTTCAATTAATAGGTCAGAGCCTGCACATATCTAGTTATAAACCCATTTGGTCCTAGCCTAAACATCCTAATCTTAGTCCCAAAATATACAAGTCTGCCTGGAGGGACACAAAGCAGCGATAGCCCATGAAGCAACTTGCCAGGCTCAAAGTGTCCATGTTGTTCTTTCAGTTATCACAGTTTATTTTTTGGACATTTAGACTCCAGAGGCTGCTTGCTGCAGAGCAGTAAAGCACCACGGAGGACACACTGATTTGTGGCAAATCACTTCAAGGACAAGGGGGACCTTTTCAATGATTTCTTTGTCTGTCTGTCTCCGCATGATGTGCTGCAAAGGTTAATTTGTTTTGAAATCCCCATTTTTAATTTGCATTACTGATCAACCCAGCAATTATCAATGGTAATCTGTTCTTCAGTGGCCTTAAATTCAGAGACTGAGACTGTTGCACTAAATAAAAATTCCATCCCTTGCTGTGATTTATTAAGACTTGAGTGATACTGAGAACCCACTGAGTCAGAGCAATGATATAAGCATGCTTTCAAGGCACATCCTTAATTAGTTTTAAAGCAGGACAGACCAATTTGTATCGCTTTGATTTAAATCAGTTTTGTTAATTGTGGTTTAAATCAGGACCAAGAAATCACAATTTAAGTAACTCAATTTGACTTGCAGTTGTATTCTAACAGATACTAATAAAAAGAGAGTTATTCTCAGAAACTGACAAGTCATAGAAATGTTTAATTGCAAGAAAAAGTAGCTTTGATGTTGTATTTAATATTTGTTTTTGTTAACTAAGTGTCCTGGTTTCAGCTGGCATAGAGTTAATTTTCTTTCCAGTGGTTGCTGTGTTTTCAGATTTGGTATGAAAGGCATGTCAATAATGCATATTGTTTTAGTTGTTGCTAAATGATGTTTATACTAGTCAAGAACTTTTTTCAGCTCCCCATAGAAGCTGAAAAGGAGCACAGACAGAGCAAAGAGTCCAATGGAATATTCCATACCGTAGACTTCATGCTCGGTATATAAATGGTGGTTGGTTGGGGCGCGGGAATTCGTGATCTCTGCTTGGGTCAGACTGGGCAACGAAGCACCAGGCAGTGAGAGTGATTTTGGTCTTGTACATTTTTCTAGCAGCATCATTATTATTATTATTACTATTATTATTATTTTCCTTTTCTGTTATTGTTTATTAAACTGTCTTTATCTCAGCCCACAAGGTGGTTTGCGGGTTTTTTGGGGAGTGGAGGTATCTCTTTCCCCTCCTTTTCTCCCTCTTCTCCCTACCTTTCTGGGGTGGGGAAAGAGGAGTGAGTGAGAGGCTGCATGGTCCTAATTGCTGGCTGGGGTTAAACCCCAACACTGAGAGAATACATTAAAACCGTACTTACATCGCTATATACCTCAGCATGTATTTTGGTGTTTGATTTTTACATCTGACTTGTGAGAAAACAGGACATGGCATTTTTAGTCACCTGATTAACTTTTTAATGTGTGTTTTGTGTCATGCTGCTTCTGAACAAAAATATCCAGAAGAGCATAATTGTTTAAATAGAACTACATTGTGTCCTGCATATTTAAGGAAATGTTATCAAAATATGCATTACATTTCAAGGTACTTGGTGTATCTAGCAGCGTTAATTGCTGATAATGTTTGCAAGCTGAGCTATTTTTTCCTTGCTTCCACGTTTTCCAAGATCAGAACTAGTTGATCTCAGACTCCCACACACACCTTTTACTCATAGATGGGAGAGGATAAACAAATTTTCCTGTTCTTTCAACTTCCAGTTGTTTTCCCAACTTGGAATATTCTAGTCATTAAGTGATGTAAAGCAAATAAAATAAAAAGAAGAACATGTTCTTTTTGCACCTGCAAAAAAGGCAACAGCTGTCAAAAGCTAGTTTATTACTCAAGAAGCTCCAATTCCAGGTGTTTAGCTAGTAATTTCTCCCATTTAATGATTTGACATTCTTCAGAATTTTGGCAGAGAATATATACTCAACTGTTATTTATATGTAAGGGTTTATTAATAAGAAAATAGAATTTTATTTTAGGCATTCGTAACAAATTTAGTCTGTCATCATTCCAGAATACATGTCTTCAATTTTAAGAAGAGAAAAATATTAAATTAAAAGTTAAAAGATGCATGGATGTGAGTTGTAAAAATACACACAGGGTTCTCATCACTGAGGAACAACTGACAAAAGGACAAGAACCTGAATGGATTAATTCACATCTATTTTAGAAGGAAACAGAAATGAAACACTCTAGATTTTTTTTGACCAGGGGATTTTCCTCCCACCTTTAGCTGAGAACTGAGCCTGTCTCTGTCTGACATAGCAACTCCACCACAGAAACACTTTGCTACTGCATGTGATTCCTTCTGCCACAGCTTGAATTTAGGAGGAGAGGCTGTGCACAGGACACCGTTCCTTTTGCCAATAGAGAGGAGGACTGGAGAAGCTTGTGTATGTGTTGCATGATAAAGTATGATTCGTACCAGTTGCATCTGATAGAGAACTTTCCCTTATGGTTATTTACACCAGCCTGGCAACGAGCTCTATTCTCAACACACCATCATTCTCAGACAATGTGACAGAAAAGGCACAGCTCTAAAATCACAATTCTCTTTATTAATCCACATACTTATTCTAAACTCTATCTAAACCTCTACCTGATAAGAAATTTTTTAGCTAGGTTAATATGACAGCTGGATATGTAAGAGAACTTTCCCACTCAATTACCCAGCATGACTCCAGAGCATAGTTTCATACCGCAATGACTTGTTTTGGTTGTTCCCATCCCTGACAGCAGCAGTAGGAGCAGAACATCAACACTGACTGCCCAGGGAGGATGGCAGGAGGGCAGGACTGGGGTGTACACACCTCCTTCTCTGGGCAATGGCACCACAACATCTTAATATGAGCTTTAGACCTAGGTACTAATTTTCCCCTGCACTATTCTCAACATTTGGCACTAGTTCTGTTCCAATGGACCATACTGTTCCATGGACCAAAAATCTGTGGTGTAACAGAGCTCAGGCAAGGCAGCTCCAGACTCCAGCCTTCACTGAGGGTTCACATTAGATGTCCTTCATGTTCTAGTCAGCCCACAGAACTTGCAGCACTACACTAATTTTCAACCAGTTTTCTGTAACAAGAGACATTTGTTTTATTTTCTGCATTGAAGTTCTGAAAATGATGCTGGAGGTGCCACTTGGTACTTAAGCTACCAGTGCTAACTGATATTAGTAAAAGTCATATGCTGGTCCTTAGCTCCTGGAAAAGAATTAATTCCCTAGTAGGGTAAGAGTTCAAAACTAAATCAAACAAACAAATAAACAAGTTAGCTTTTCACCAGTTCTGAGTTTGCAGCAGAGAAATATGTGCATCATAAAGGTCTGGGAGCTCTGGGACCCAGCAGGCACACAGCTGGGAGGGAGCAGGACAAAACATCCAGCTCACATTTCTACAAGGCCCAGCAGAAGAACTTCCCAAACGAATGAAAATTCGAATGAAAAAAAAAAAAATCACATGAAAACTTGATAAGCAAACAAAAATTTTACAAAGGGTGAAAACGTTTCTGTGGAATAAAATTTTTGCTTATTCTAAATTTCAGAACAGGCATAAAGAGAGGTGCCAGAAGCAGTAACTGAAGAGCTCTCACTGCGCTGCAGCTCGTACACCCATGAGTTCCTCTTAGCAACAACTCCTTTTCTGCTGAAAACCACGACAGTTTACAATTCCTCTATACAAACGCCAGCCTACCTGGAAATGACAAATGTACAGAACAGACAAAAGGGATCAATAAACATCTCAGTCCTGTAGTTGGAGAGATGTTCTATACATCCAAGACCCCTTAAGTACTTTAAAAACTCAGTGAGTTCCTGCAAGAGTTATGTCTGCTAAAGTCATCAGGGCTGCAAAACTTGCATAGGAGAATCGTAGAAGAATTTTGCAATGGGAGGATCTTGACGCTCTAATGTAATTTTTAGTGTTTCGGAAAACATAGGAAATTCCAACAATCATTGAATCAAGTTTGAATGTCTTTCTGAAAGATGTGCATTAGTCAAATATAAACCATTAAGTAAATACATGGGAAACGTAATGCCTAGAAGAAATAAACAACAGATATATACCGCATCAGACTAAACAAGCTAGCTGTTCTTTCTTGGCCTTGTGCTATCTTTGAAGTCATTGCAAAATAATAATAAAAAAGTTTGAAAAATTTAATTAAAATGGAAAAAATAGTTCTTTCTCCCTACCAGTCACATCTGAACCAGTGCAAAGCAGCCTAGAGCCTGACGTATCGTCTTCCTTTAATCCCTTCACGCTGACAGTGAAAAATGCTATATAAAAGCCTACTATATCCGGCCATCAGAAAATTGCCTCTCCGTACGGGGATTGCTCATTTGCACAAAGCTAAGGAAATTAGGCTGCCCCTCCCAGACAGCACAGGAGGAGCCGGGGCCAGCCAGGGCTGCCCAAGGAACCACTGCTCCCCCTCAGATGCTGGCAGTGAGGCGCATCCCTGGTTTTGAAACAACCTTGGCACGCATTGAAACAGCCAATGCTCAAATGACACTGAATATGGTAGGCTTCATCCCAACCTGATCCGAAATTCAGGTCAGCTCTCCTGACAACAACATTGTTAAGAAATCAGCTAGATGGTGGAGCTAATCAAGATGCCTGTGCTAGCTGGATACTTTACCTCCTGTGTGGGGAGGGAAAACGAAGAGAAGAAAAACTAGCTGACATCAGGAAAATTGAGAAGCTGTAATTCATAGGGAATTGGCCCAGAAATAATCAGATTCCTAACTCCTTTATTTGTTCCTGGACCGGATCCATTCTGACCAGATAAACTCCTCCTCAGTACAATACACAGCTTTGCACATTGATGTAATGAAGTGATGGGTCACGCTGGTGCTATCGTATCCAGGATTTATGAGGAGACATCATCGCCTGAAATCAGGAACTGGAGAGGGCAGAGATATTTCGGTTCAGCTCTGCAAACAAGTCTGTAAGGCATGTTTAAGCGGGTGGGATGAAATCAATCAAATTAAGGTGCGGTGCGCGGGTGTATCTCCACTGACCTCGGAGGGATTCTGGTGTATGTCGGTACAGGATCTGACCAGTTAGGAATTAATGCATAAACCGGGTACACCTATTAGCAAAAGCAGGCACACCTCCTGCAGGTAATTCAGCATATTTCCTCTCCTTTCCTGAAGACAAAAGGCTCAGTGCAGATACAAAAGCTGCCTTCCCCGTTGATCACCTCTTGTCTCTGTTTGGCACGTTACTTGCATGCTTCATTCAGCAGCAGCTGTGCATAGTTGGTCAAACACTCCAAGTTGTTTGTCAAAGTTTTCCTAAGGCTTTTCATCTCCCTGCTTTCCCGTGAGGTGCCCAAACATAAGTCATCTCTGTTGGCTTTTGGAGCAGATTAATTCAGAGCACAGCTTCAGAACTGGCAGGTAATCAGTTAGCTGGAGTTTGAAGCGGAGCATTTTTCCCTAACAAGGGCAACAAAAAGGTGGGAAAGGTATTTCTGAATTTGCACATTCATTCAGGTAATATATTTCCTAGAGGCGCACCTCTAATGCCAACCCATGGGCAATTCTTTCAGTAGATGTGATCTGAAAAGCCACGGGAGATGGAGGAAGGCTAATCAAAACACAGGGTATGGTTTATCATTTCTCAAATGCATCGGGGGATATCAAATTGCGTCCCCAAGCTTTTGGGCCCTGAAGCACACTGCACCACCCTAGATCCATGGTGAGAGAAGGAGAAAACCTCCTACTAACATCACTCCCACTTGTCCTCAAACAAGATGTTGAGGAGATGTTACTGTAAGAGGTCAGCACCAAGAAGCCATGGGCCACCAAGAGCCAGGGTCCCAGGGGGTCTCTGCAGCGCTCCTCAGCTGACTGGCAGCATAATACAGGAAAAAGAGGTTTGTTCATCTGACCACACAAAGCTTTTGCCACACAGTGAAGACGGAAATGGACCTCTTGGAGCCCTGATCTATAGGCAGCCAACTGGTAATAGGAGTCTTCTGTAAAGGTGAAAACTCCATGGAATTTTTTAACATGAATATCTCTCAAATAAATTATTTTATTTTGAGCTATCTCCTAGGAAACAGTCCACCATAGACACAAACCCCTGTTAACCTCCACCCTCAAAAGACAGAAGGAGAGAGGGCAGCATGGGACCTGATCTCAACTGACAGTCAGTGGGAGCCTGGCTCCTACTTGTGCTTCAAGAGTTCTCATATCAGATTTATGCCCAAGGTGTGTCATATGGTATCAGGCCAAGTAGATGCACAGGTGGTTGAGTGATGTCAGGGATTAATGTGACGCATCATGGCTCCAAATCCCAAAATGATTTTTAGATGTGAAAAACTTTCTTACCTTAATCAAAGGGAATATTCATGAAAATTGGATGGGTAGCATCAGGATCAGTCCCCAGAGAAACAAAACGATGTAAGGGCAGTTATTTAGCATGACTGCTTTGTTTTTCTGGGAGGGAAAAAAAAAGAAAGAAAGAAAGATTTGAATTATAGCTATTTGATGGGTAACATTGCATTAGACGTTTTAGTCCTTGTAATCCACTGGCACCATCAGCAGAGGACTAAATCAAAAGTGTTTTTATTCATCTTGTATATCTATTAATCCAATCCATTGCAATGGTTATTCAATATTTATGTTGTCTGCGTGAGTTACTGCATATTTCATTCTCTTTTGAAAACTAGAATAGTTGAAATAGTACAGCATTGCTTTTTATCTGACAAAGCTTTAATCTTTTGCCCATCATGGTTTTACCTGAACCGTTGTTTGAAAAAATAAGTAAATGAGGTTTTTGCAAGATAAGGAGTTCCCGTATTAGAATTCTATGGTCATGGTATCATGATACACCTGACAGTCCTTATAAATAATAAGCGCATGAAGATCTGTTTTTTCATGGTCTGTATTATTTAGAGAAATAGCATCCACCAAACTGAACAACATTTAAAAGTGCTTGTGCTGTAGCCAAAGTAGTCAAATTCCACCCTTTAGGAAGTAAGATAATCACTTGCAGAGGTCAGGAAAGATTTTCTACTCTACTTACAAGAATAAACATAGTTTGTGGCTCTTCTCTCTTCTCAGCTAGTCGTATCCAGCATGGCACTCTCAATGTGGTACAAAATACCCCAGAAAAAAATAGATCAGATTTCTCTAAATCATTAGAATAGGCCAGTTGCTGTGCTCCAGCCTTTCATCATTTGACTCACACAGATTCACAACCCAGCATCTTGTTCTTCTCGGCGGTAAAGAACCAGCTGAAAGTTAGACTGGAGGAGAAAATCTGAAACACAACCTAGAGAGAAAAATCACCTGTCACCTTCTAGCTGCCCACCACCTCCAGAATGTGGATTAAGGAAGCTTTGTGACTACTGTGACTGAAAAACCTCCTTGAACTTGCTCCCAGAGGGATCTAAGTCTAGTTCCAGGTCCAGAAGAAGAGAGACAATAAGAAGACACCAGGAAGGTCCAGGAAAACAGCAGCATGATCCACAATGCACGTTTCAGAATCAGTTGGCAATTTGCACTGCTCTTATTTCATATGGGAGGATCCAAACGAAGAACTTGGAACGACCTTAAAAACTGAAAACAGAAATAGAAGACAGCTCTCATCGCTGCTGTGCCATAATCCATGCTACCCCAAACCATCCTCCAAGGCAAGAAACTCAAAAACCCCATCAAGGAAACAGGTCCATAAAACAGAAAAATAAAGTATAAACAGAAAAATAAAACCAGACGCCAATGTGTACCCAAAGGAACTATTAAGCACAAAATGTTTGTCAGTATAGGATGCTCCACTGCACACATCTGGTGCTCTCAGCAATACAGAACATTTCTTTAATTGCTACACCTGAGACTGAGAACAAGAAATAAATCTAGGGACTGATCTCAATGTATTTTGAGACAGGTGGAGATAAGTAACAGCACGAGGATTTCATTGTCAGTAATCAAGCAGTTATACATTACTGCATTAAACAGATACATTCAGGATACAGCTACGCATCTATAATTTGATGTCTGTTTTTTAATTCCTTCTGATGCCAGACTTTGTAGAGATAACCATGATAAACCTCCCATTTGGTATATATCATCCAATACTTTTTGCACGATCCAAGATGTCAGTATGGCAGTATCCAGCGGAAAAGGCAATGGACTAGAAGTCAGAGCAGCTGGGCTGACTCCAGACTGCTGCTGCTTCTTACAGGGTCATCATGTGTCACTGAACTTTTCTGCTACTGTTTTATTTACTTGGATTGTAAGTATTGGCTATGTGTTTATACAGCACCTTGTATAATGGATCCTCAGTCTCTCCTGGGCCCTTCGAAACTTGCAAATTGGCATTGTCCACTCAAATTCACAACTTAGCCCTTTCCATCCAACAAACACTGTGAAGCCAATGCATCTATCAAGAGAAAAGGGTTCAAAGTCAGGCACAACACAACAAAGGAGATAACTACCACTACTGCAGTAAGCTGTTTGAGATTTCTAAACTGGACAATGAGCTACTGGTCCCCTTGCTCAGCATCTCTATTGCCTTCACCTTTCAATAGGATGGCAAGAGGTTCCCTCGACTTTTTTCTAAGAGATGTGAGTCCATAAAAAGGTACTTCTAAATAAGTATGTGAACATTTTAACATCAATATTTAAAGTTATATGTTTTGCTCTGAATCCAAGCTGAATATTCTGAAATGGATTCTAACAATTTCTTTCAGAATAACACCAAGGTTTGGCTTTTCATAATGACTCAATTTGCCATAGCTTGCCCTTTTGTCAACAACAGCACTATGCCTGCCTTTGCCAGCTGTTATTATTACCTGTACATTCTTCAGCTGTGTTTCATGTAGACCTGGTGACCTGGTGCTCCATTTACACCAAACTTTGAGTTCTCATCCCTGTCATTACCCAAATCAAGAATGACATCTCTTGAACTGTGATGACTGCCTTAGAGTATTCTCTTCCTTCGCAAAAAGAAAATTTAGATATTCATTGCCTCATAGCACGTTTAAGGTCGGGAAAAGGTATTAGATTCTCAAGTCTCATTTTTCAGGTTGGTACTCAGATACGTGCTCAAAGATAATCACGTTCTTAGGACTTACCAATGCTTACCACATGATACAGAGCTGTCCTTAAAAGAGTCACCAGGCTTGAGCAAATCTGAGATAGTTCAAATACTGTCTTTTCCACCAATTTTCCCTGCTTTGACACAATTTATTAAAAAGAGGAAATACTTGAACTAAAAAGAAGACTGGATATTTTGTTATTTTTTTCAAACAACATAAAATTTCACAGGTACAATGGTCCATTGCTCTGATTAATAGCCGTGCAGCCAGAGGAGGGGACTGTGTGAAGCACTCAGCAATCAAAGCCATCAGTCCTGCCTGTCATGATCAGACTGCAATTTTTGGCAACTGTGGGTATCAGTTTCACCTTTTATAGAGCATGGGCAGAATAAGACATCAACAGCTCCTTTCCTGAAGACCAGTGGCTCATTTTATCTGCATTTGCTGGATGTCTATGCCTTTGAAGCAATGCTCTGCAGACCTTACCAGGTTTGTGTAGGCAATGTCAAAAAAATGTTACCTTAAAACTGTCAAATCAGGACCAAGCTTGAAACTTGCTGATCACTCCTTTTGGTGTTTAGGGGAGCAGAATGTGTTTTGAATACCTGATTGGGTTTGCACGGAATGTAAAACTTTTTTAACAAAGCTTGAATTTTCACCCTGAAAAATTCTACATATTAAGCATCTTGAAATGTGTTCTTGTGCTGATTCAGAAGAAAAAAAATCAAGTCAACATCATAAGTGGAAAAAAAACCCCAAACACAATCCTCAAACCCCAGCTATTCTTGTCTCAAAATACTTTCTTCTGATGCAGGCGTTACACATATCAGTATATTTTTGTGCTATATTATAGATACATGAATAAAATACTGAGCATATATATACTATGCATTTATAATAAAAATGAATAAGGAATGCATACACGTTGATGCTACCAAATAATTTCTAAAGGAAACATTTCCTCTTCTCCTCATCTTTCAGAAGCTTCTGAATCAGTGGATTTCCAGATGACATTTCTCTTTCTTTCTAATCAAAGTTTCCCCTATACAAAGTTTTGTGACTAGTTCAATGACATGGTAATTATTTCTTTCCTGTTTAGAAACATCCTGAAAAGGATGAAGTTGAATTTCAGGCTGCAAGTACCTCTTCATTGTGCAACTGCCTTTTCCATAGAATTACATTCATCTTAAGGCGTTTGCTTCAATTTCATTTAAAATAGATTTCCTGAAGCTGGAAAACCTGTGAGTTTCTTTTGGCCTTCCACTTACTACGACTTCCCATGTAATGATGCCATAATGATTCACTATTTGATGTTCTTCAGCTTCAGGCTTATTTATTGTAATTGCCTAATTTCTTATGAGAAAGGCAGATAAGGAAATATTTCAAGAGGCTTGTAAATAATCAACAAGGACCACAAGACTGCAGTTATTTTAATTTATATCTAAACTGTTTTGCTCTGCTAGCTGAAATCATGCTTTTGTATAGTTTTTCAGTGCAGTTTGTATCATTTATCACTCAGTAACCAGCATGAACTGAGCATCTTGTTTTAAAACCTCAAGGTATTTTTCTGGTTACCGTTACTGCAATGTACTGCATTCTTCTAGAGAACCTGCAATGGAGTAATAAAATATAAGACTGAGTTAAAAACTCTCCTTTTGATTTGACTCTAGCCAGTCTTACCAACAAGAAGAAAACGGTTCCAGTCCTGCATGGTTGCATGGCTGCTTGGCTTCCTTGTGCAAGGTGAGCCAGAGGTCAGTCTTCTCCAGATTTCAGCCACTTAAGAGTTTCATTTAAGAGATGTTCTTTAGTTATCTTTTATTGCACTCCTACAAAACAGTTGAGGAAAAAAAACCCTCCTTGCCCTGAAAGCATGAACTTGCAATATTTTTCCATCCTGCCATCTAGCTCTAAGAGGGAATAGGGGTTAGCTAATATACACAGCTCCCAGCACCGTGCTGCTGACATGATGAGTGTTACAGGTGGTGTTGCTTATGATAATAAGGAAGTTAATGAGAAAAGCCAGGCTGGTTCATGTTTTGTAAGAAACAGAATGAAACCCTGTATTTGTCAACTGGGAAAAAACAAACATTGGAAAAGAAAGAAAGGGTACAGTCCAAAAAAAGGTATTAAAAAAAGGAGAACAAAACTGTCATAGCTAGAAATATCAATGAATGGTGTCATAGATTGGCCTTGAGTAATGATGCCTTGTTAACATGGTTTGTATTAATATTGTTAGTTACTTCCTGAACAAAGGTTGAAGTAAGGATTTATGAGGATATTTAAAAATAGAGTGAGGAGGTCGAGAGAGGAAAGATCAGAAGTACAGACTAAGTTCTGTTGAGTTTAGATGGCTGTCTACAGACCTCTGGCTTGTTCATCGGCTGAAACTTCAGACCTTGTGAAAGGAATGAAATGCCAAAAAAACTCACCAAGATTTTAGTCACAGCAGCTGGATAAATCTGGATAAAATACCACAGAAGTGATAAGACTTAGGATTTTAGACTCAGTCCAGACTGTCTTTACTTCTGCTTTGCAAGCAGCGATAACCATGCAAAAACAAGGGACATACAGGCAAGAGCATTCTCTCCAATTAGCTGCACACACAGCTTTGCAGAGGTGAAATGGTGTTCACCTTTTCCAACAGACCCGATGGGAAATATGGCTCTGGGAGAGTCGCCTTCCCCGTCCTTACACACAGAAAGAGATATAATATACAGATGCTTTAAATGGAGCTATGGTTAAAATCCACCCTAACACCACAAAGATAGGTTTTGTTCTGATACATGTGGTGGTGTGCTATTTCTTCTCTCTTGTTGACTAAAACTAATTTTTGCTAAGCACTCGACGTTCCTCTCTGCGAGAGAACCACTGGTTTGGCAAAAGTTCGGTGAGAAGTAAAGAACCACCTCCCAGAAGCTATTCTAACCTGAAAAAAAGAGGACGGGTGAGCAGGTTGAAACATATGGATTAATTGGCGCTAAGGCAAATTAGTATATATATAGAGAAGAGTAGAATAAAAGGAGGGGGTTTTAAGAATGGATAGACTTTTAATTGCTCTAAGAAAGGATCGTACATGCATTCCTTTGTTTTCTACTTAATCATTAATTACTGCTGGTGTTTTGCAAATACAGGCATGCCTACACCATGAAATACAGAAGTATGCTGGAGACCCCCAAGCCAGACATTAAGGAAACTGGCGCATCTGCCCAGTGTGATGCTGTGTCACAGAGGTACACCAGTTCAGGTCCCATAAACATCATCATGTCATAGGAACATCTCACTTGGGTAGAGCACTGGAACCACCACACCCAGCCAGATGCCTTCACACAGAGCAACAAGATATGGGATGGAGACATAGTAATGTCTGAATGGAAGAGTGCAAGCACAACACATTTCTTCGAAATATAGGAAAGAAACATTTATTGCATTAGGTCACCTTAATGTTTCCAGAGCTGATTTACAAAGGAAGACTCTTGGAAATCAGATTTGCAGTATCTGGGATGGTCTATTTTGTGCTGGTTCACAGCCTGGGAGCATCTCAAATCCTGTGCATGAGAGAAGTGACCCCATGGAGGGTGTGCCACTGGTCCAGAGATGGACCTTAGGTTCACATTTTTTTTTCACTGTACATTTTGACTAAGAAATGTCAGAGTGCGTGGTCACAAACAGTGAGACAGGCTTACATTATATGTCACTGTAGATATCAGCAAAGGCCCAGATCAAACTAACTGCAACTGTACAGCCTCCCAGCCCAAGAGTCCCACTGCTTACTGGGACCACAAGAGTAACAGTCCCTAGATGCAGGTGTGGACAACACATGCTCAGCAGAGAGCCAGGACCTGGGCTTTTGCTCAGCAGTGGTTTCCACTGCTCTCCTTGGGAATGTGTTAGAAGAAGGCTCAGATAACATCAGGAGCTTCTGCCATGCTGCCCAGTAGCTTGGTCCATGTGTGTCTTATGAGTAGCCTCAGCTTTAGCGCCTGGCGCTGAGTGACGATACCAGGACGTGGCCCCCAAAGGAGGGTCCCTTGGGCTGCTCGTACTGTAATGCAGCCTTCGGGGATCTGTAAAGGACATGAAGTCCCTGAGAAAAAGGAACAAAGCTCACAGCCTTTTCCACTTAAAAATAAACTGTTTAAATGAGAGGAAGCAGGGCAGGTGGCTCGTTTCCCGAGCGCCGCGCGGCTGATTGCAGGGCGAGTCCGAGCAGTGATTCACCGGCCGGGTTGAGGCCATTGTCCTGGTCCGCCCGCGCACAGGAAGGAGACCCCGGTCCCAGCCACCCCGGTGGCCACCGCCCCAGCCCACGCTGCACCCTGGCACGGAGCAGGGCACCCGAAACCTCGGCAGGATTTAAAGTACAAAGCAAAGCAGTTTTTCTCCCCCTTGCTTTCCCCTGCTGGTTTGACCACCTGCACATGTTGCACGGGCAGAGCACTGTGCTGCCACTTTAAACGGACCCCAAATACACACAGGAAACAAAATATAAATAGTCATCACATGTGCACTTCGTACACATATGAGAAATCATTGATATTTCCCTCTTCCTCAGTTCTGGTTAAAAGAGCAAGCATCAATCTGGGGAGACAAATCACTTCCCATCCCGGCTACTCTATTTAGGGATGTGCTCAACTGGAAAGCCATGCCAGGGGACACTTTGTGAGCAGGAAAGCTCTGATTTACAAGTAAGTCCCTCCTCCCTATTTAAAAGACATTTTATGACCTCCTGGGTGTTTCTTTAAGAAAGCCTTCCCCTTCCATCAGTCTTGCTCTCTGTTCTCTATGGCAGTGGCTGATAAATTAAGACAGTGACATGAGTTGATTGGACTGAATCTCCTCCCAGCCTGGCTTGCCTCTCTGCTTGATGCTGCAGTGGAGCTACTGCCCCACTTCTGGCACCACAGTATGAGGCCAAGGAACAGCCTGCATTGTCATAAATCCAGGCTTTCCCAGCAAGATCAAGAAGAAGGAGGGCCGTGGGAGGCCTCGGTGGAGGCAGGGGAAGCTGTCATAAACGTGTGAAAATTAACTGGATTCATGTTTACATTTGATATGTCTACCCATATGGGCAGAGGCAGCCATGTGCTCACTCGGGTCCCACCAGATGCGAGCTGCTTGCAGCTGGGAAGTCCCCTTTTTTTGCGTCACCGCGTCTGAGTTAAGCTGCCTCAGCGCCTGAAACCCGGCTGCACAGCTCCCAGCCTGGGCTGCCTCGCGTCCAGATGGAGATAGCAAAGCAAATGTTTGCACCTGCTCGTGCGGGCATATATATTCAGAGATTCTGCTGACCATGTCAGAAATAAAGCCTCCAACACACGGATTCAATGAAAAATAGGATGGGCAAAACTCTGCCCCCACACGCTTGTAGAGCTCAGTAGGAATCAGATGTGCTTAGTCCTGTTGGCTCAGGATATCACACAACGCTTTCTCGTAGCTGGTCCAAGCACAGGACGAGCAGTTCTTGCTCCTGGCTAATAGTGTTACCTCCTCAGCCCGCTGGGAGAGGCTCATCCCTTCCCTCTTCCACGCTGAGCACCGTGCACCGAAGCACCAGAGAAAGGCTCACCACAGAGGCACCGTTACTCCTTCTTCAGAGGGGAGGCATCAGCAGCAATTTAACTCCTTTACTCAACGTTGCCAGAAAACACACTTTCAGAATGAGTCCTCCACTGAAAATGTTACATTTGTCAAATTGGTAGGTAGCTCGTAAACCGAGGCCAAGTATTCCAGTTCCTCTAAGCTTTCTGGTCCTCAGCCTGACTATGCCAGTTTAAGACACCAGCAGAATAGGGCTCCTTTCCACAGCTTCTGGCTGAGCATTGAGCCTAGATTAATTCAAGTGACTACTTCAAACTTTTTGTAAGTGAAAACTGAGCATAAAGTAATATGTTTTTTCCCCATTAATTTTTTTTCATAGTATTTCCCTGGAAAATGTCTGAACTGATGACAGCATAATCTACTTTCTTTTTTAGTTATGGCCTTACATTTACAATTTTCTGCAAATGAAAAAGGGGAGGGAAAGGTTCGGTTTTGTTTCATATTCTTCAAAATTAAATACATCACCGTGCAGCCATGTGCAAAAACAGAACCAAGCTTTCATCAGCTTCTCTCTTCTCTTCTGGAGGTTTAATAATCTCTCATATATGAGTTTTGTCTTTTTAGCACCATTTTATTAGGGAAAAATACATTAAACATGCACTGGGTGTTAATTCTTTGATAAATGGGGAGTGTGCAAGGCTTTTTGTCTGTTTATAAATAGTGGGTATTCACCCTATGTTCAGGAATAAAAAGAATCCTTACTTGGAAATCACCTTCTGTGCAATTGCCTGATAAGACATCAAATGAAGCAAGGCTTCATCACTTCTTTGGAGAAGATTTTAATGTGAAAATAGCTCTCCTCTCAGGGGGTTGCCAACTTGTTATTAATGGCTATTCCCTCACATTCTTTTCTTTTGACTATTGCACAATTACTACTCCAGCGGAGCAGGTCTTGCCCAAGGTAGAGGAGCTGGTGGATGGAGGGGGTGGCTGGGGTGGCAGTGGTGTGGAGTCAGGCCATCCATTACCCGCCAGGTCTACCCAAGAACAATAACAGCAGAACTCGCAGAATGCAATCAAGTGCATTCTTCTCCAGGGTGATTAAAGAAATATTCAATTTGATGCAACTGAGGTACAAAAGCTCTCTGTATCCTTCTTCTGCCAAGCATGGAAGAATGGCTTGCTTTAAATCATTTACAAAAACTCCAGTATGCCAAAGATGTATCATTTACATGGAATCCGGGCAGCTTCATGCAATCACTGCTTACACATAATTGTACCAAAAGTAATGGGGGGGGAATCTAAATGGAGTAAGTCAGCTTACCAGTGACCAAGGTATATTTTACTTCTCCCAAAGGTTTGCTATGGAGGTTTGCTAGGAACCCTTTTTTCTCCAGTAATGGGACAAATCTGAAATGAAGAATAAAAAAAATAATCATTTCTTAATTCTGATTTTGAAACTGCACCCAGTTTAAAATCTGGAAATAATATAAAATTGACATAAAGCCACTTCTAATTAAACACAACAATGTGGAAGTGGCAATGGGTGCAAAATTCAAGCAAGCTCTGAGTTTGCTTTCTGTTTCTTGTTTGTCTCAGGTTTCTGCTCCCAAAAATCTCTAGCAATGGCAAAAATCACATCTCTGTTTCTTTGAAACCTTGTTAAACATATAACAGGAGAAAGTAACACTCTACATCACTTAACAGCAGTTGTGCCTTAACACATTCAAAATCAATTATGGTTCACATCATGCAATCTCAACTTTTAGCAGTTATTTGTGGTGCTAATTTGAGTTGTCCTGGATAATTAGAGGATCTATATCTCCATCATTATAAAAAAAATGACTTTTGCTAGGATTTGCACTGAGGTACTAATGGCATTACAATCACAGTGATTTTAATAAAGGCCAGATTGCGCCTAGCTCTAATATTTCAAATCATTAATGAATTTATTCCACAATATCTGCGGAAGATAATTAAGTGCCTTTATCCCCATTTTCTGTCAGTGGGGAACTGAAGCTCGGCAGTAACATGGTTTAGATGCTCAGAGACATAAGCACCCTGCTTACCTCCACTTTTAACACACATTGGGAAAAAAACAACACAACCACACCAATGGTGACAGAGAAAAGTGCTCAGACTCTTCCTGGAGAGGGCCTGAGCTTCTGGCACCAATATACCCATGACCTGGTCTCTGTTTTAATGGACTGTGATGTTTCTAGGGCCAGCCTGTCTTTACTAGCAAGGATTCACAGACACAAGCTTCAAGTAAGCCATAAAATATAGTGATGGGGTAAAAGAATAAAAAAAAAACAACTACTGGACATTTGTCTGCAGCAGGGGAAGGAACTTGCCTGAGGATGGTTATTGTTTCAGAATTGTTTGATGAAATAATAAACAAAATACTGCACTGCTAATAATTTCTGTAGACCCACGATGCCTTGCAATGCAGAGGAGTATGCATACTCCCTGCCCAGAAAGGACTTCCTGGCATAGTTTCAATCTGAAAAAACACACACTCATTTGTCAATGACAAAAAACTAGAAGGCAATTTCTTAGTCTTAGTGCTTTCTCTTGAGCAGAAATCATCCCATCAACTTTTAAGGTGTTTAAGGAGATTCAAATGGTTTTAACACTCAGGCTTCTTTGCTAAATTGAATTAAAACTGCTCTGAACCAATATTGCAAAGGACAAAGGTCAAGGCTTTATTTATATAATACAAGGATGTAATGCAATAACCGGCTGTTTGAGACACGTAAGTAAAGGATCGGGGACAAAGCTGCAGACAGGATGTCAGCACTGCGCAGGGAATTAGCCATGCAACTCCCTCTCATTAATTACAGATACGCACATCCGAATCACCATACATCATTAAAAAAATGTACCAAGCGATAACTATGATTCATACTTTACCATTAACAATGCAGCGAAAGGTGAAAGAGGATGGTGCTCTTCCGGCACCATTAGGTAACCGTGGCCCCGTGTTCTTCCTATGTCCAATCTGAAATGAAACAGCAGCCATGGAGCAATATGGTAGGAAATAATTTTCATAACCTGCTGAAAGTGCCATTTTTTATAGCATTACTATGTAAGGAACAAGTATACCCATACCAATTGTCAGGCACTAATATAATAATTTTCTACAAAACTTTAATAAAAAATAAATATTATTACAACTTTCAAGATCTCCAAAAGCACATTCTGTGTCATCATATCTGTCAGAGACAAAGAGAGATTTATAAGCTCAGAAAGACCTTGAAAAGTTCAATTTCTAAATCCTGTATTTGTGCAAAGTAACCTGCTTAACACAGGGCATACCCTGCAACTCTACTCCCAGACAAGTGTACCTACAACTTCTTGGAGCTCTCCATCTATGGTTTGGGTACAACAATACACCTTAACTTTGTACCAAACATTTTCTTGAAGAGTTTTTGTCCAAAAAAATAAACACAGTTTCATCAACAACAACATGGGGGAGAGAAGAGAGAAGAGAGAAGAGAGAAGAGAGAAGAGAGAAGAGAGAAGAGAGAAGAGAGAAGAGAGAAGAGAGAA
>JAOXNO010000003.1:8565684-8618805 GCA_028565335.1 Limnodromus scolopaceus
TGCCCTTGGTGAAGCCATGTTGGCTGTCTCCAATCACCTCCTTATTTTCCATGTGCCTTAGCAGAGATTCCAGGAGGGTCTGCTCCATAATTTTGCCAGGCACAGGGGTGAGACTGACTGGCCTGTAGTTCCCTGGGTCTTCTTTTTTCCCCTCTTTTGAATATCGGGGTTATATTACTTCACACCTGTGCACTGCGAAACATTGATGCACAGCCACTTTCTTAAACATTCATATATTTCACCTGCTGAATATAACAGTCCTTTCACTGGGGGACAGTATGACCTCATCATCGAGATTTTGGCTCAGAAATCATCAAAATGTGAGAGGAAGCCACAGTCTTCCATACTCACCTTTCTTCCTTCAGTAATTGTTAATGCAATGGATACTCTGAGTTACTTAAGTTCTCCATGTCAGTTTGCTCCTTGACTCAGACACTTCTCTCTTAACCATAAGAGGGTACTATATTTTGGGGTTGCTCCTGGGTGGAGGGAGCAGCTGGATAGCCTTGGTGACGGCAATGAGACAGCAGGAGTCCCAGAATAGGATGGGCAGGCAACAGAGAAAGAAGAGCATGCAGCTCAGAAGTAGAGACCGAAAAGTGAGCACAGACTGGCTCCACCGTGTCCTGGCATTAGTAAATGGACAGAAACAATTACCAAAGAGAAAACAGCATTTTAATTGGCCTTTGGGAAAAGATGGTTGCAAGATTTCTCTAAACACTGGAAGAAGAGGCAAAACAACCACTTTTCAGTGCAGGCATGGTCAGCACAACTGAACCCTGAAGACAAAAGGACTAGCACAGAAAAGCAGAGACTGTGGTCTGGAGAAAGGACATGCAACAGAAAATCTGATTGTTTCTGAGGGTAGAGCAAACTGAAATTTAGCCCATTGGGAGTTTGGAATAAAATTATCATCGTTCTATTTTGGAGAAAGGATTAGAAATTATAGCATTCTTCATAGACAGGAAATAAGAAAAAAAAATCCATCAAAACAATATTAAGATTTTCCAAATCAGGCAACAGCTGAGATTCCCATTTCTTGGTCCCTTGAGCTGCCAGGCACTCATCTTTCCTTTCCAGTAAGTGGAGAGGGAACCAGGTGTCCTCAAGCCCTTTCCCAGGCTGTCGGGAGGGCACAGCCAACGTTGCCGGACCGCTGGCTCCTCCACAAGGAAACCATGGAGCTGGGTACCCTCAACCCAAGCAGCTGCTGGGACATGTCTATGCTAAACCTGCAGACACTGGAGCCAGGAGCAGCTTGAATGGCTGGGAGGCACTGAGCCAGCAGACCCAAGAAACCCAGACTCCCCGAGAGCTTGCCAAGCAGCTTGGCAGCAACCAGGCAAAGGGCCAGTGCTTCAGCACAACTCAATAGTAACCTCTTCTCTGCTTTGGTAGCAGCTAGTCAGTCTTCTTCTAAAGAGATTCCTTACCATTCCCGCCTTGAAGCTGCATGTGTGGCCACTGTGGTGGTCCCTCACCCCACTTTCTACCAGCACTCACAGCTGGGCGCAGCAGACAGTTGTCTGGATACAACCTCAGTGCAGCCAGAGCATCTCCTTGTGTCAACCTTCCTCATTCTTGACATTATTCTCCACCTTCTCCCCAAGCTGGATTTAATGCAGACTAGAGAAATTGTAATCCTTTCCTCCTGCGCTGTGTTCTTGACTTGTGGTTGCTTTGCCTCCATCCTGAGAAAACACATACAATTTTATTAAGGACATTCTGTAATAGATAACTTTCCAGTTCTTGTATGACCATTTACTGCTATATGATGTAGTTGCTTCATGCACACACAACATCCTCAGGAAAAATACTCTGGTAAAACAACATTCTGGAAGGCTTTATAGGATCTATGATCCCAAGTGAGTCTTTGAATATGTTTTATTGATTTTTTTTTGGCTCTATGTGAACAAAGAATAGAGGACCTATCTTGCAGCTTTAACTTAGGCTGGTGCAGTATTACGGAAGGGGGAACTTTTGCCAGAATTGGGCCTTCAGTCCTAAAGCCAACAGCAACAAAAGATTCAAATATGACCTTTACATGAAAGAATCGTATGAAGAGTGAGCTGTGCTAAAATCCAACCTCGTATCTCCTCTTGCAAAACACTTGTACTCCCACTCACTTTCTACCTTGTCCCTGGAAACTCAAAAAGGAAAGACAAGAGAAGAGCTTTCACTGATCGTTCACAAGATACTCTACTTTTTTTTTTTTCCCTCTTTTTTTCATTTTAAATCACAATGAATTTTCTTTTCCCCAGATTTCTCTAACCTCCTCTTCCCTGCCATGTGTCCATTTTATCCAACCTCCACTCTTCCCTCTAGTGCCTGACACTGCTGCCTTTGTCAGGGAAGGCACAGGGAGTTCAGGTTTTACCCTCTCCATTTCTCTTTGGACCTGACACCGCTTCTGACCCCTGCTCAGTCTCTGCTTTGAAGTGCTTTTTCTGCTCTCTGCTTTCCCACCGGATCGTGTTAACCCTCCTCCTTTCCCCACTCCATCAGTTGGCTTCAATAAGCGAGAGGAGCCCACTGGAACCTCCTCTTTTGTCTTATCAGCGTGCTTTCACTTCTCATAAAATCCTAACCACCTTTCACATAAAACAGTTTGGCAAAAGGTGATCACTGCAGAGGCCTGGAAACCACTGCTACACCTCACGCAGGGAACACCGCGAGCTGTGAGAGAGAAGCCAGTTGAATAGATCTCACATTCAACCCATGCGACTTCACAGAGGCATCTGAGCCACACGCTTCATGCTCCCCAAGATGACTGCATTTAAGTGTCCTTTTTGTCACATGCTGTGAACCGTGGTACCCTTGCAGGGCTCTGCACCTTCGCTCCTGCTCTCTTGTAACTTTAATAGGAACCCCCCCACACACACAAATTTGGCCTAAGTATAGATGACTGGTTTGATTCGGTCACCTCAGTGCCACAGCTCCTAGCTGATGGATATTCAGGTCAAAACCAGAAATGGCATCAGCACAAAGAGAATGGTTTGGCTCTCACTTATTAAAGACTCCTTCCTGAAAGCTTTCCAGATCTATAAATATTCACATTATTCCCACAGAGGGGCAGAAAGAGAATGATTTGTATCCTTCTAGCTTATTCCGTTAACACATTCCCATTTTTCAGTGTTTCCCAGTTGGATAAATACCATGACAAACAGAGGAAACCCCTGTGAGAGAAAATACATTTTAAAGTAAATTGCAGTGATGTGTAGTTTATAAATATTCCCAATGGTAGAGAGAAAATATCTCAATTCATCACATTAACATATGCTGAATACAAAGATGACCAGTCTCCACTGATGCTTTTTTAAAGATATGAATAGAATTTCCACTATAGGAAAAAAATTTGAAGACTTGTGTATGCTATATAAACATGCATACATAAACAGATAGACAAAAACACTTTAAATTTAATTACAACAGTAAAGCTTGATTTATTTTCTATACCTCTTTTGCCAGGAAGTTAAACATCTCACAAAATCTGAGTCATATTGCCCGAGGATCAAAAACAGAAAATTCAAAGCTCAGTAAACATTATAACCTCTTAACCACTCCATTAGTGAGAACTGATGATAACATTTAAATAAGAATGCACAAACATTATTTTGCTCAAAAGTTACATTGCAAAGGATAAACTGTAAAATCTTGGGAATACTCTGGTTAATGTAGCAGACTGAAGGACTCATACAGATCTGTCCTCCAATCTCCTAAACATTTCTCATTATTGCCTAGTAGACTATTAATTATTTTTAAAGGATTATCATAGTTACAAATTCCAACTCGGGATTTGTCACTCACCACTTGAAAATACTGCAGCAAACGAGCCTGTTTCCACACTCGTACGTGATCTACATGCACATGTGGCTTCACTGTGCCTGGGAGAAGGATGTGGACATTGAGCCACAGCATTCAAACACACTCCGTGGGTAAGGCTGGGTTTAAGTGATTCCCCTCCCAAACATCTCTGGACAGGTTAATCTTTCTTTCACCTACGCAAATAGGTGTTTCTTGCAGTTACTCATTTTCTAGCCTCTATCATCATCGTGCAATTAAAGGGTATCTGACATGAGTCATTAAAAACCCACCCCATTAAGCTGTCCAAGACAGAAACCAGTCAAGAAAAGGCACTGGGAACTGCACATAAGGAGTGTACAGCCCTGCACTTCATTGCTACCAGCCTGCTTATGTGCTGTGACTACTTCTCACCTTTAAAAATTATAGTAATAATAATACATACACACCCATTGCCATTCAGCTGTCTTGCTGGTAAACAGCTCAACCAAGTGGAAAACAACTTGGGGATAACCTACTTTGATCTCCCCGTAGTCTCTGTGAAAGTTAAGGTGGCCAAGGCCACCCCTGTGACTTTTCACACATTCCCAGTGCTGCTCCTCTACTTGAGGGCTGCAGGAGCCCTCAGCAGAGCCTCCTCCTTCCAGGTACCTCAAGGATTTTAGCAAGGTGAATGCTCATGATTATGGAGCTGGCTAACAGCCATCACTCATTTTACACTGGCCATTAAGCAGCCCGCAGGCAACCAGCATGGATCCGAAGCTGTTGCATATGTTCATTTTGCCTGGGGGAAAACAAGGTAGAGGAAGGAAATGCTGGCAGAACGCATGCCTTGACTCTATACACAAATATCATCTTGCACCTTTCTTTTTTACTATTTTCATTGCATTATTTCCTCGAGGTCTCAGCCTCACTGTGCTGGACAGTGCAGAAGATGAATCAGCATCTCCTTGGACCTGCCATGTCCTTACTGGTAATCCAGGGCACCAGATGAAGGAGGGAAATCAGCGGCCCCGCCAAGACCGAAGGGAGCTGCAATAGGCTGTACTCTAAGCCCTTCCACCACAGCACGAGAGAAATGGCTTTGAAGAACAACAATGAGTATGTACATTTTGTACCATGTTAAAGAGGGAAAATAGCAACAAGGACAAGGAAAGCTTGGGTTGCGAAGGATGTTCCAGCAGAGGTGATTAATGGTGTTGAAAGAAACCCCAACTGTTGTTTCAAATTTCTTTCCAATTAGCCACAAAGTTACTCCCTCCTTTTTCCTTTTGTTTTAATTTTTTTTCTCCTTTCTTACTTTACCTGTGTTTGATTTAGAATCAAGGTTGGTGATTTGCGTTATGACAGCAAAAATAAAAGATCTGTGTACTGTATGCATGGGGATTTAAAGCATTGCCTTTGATGGCTCATTAGCTGCATGTGGCTACATGCAACACTGCTCGACTGAGATATATTGCCCAGGATTTAATTCCAGAATAATTTCAAAGGCATTAAATCGAATGCTTGCCCTTTTCACCACGGTATTTAAATGGTACTTTGTATGCCAAGCTTAAAAAAAGAGCAGAAGAAACGCAGATGCAGTACTGCTGGAGCGTGTACTGAACTTTGTTAAAATGTTAAACATTTATTAGAATTATTTTTTCTTTTTAAACCAGATAGTGTTAAACCAGTTGTTACTTCAATTAACTTTCTTTGCTACAAGGGAGAAAGAAGATTTTATTATTTTTTTTAAGTAACAAACAGCTCTCAGAACTAGTGAACAATATCTCATTTGTTCAGTAAGACTTAAAGACGAGAATGGTCTCAGGCTGGAAAAATAGACCTGCACATTTCTGTGCTGACTGAGCAAAATAAACCAGACAAAGCTTCTCCCACAGTCGAGAGGAGATCAAACCCCAGAGCTGAGCTGAAGGTCATGAGTCTCACAGCTCTCCAGGCACAGCCCCGCCACTGCTGCTACTGCGGTACCCACAGCCCAAAGCCACGGCGAGCTCTCAGCTTACAGCCAGGCAGGGAAGTCCAAGGATAAGACCCTGCCTTCCACGCATGAAAACAGCCCTCCAGAAACAGCCTGTGCCCTCATTTACTGCTCACCTACAAACTCTGTTAAGAGTTATTTTCTCATTTTCCCTCTGTCTGCCTCATCCCTGCAGTTACAGGGATGCCTACTGGTAGAACACGAGGAAGTTCACTTTATCCAGACATGAGAACTTGACAGAAAAACAGTCCAACTTTAATTCTGAAACGAAGCAAAACCCAAAGCACAATTTTGCTTGACCTTACAGCAGGGACACGTCTTTGCCTGACTCCTCTTGCCTGCAATGGGTCACACTTTGGAGCAGCTGGTTGTACAGGAGCAGCAGCCCAACACCACCATGCCCATCTGCCCCATCCCTTTCCCTTTTCAAACCAGCCCTTATCACATTCCCTGTGTCACAAACACATCAACATTTCAACATTTGGTCAGGAGGTGTGGGTACAACATAACATAGCTATTTGCATCATTTTACTTTACATGTGGTTACAGTTGGCTGGAGCTGGTGGTTCTGCCAGAGCCTGAAGCACAGAGGACGTTACTAGAATTTGCACCTGGATTTGAAACTTAACAGCATTTGGGAAATGCATGTGATTAACTAGAACTGTATTTTCACGCAGCAAAACTCAGGGTCCTACAGCAGTAATACTCTGCAATTCAGCTTCAGCTGGAAGCCACATTTTACTGCCTCAAAAGTGGGACTTCAGAGCAGCCACTACCAGAAAAAAATGCAGGAGGCAGAAGAATTTGTTTGCATTTTTGACCCCATTTCAGAGCTCATCCACTAGGAGTTGGGTGTGGTGTGGTGTGTTTGGTTTGGGTTTTTTTTGTTTTGGTTTGGTTTTGTGGGGGTTTTTTTGTTGTTGTTTTTTTTTTAATTGGTTGGACTAGATGATCTTAAAAGGTCCTTTCCAACCTAGGTGATTCTGTGATTCTGAGTTTGCTCTGTAATGCTGCACCACAAACTAGCAGCTTATTCTGCGCAGACGATGCACATAAGGGGGACTTTCCTGAAAAAAAGCAGAGTTTTCGCTTTTGTATGAATCCCTTCATCTGAGAAACTATCTTTCTCTTTCAGGTTTAAGATGGTTGCTGGACCATCAGCCTGAGACACAGAGAGGAGGATGAATGGCTCTCTTCCTAGAGCTTCACTCAGAGGCACCACATCTTTGCATCTCTTCATCTCCTTCCCTCAACAAATGACTCTTCAGGGCCCAAGCAACCTCCTTCTCTGCTTCTCCCCTCTGCAGCGTCACTTCTCCTCCTGCAAGGATATTGCCCCAAGGCTCCCCATTTACTAAATTACCCAGGCAGATTATGGATAGGCAGCAAGCATGGGCTTTTATAACCACAATGCTCTCCTTTAAGCCCTTCTTAAAATCTATCCGTATTGTGGTGCCTCGCTAAGAAACAAAAATGCCAAATTAGTTTATTGAGGTTTTTTTTTCCCTTTGCTTTTTATTTAATTGCATTTGTTCTAGACATAACACAATCCTAGTCCTCAACATTATTACAATACAAATAGTAAATAAAGTAATAATATCAGAGATACATAAGAGACCAAAATCCATCTCACAGAGTTTTATGAGGCATTTTAGTCCAAATGAAAAAAAACATCATTTTAATCAATTTGATTCTAAGCAGCTATTTTAGTTTAAGTCCTCTAACAACACAGCATTAACAAAGGCACTGGATTCCTTCATGTGCCTGAAAAACGCACATGTACACGTGCACAGATCCTTTTTGTTTCTGCCCTGCCTACCGAAGGAAAGGGAGCAAATCTATGTGAACACATGGGCTGCATCTGACTTTGGGTCCCCGCTGTGCTGAGCAGTGGCAGCAAGCGCAGGGGGGGAGAAGAAGGGTTGCCCAAAGTGCTCCTTCTGGCTCAATTCCAGCATATATGTAATTTAACTGGGAATGTTGCATTACCTGTAACCACTGTATGGCAATAGTTATCTCAACTATTTGGGAACTAGTGAGAGCTTTTTACAATTAAACCACTTTATCATCTACAAGGGGCTGAAAAGAGACCTTACATTGTGACAACTGGGACCTTCCTGTGCAAATGTACAGAAATGAGACTGGTCCCTAGAGGATAGAGCTCTGCTTGTTTTTCCAGTTGAGATTCAAGTTATGGTTAACATATGCCCAACTTTTGGTATACCCTAAATGCCATATCGAAGGTGTTTCCTCCCTTTCACCCCAACCATGGGATATTTTGACTGGAATGCCATGTTCAGGTACATCCTGCAGTACGTAATGGCCCTGCAGAGTTTCCCCAAGATCTGCTATTTTGCACACTTAAGTAAGGCTTCAACCTCAAATACATAGGGTGCGAAGTCCTGCTTTGACACAATTTCATGGCACATTGAAGAACGAAGTAGTCTTTGGGGCAAGTGATTTACTGACAAGGGGTTATCCAGAGGTTTAATTTGCCACGCATCTCACCCGCACTCTTTGTTTCCCTCTTTTCATTCTTTCTTAGGAGGCAGCTTGCTGCATACCACGGGCAGTGAAAGGGCCTCCCTTTGCACAGTAGCAACTCATTTTTCTCAGCTTCCCTCCAGCTAGATATCAATGATTCCTCAGGATCTGAAAAGCCTCTTTAAGATCCTGTCAGAAATATGGAAGCCTCCTTTTTCCTACTGCTCAGTTAAACACAGCCTCTGCATTCAGATTACCCAGGCTGATTCGTGCATCAATCTCATTCCTTCCCTGTTGATAAAATATTGGGTGTCAGAATGTTTTAATCCAACGATCTGCCAGCCACAGTCCCATTCATCTGCTAAAATGGAGGCAGCCCCCCATGAGCAGGCTTAAAGTGATGTCTGATCCATTGATGCCTTTACTTTTGGTAGGTGGATTATTCCATGCCCTAAAGTCCAAGTCCTGTCTTGTACCTCACAGCAGATACCACAGCTGGGAGTGGAAGAAGAGACACCCAGATTTGGGCCTGAAGTGAGACCTCCAATGGGTTTGGCTTTCACAGCAAATCAATCAGATTTGAAGCACTTTGTCCAACCCCAGATCCCTCTTGGGCTGTAGAAAAATGGGTTTTATCATAGAAATATCCAGGAGAACAGTCAGTTCTGACATTTCCATGTTTACTCTGACTCACTCTTGTAGCTTGGAGACTTGCATCATGATGTCTCCACCTACAGTGAAAAACGTCACACATCCTCTGCCTAGGTACACGTACAAAGCTCACACCTACTCTCTCACAAATACCGGTCATCAGATAGGGGTATTTTTAAAGTTCCCAAAAACAAGTGTTTTGCTCAAGGATGCCACTGGTTCACAACCTGCAAGTGACCAGCAGCTCCAGTTATTGCTCTTAACGGAGTTATTGCTGATCATGAAGAGCCTCCTGTCTCCCACATCTACCCTGCATTTCATGCAAGTCATTGAAAGGCTGGAAATCCACAGAAAACAACTGCAGGCAGAAATGACAACTTATTTATTTTACACGGATATGCTAGTAGTTAGGGCAAACTATCACATTACAAATATGCACTTGCATGCAGTAATGTGAACCATAAAAGAGATTAATTAGCGATGCAAACCTAAAATAGATTAATTAAAGTACACTAAACCAGGCATCATTTCCTCCACAACCTGCTTGATTTTAATCTGACTCACTCTATAAAAGTGTTTTTCTTTGGGTTTGTCATTTGCCCTTTTGTGTCCTCCAAAAGATACCTTCACAGAACAGCCCAAGAAGTGCTGTCTATACCTGCAAGGACCTTTATGACAATATTTATTTAAAGGGGAGAATAGCTGCATACTTATGGATTTTGAGATGGGCTTTCAAAACACACAGAGGGGATTAGTACTCAGCTCATCCTAACGCCTGAACTCATGTAGCTTCTTCAATTAACCTGCACAAGTAATTTAATGATGTGTTTGATGAATCCCAAAAGCAAATGGTGGGCACTTGAAACGTGCTCAGACAAGATTATGGCAACAGAACATGTGCAGGCAGATGCTGGTGGCCAAACCCAAGAGAAAACATCTACAGACCCCTGAATCCTTTGCTCATTTGAGTGTGATGATGATAACATTGCAGTAACACCTCAAAGTCCCAGCTGAGATGCAAAGCTGACATGTCAAATACCATAGGGATAGACAATAAACAAGACTGACTGGATGCCAAAGCGCTTGGTGTTCTCCAGGGAAAAGGGACAGACTGGAAGAAGCTACCCCTTTCTTTCCATCCAGAGTCCAATGATTGGGGAAGTAAAGGACCAAACATGCTCTGTGGCCTTTGGCCAAGGCTTTACTCTCAACTTCAGCACAAGCTAGAGCAAGGTCCGAGACGAACAAGGGAATCTAAGCACAAAGGAGAAATAAAAGTTTCTCTCTGGGGCTGCAGTCTGCGAATCTGGGGATGTGCCACATCTCTCAGATGTTGGGCATGGCTACCTTCACATGCTGCTGTCACTCTGGGGGCTCCTTTAGCCTGCATCAATTACCTTGGGATGCCCTTTGTTGCCTTGTATGCCCACAGGCCATTGTATGGATAATAAGAGGCAATGAAATTGTTTCCACATTTTTTATTAGAGACTCCCTCTGCATTCATCTGCACTTTATATCCTATGGCTCTCTGCCATAGAGTTCTGATAAGTGTAGAAGCAGCTCTTCCTTACAGTTTGGCTTCTTTAATGTGAAATAGGGATACAACAGTCCACTTCCATTCCAAGTCCAGCCAGAACATTTTTCTTTCAAAACCAGCAAAGCAATTTTAAGGTATTTCCTTGGGGCAGTGGAAATATGAAATACAGCAGAGTCTCCAACTTTAAAATAGACTTTATTATTTATTTTTTTTTCTTACTGTGAGTGGTTTGACATATACCAACCACCATTATAGATTAATAAAAGGGAAACTCAATTTTCTGTTGCAATGAAGATCACCATAAAATTTTAAACATGGACAACACCCATACAATTCTATAAAACCTGAGTAGATTCATAAAGCTCCCTTTAAAACCACACAGACCCTCTTAGAGAACATTCTATAGGGGTATAAATTATCCAGCTTTCCCGTAGAAGGGATATGCTACACATCATGACATGCTCTTCAGCGTTGCCTGAACAACCCCTCTTAAAAGGTTAGGGATTGCTCTTCAGTACCATCGGGTTGTTCAGCAATAGCAACCTGCCTAGCAACATAAAATCTTCAGAGCAGGATGCAACACACCAAGAGAATACGAATAGTTAATTAAATTAAAGCAAATATTACCCCATATTATGCAGAAACCTGTAGGGGCTCAGCTGAAATCATGATCCTCCCTGAAAAGAGAGAGAAGATCTCTGCCCCGCAGTCTCAGAAGAGAAGACTGAGATGGAGATGAGGGGGAAAACACTGCTTAGAGGCAGAGGCAACTGCTTGCAAATGCCATGAGCATTTGTGCATCCTTTGAGATTCACTTCTTGAGTGTGAATGGGTGCAAGTCTTAGGAGCAAATTAGCTCGAGGAGGAGACCAGGGAAAAAGATGGGCAGAGAGACGGTGAGGCAGCGCAGAGGCATGGGAGGGCCATACCCACGGGCAGAAACAAGCTAAATATGCTTGGAACTTGCTTGCCTGCAGTGAGGAAGAACTGTACCACACAAAGCCCACTAGAAACCAGCCAGACACCCAATAAAAAGGAAGGTGCTGCAGAACAGGTCTCTGTGGGCTGGTACAGCTATGAGAGGATGCTGGGAACCAAACTTTGGGTGGCAAAACAGCAAATCAACTTTCTGAAGAAGCTTTGAAGCGGCATATAAAAACAAATATTGAGGAAGAATCTGGCTCCTTTGCCTTGGAAGAGGAGGAAAGGTGGATGGCTCCATGGCCATATAAAAGGTGCTGTCATTTTGTAGTAGGCAGAAGGACATGGGGGATCACCGGGGCACAATTGCATGTCAGATGCTCTCCCTGGAGCACTCTCAGCAGTGTGAGCAGCAGCTCCTGAGCCCTGTTGAAAGGTCTGTCCTGACTGTATGAATGTATCAGACCAGCTTTATTGCCAGCACACTTAGAGAAAAAGAGCCAAAATGCTTTCAAGCACTGATAAGAGAGGTTTCTGTGAGGCATGCCAAGGAGGCAAAGAAAAAAATACCATGTTTTGCTTCTGTCTGGAAATGTGGAAACACTGTCAAAACCAGGGAAGAAAGGCCTCTGGGAGTATTTGAATTAGAACCCAAGGACCTGATTAAAGGAAAACACTTTAACATGCTTAAAAAGCTTTACTGCATTAGGGCCCAAATCAAGCAAGGTACAGATGTAAAGTAATTAGAGAAAGAGGATTAAAGGGTCAGATTCTTTCTTCATTTAGGAAAAAAGATGCACACAGTTTACCATTTTGCAGGGCATGCAGAAGATAGAGTCCATTAGCCTGGGCAACCCAAGGATTTCTCTTCCCAGTTTTCCCCCTTGCTGCTGTGTGGGGCTGTCAGGGCTTTCCCACTCTAGATGCTTGGAGGTCCACACCAGATTATGAGACGTTTTGCCTCATGGCAACAGCAGCCTTTATTCCAGTGTAAATATTAAAGTATTATGCCATGGTTATAGTGTAATCATCAGAAAAAAAGAAACAACCCTTTTCTTAACCCATGGGCCACTGCAGTTGGAATTAAAGGAGATAAAACTACAAAACGCAGAAAAACTACCTCACATAACAAAAGCAAGACCCCAGTTTAGGGTAGTCCATTCTCAAACTAGTGCTCTTTCTAGTAAGTAATACAACATTTCTCTTCTGGTGGTGATAAGAATTTGATAGAAAAGAAATCAGTATTTTGGCCATTTTTTTGATTTTTTTTTTTTTAGCATTGGATGTATCAAACAAATGTCTTCCTAAAAGCCTAGAACACTATAGGGCGTACACGTTGTTCCCCTTTGACACCAGTCAGGGCAGTCCTTGCTGAGAGAGGAAACATTGCAAAATGCCCACTCTGCATCTGCCTACATCCTCCAGCCTGAATGGTGCGCTACGGACCACAGGGACAAGCAGAACAGCAGTGGGACAGGCAAAGCTCACCACAGTAGAGTGGCTAGAATCATAGTGCTGTCTGTAGCGAGGTGTCGGCATTTTTCTGCACTACAGAACAGGACTGGCATTAACACTGCTTGAAGGACTCTTACCAAGGGTCAGTGTGGTACTCAGGACAGGAAAAGGCAGGGACAGGCAGCACTGAAGAGGTTTCCAGCCAAGCCTTGGTCTGACCCAGGCAGCACTTTCTATTTTGCTCTGCTGACACGACTGAAATGTTGCTTTCTGTGTAGTCAGTGCCACACTTTAACTCAGATTGACTCATATGCAATTCTTGCAATAATGGAGCCAGAAGCCAGACTGCATCATTGACAGGATGCTGATTCATTTAAAATGGCAAACGATGGACCGGAGAATAATGAAATCTGGGAAGATCTGAAATTCTTATCTTCCATGCATTAAGCAATCAAGACCCATAACTCCTTAGTTCTGCTCCTACCTACTCTTTTCCTTCAATGTCATCTTTTCTTGTCAGGGAAGATAAAGCAGATCTGAATCCAGGGATTTATGCTTTAAGTCACTATTGAAATGTTCATGTTCACTTATGTTACAGACCACTCTAGGCATTGAATTTTCAGCAATAGGCCTGGTATTGAATAAAACTGAAAATTAATGATGGAAAAATATTCAAGAACACATTCAAGAGGGTAGCACTTGCATCAGAAATAGATTTCCAAGAGGAAGGCTTAATCAGAGAAGCAGAGTAGGACACAACAAGCGTATCCAAAAGACACAGGTCTCCAAATAAGCAAGGATGAAGTAGGCACGTGGTTTGCTGAACCCATCTCCCCTAGGTACTGCTGCAAGCCACAAGTGTGAGGTGGCAGGAAGATACTAAAGTTACTCAATTTAAGGACTCCCCTGGAATTAATGTGTCATTACTGAGGCAGATTACGATTACTAGTCCAGCTCTGTCACTACTAAATGGATGCCAGCCCACAGGTCATTCAAACCAATACATTGATATAAAACAGTCACATACAGGGTGCAGCAAGTGGTCAAAAGCAGTAGCAAACATTGATAAAAGATACTGCTAGGAGGAAAATAAGAAAAGGCCTTTTTTGTAGGTATTTGTACATCATTAGCAGAAAAGGAAAATAAAATCCCAAGCAAAGTTTGCTGACAACTTAAAAACAGAAGATTAAATATTTGCTCTGTGGCTATGACACTAGAATACCATAAAGAAAAATCCTGCCGAGAAGTCCAAATATGCCTTCTAAATAGAATAAAAAAATAAAAATGCAAGGCTGATATACAGTATTTGCAAGCAAAAAAGAGATGCAGAACCCCCAAATTGAAAACAAAATAGGACCCCAGGAATCCCCTCCTGAGAAGCTTTATTGGTTATAGCTCTCATGAACTCCTTACAATTACCCACTGTACATATGAATGCAAATAGGTCCAGAGGGTGCATTAACAAAGGACATCATACCAGCCCGAGTGATGCCATTGCCTTACACAGGGCGGATGACGTGTGCGTGCTGTTCTGACTGCCTTCCTTAGGAAGGCCGTTATTGTATGAAAACAAGAATTCTCAGCATGGGCTTCACAAGCCAGTGTCGAGGAGCTGCGTCTTTCCTTTACTGCTCAGGACAAAGTATTCTTGGTAAAGCACAGCTGAAACGGGAGGAAGTTTCAATCAAAGCATGGGAAAGAAGAGTTTTGCTGTGCAAGAGGCTGGGACTTATTGAATAGAAAAGGCAGGGGGAATAACGAACAGCTAAACCAGCAGAAACAAGAGGATGAATTCAGCTCCTGCAGACAGCGTTTCACCAGTGAGATAAGGCAAAATGACTGGGTTTTATTTTAACTTATTTGGTCTCCGACCAGAGAACTATAAATGTAAAGCCCTGGCCAACTTGAAAAAGTTGGTGTTTCCTAGTTTATTGAGCCTCTCACTTAAAAAAAAAGAAAAAGGCAAGACCAGGAGAGCCTCAGGCACTCAAGCAGAACTCCTCTTGACAATGCATACAGTGTTCAGCACAGAGGGTAAGTTGCCAAGGAAGGTTATCAAAACCAATGGATAGAGACAATTTTAAAGACACATCTGGACACTGTTATGACAAGATGAGTTCACAGCACATAGGGATAAAGTTTTAATGAAATATTTTTTAACAAGAGTAACTTGCTACGCCTAGTCTGTAGAGAAAAGGCCACAATTCCTTATCTTTGCAAGTAATACATCACTGAAGCCAAAAGCTCCCCCCTAGGAAAGGCTGGAGTAAGGAGGCACTGGCAGAGAATCCAGCAGTGACCTCCTGCTGCTGTTGCAAACACACTGTTTTTGGCATCAGGGGGAGTAAAATATTTTTTCCCTTTTTTAGTGAAGTATTTATTCACCTTGAGGGGTCTGTTTCTCTCAGACAAGGCGTTATCACCAACAGAGTGGGCAGGAGGGAGACAGAATAAGGGGCACCTATACATTTTCATCCTCACACCGACTCACACACCAGGGGAAGGGGACTAACTGGAAGGAGAAAGAAATATCTTATCAGAAATGCAAGATGGAGGAAACTGCTGAGCAACAACAAAACATCAACGTGCAACAACTCCTCCCAACCTCAAGCAGTGTCCAGAAGCTCCAGACCATTTGATCTGGTGGTCAGAAGCAAAGCTATCCCCAGAACGCTCACGGAAATAAGAAAACATCTGTTTTTATCCAAATACAGGAGGAGATGCATCCAGTGACAGTACCTAATGCATCCAAAGTGCTCAAATGTTATGGGCCAGTTCTCCCACCTCTTTTGTCTGATCTAAGCAAGAGCTGCAGCTTCCACAGGCAAAGGCTGGACCAAGACCACTACTCAGAGCACAGATGCTGTGACCCAGGTCTAAATTCCACAGGCACTTGGTCAGGAGGGGAGGGCAAGGTGGGGGGAAGCCCCACAGCCTACCCAGACCCTTCAGGAGGGCACATAAAGGATTGCAGCTTTTCCCCCGAGGAGTCTTGTACTGCTCATGGGGTGCCTCTGTAAAATTTTGCAGAAGAAACTTGTTTCTCTTCCAGATCTTCCCACAAGTATCCACCGCTTAAAGTTTTGGGCATGTTGGAGATGGCCTTGAATCTATCAGGCAGCTTGAGCCCCTCACCTGAACTTTTTTTTTGTTAAATGAGCACTTGGGAAATCATTGTTGTTGGCTGAATACAAATCATGTATTACCATTTTTCACAGAGAACCATTATAAATCAAACCCCTCTTTGAGAGGCAAAGAGCTGAGCAGCACTCCAAACCACACAAAAAGACCATAGATCCCAATATACCTATGAACTTCCGAAGAAAATTTATGTCTGCCAGGAACATTTTTCACTCGGGGCAGTGAGAAATCCATATGCCCTTTCCGTGCATGTCCTGGGGAACGGCATGTGCGAGTACAGCTGCTGGACTATTCTTTGGGGGAAATTCTAGAGGGCATTTCTCATTAAAGAGATGTTCCTGTAAATAAAGGAGACTACTGTATATCATCTCCCACCCGAGGCAGACACTTTAACACAAGCTGAGAGGCAGGACTGCTCAGGCTCAGAATGCAAGTTAAGTCCTGGGAAGAGATCTGGAAAATGCCACTGCTGACAGCGGAGGGGAGTGAGGGGAGGCAGAGGAAGCTGATTTTAAATCACAGAAACAGCAGACTACGTGTAGACTTCATCATGCTGCGGCAGAAGAAAGTGAGGGGCGCTGGTGTTCAATCTTCATCATTGTTAAATTCTGTTTTACCTCTCACACGCGTGCCTGCCCTGAGCAGGGCTTAGCTCAACTTCTACGGTCAGCCGCACACACAGGAGCTTGGAGTCACTTACGGGGCTCACAGAGTCCTACTTACTGCACATTTATTCAACATAACAATCCTTTCCCTCCACTTCAGGGCACCATTCCCCTTCCACAGACAGATCTTTCTAGCTGGAAGGTGACCTCAGTAGGCTCAGCTGGAGTTAGCTAGTCTTAAAAGGAGAACATTATCTTATTAAAATCACCAGAAGTTTATCCCTGTGGCTTTCAATAATCAGTCCTTTAGGCCCTAATGCTACCCTTCTTAATCCTGTTGAGCAGCATTCTTCCTTTGCAATTGAAATCCTTCTTCCACACAGGAGTAGCAGAGCCAGAGATGAATCCCCTCCACCTTCAGCCACCTAAATGCAAGGCATTTAGTGGAAAATGGCAGCCTGTGCTCCTGCTCCAGCCAGGCAGTGCAGAGAGACAGAAGTCTTACACACATGGGTTTATAAAAGACAATGAATCCCACTACAGAAATGCTTTTCTCTTGCCATTGCTTACAGAAGATGCTAGCAGCTTATCGTTGCAGTATTATAACACACAGCAGAACACCCAGAAAACTATTTCCACATCAACCAAAGTTCAGCACACACTCAGTTGCTTTGTTAATCTAAAGCCCTGAAAACAAAAATGTAAATCACTTCACCAGCACAACCCCCCAAAGGCCAAGTGACTCCAGTTTATTCCAGAAGAACAGTTTGTACAAATCTAATTAGATAATTTACAACTCTTACAGCAAAGCCCCGAGTCATCTGTAAACCAAATTCAGATCAGTGTCATCAAGAAAGTTAAAAAAGTTTTTGAACAAAAAGAACATAATCATAGTATCAGGGAACAAATTTCTTGTTTGACTTACAAACCAGACTCTTTTTCATGAATTCCCATAAGGTGACCAGTAGAATCCCTTTGACCTCAAAAACTGAAGTTTGCCATGCAGATGTAAGTTAACTAAACCAAAAAAAAAAAGTCACCCAAAGCAGTGCTGAGAACAGACACCCACAAAGCATTAGCAGCAGTCTAAAAACCACATGGTGCCAAGCAAAAAAATATGATATACGAGTGACACAAAAGCAATACACACAAAAAGAGAAAGCCTGGAGAACTCTGATACATTTCAAGCTGCTCCATGCATGTCAGGAGGGCTGCACAGAGAAAGATGATCGTGTCAAAGTAAGGCACTCCAGTTTCCCAATACTTCCTCTCTAGCTACTCCATAGACAGGGTTACTCAACCCTTTGCATTATTTCGTTCACACACAGCCTAGGAAATACTATTTCATATGAGCTAGCTTGCTGGAAGGGAGGAAACTTCACTCTTAGAGGCTCCGATTGCCCAGAGATTTAATAACTTCCATTTGCAACGTGATGACTGCTTAAGGTAAAAAAGAATGAGGGGCAGGAAAGAGAATTTGAGTCATATCACAGGTTTCAAATTGGGAATTTAAATACATGGTTTACTGTGGGTGTTCCCTTTCCTAAGAGGAGATTTGCATAACTGAGATTTGGCACGTCTCCAAAAGGTTTGCTTCTCTAAGAACACAGGATTACTAGAACAGTCTGTGGTGCCCCACAGCAGTTAAGGCATTCCTCTGGAGCAGGGAGTTAGGCTCAGCCTAGCTCCTGACTGGCCAACCTAGCTCCAAAGACAAGGCATGAAGTCTTGTGCCCTACAACCCCTGTTCTAGGTAAGATGTTGGGCTTCATCTCCCTGCTTAGCTCCAGACTGTCTCGCTGCGTTGCCTTCAGCATCTGAACCAGCAACCTTTTTTTTCCACTGCTTTCTATTTATATTGTCATACTTAGGTCATTCCTCTAAATTAAACATGCAGTATTTGTTTTCTGCAGTACCTACAGCATTACTTAGGAGTTATTACAAGTAGCAGAGAAAAAAAAATATTCCTAAAATAACCTGTGTAGAAAGCTTGGGTATGTCCTTCTGTTTATTCACTCTCACTAGGAACTATCTAAAAATAAAACTGCAGTGAAGCAAATTTAAAATGCCTAACACATGGGTAAGTTTAGGTTATGCACTGCCATCCATTATTTTGGGGGTTTGTGTTTTTTTGGGGGAGTTAGGTTTTTTGAGGGTTTTGGGTTTTTAAGTTTAAAACAACATCAAACATGGATTAGCATTCAAGTATTTCTAAAACAGTAATATGAGATAAAGTCTAACTGGCACATGTTAGGAATAAACACTAAGTTTTTATTTAAGTGCTCAACATGGCAACTTCTGGCATGGTTGCCTGCAGGTGCTCCCTACCAGTGGCAGCCCATAACCTCAAATATTTAGGTATCAAAACTCATTAGGCTCAGTTCTTCCCCCAGTTTGAATCCCATTTGTGGGTCCAGATGTCAGCACTTCCCACTTTCCAAGGCACACGTCCCCATCGGGTTGGAAACACTCCTTCCCTCAAGTGGGCATCCCCACTGCTCTGTGGGACAAATCCAGATGTTTGCTTCTGCTTAATGCTATGGGTAAGTCAACATTTCTTTTGTATTTCTATGGAATTACAGTTGGTTTTGTTCCCTTTATGGTCAGGAATCAGATTTATGAGATACAGTCTCATTTATTAGGATTCCTGTGGATGGTTCTGCAGTAAATGTGTATTCATATAGGTACTCAGCTGCTGGGGTGACATTACAGGGGAATAACTTCAGCCTGCTCATGATCTAACCAGCCTCCCACAATCAGAAGCGAGGTTTTAATGAATGAAAAGCAGAAATAGTTAGTTCTCCTACCAAGGTAGTGGATGCAAAATTTGACAGCAAGCAAATCATATTCTCTGAATACAAGAGGGGAAGCACAGTTAAGTCTGCAATTACTAACTTTTTTTTGATCTTACAACACCCACCCAGTCAAACTAAAACATAAGCACACATGATTGCTACAGAACAATAACCAGCATGGGTTGGGTACGATTACAGGGCATTTCCTAAGAGCACAGTTCACCTCAGGATAAAGTGTTCAACCCAGCCCTTCCCTACTTCGTGCTTAAGCCTTTTGAGACAGACAATGGAAAAAAAAATCATCTCAGAAGAGCAGAGACTCTCTTCAGCCTTAATAGCAGGTTACAGGGAGATAAGCACATGCTGTAGATATCCCACATTGACTTAGTGCAATATCACAGCAAGGACGCCCACTTCATCCCAGCTGGGAAGATTTTAGAGTTGTGTACTCTCATACGGTCCAAAATACCCTGTCCTCAATTTTTAGTTTTTACAGATTAGTGGAAAAGGCTAGACTTGTTCTCAGCTGCTTTTCTTACTCTGCCACAGCACTCTGCCCGTGTTTCGTGGCCTCAGTATATTTAGCCAAAGCCATCCAGATGACCTTCTGTTCAGTGAATAGCACAAGTTTTATATCTGACTTCAGTGATCGTTACTTTGCCTTCCAGGGATGTCACGTCATCTGTATCCCCCAGGGAACAGAGGGCGTATTAGGTACCTAATCCATACTTGCAGAAAGAAGCACTGCGAATACCTTTCAAACATTGCCAAAATTTAGCATGCAGTAGGTAATTTAATGCACAGCACAGGAACTCTTTCAAAACAGCTTCCCAGCCCCACCTCTTCCACTGCTAGGAGCACTACAGCTAAATAGAGGTCCTGCTCCTGACAGAGCTGGAACAGGAGGCACAGGTCAATAAACCTCAGTCAGGGATTTTATATAAGATAATAGGCATAAAACAACATAGCTTTGGCTGATAAGACCTTGACACAAGGTCATACAGCAGAAAAAGTGTGATAGATTCTAATCACAGTAGAGGAGATAGATTTATTTCAGTGAGTCCTTGTGAAATGTGGTCATGAACAAAGCATAGCGGCTTGGCCAAGCTGTTAGAATGAGCACACGCAACAAAATAATGGAGATTTTACTTCAAAACTGCTGTTTTGAAGCAAATATAGCAAAAAGTTCACACTTGAGTGAGAACCACATGAATGAGAAATGAAATATTTGTGTTGAAAGCTTTGAGTGTAATATTGTAGCGGAAATAAAAATATTTAAATTTTATATTACAAACATCCAATTCTGGAGATGAAAGGCGGTAGGGGGGAAGAAGCTAATTTTCAAAGAACACCACGACTGATGACTGAAGTCTCCATTGCAAAGACTCATAAAACTCCAACATGCACTTGGCCACAAGTGCCCAACCATGCTCATTTCTATTTATCAAATATAAGTCTGGATTTAAATGGGGTTCTCAAGTTTCTGCCAAGGTTTATACAAAACCTGAACCTCAAAAGTAATGAAAGAAGGTTGAAAGAAGAGATCTGGCAACAACCTTTCAGGTTTTATTCAAGTAGTGCTTTAATTATGGAGGAAAGTGGACCTGGACATCTGTCAGCACCTTAATATACTATCTTCAAGTGTGACCACATTGTTTAACTCCTTCAAATCAAAACAAAATATTTATTTTGTAATACCACTCAAAAGATTTAAACAGAATTGCTTTTTTCTGGGCATAGATATCAAGGAACAGATTAATTGGAAATAAATTCTAATCCAAAACAACTCAAGATCAATCCCCTCTTGAAATTTTGGCTTATTCTAAACAAAGAAATCAAGACCTTCCTTTAACAGCTTTTCTCTCTTTCTAAATGCCTTTCTCCCTTCTGTCCTTACAGACCTTTCCCAGGTTTGACTGTTTAGAAACTTGCCCTTTTTAAGCACTTGGAATGTAGTATCTTACAGATATTTGGAACAAAAGTAGAGGAACATTTCTACTTGAGATGGAGTCACTGGTTTAATGCTGCATATGCTAAACTGCCTTACACAAGACAAGCTCTTAAAAGGTACAGGGAGGCCCAATGGCTCTATGGATGTTAGGAAAAAACCTTCCAAAGCCTTCACACTCTGAATTCAGGAGAAAATTCTGTGCACATGGAAGACTGGGAAGGAAGTAAATAGAAACTGTAGCTAATACCATTCCTTTTCCCTTAAACACAAAAATGATTACTGTAACCTGGAAAACAAGCAACTACAATTGAATTTCACTAAATTCATTGCTCAGAGAAGAGCTTAGATAAGCAACAGAACTCTTCCTCTTGGCGACATGTTTCATATTGCAGTGGTGACATCTCGAGCCACCTCGCCAGCATCTTACCTTGGTGTCTTAACTGAGAACTGAATGGTTCTACAATGAATCTAACCTAGGCTTTCTTTTCCTGAATCATATACCTTCCTGAAGACATTTCCATGCAACTTTGGTGTCCAACCCCTTAAGTATCTTTCTATTCTTCATCTGTCCTGGCTTCATGACTGGCATGTCTTCAGTCCTACACATGTCCTTCCCAAGTCCTGTTTCGCCCTATGTCTAAGGAGACCCGTGCCTTCAGTATTTCATTTTTAATTGTTTCTTTTCTATAAAGTTAATACCACCTATTCTGATCCACTCTGCTCCTCCCTCAGGGGGAAAAAGAAAATTTGAAGGCAAATCCCCAGTGGAATTAATTTTCATCACCCTTGGCATTTCTATAATTGAGTGCTGCTGCTCTCACTCCATTTCTCTAATGAGGGGGGTGAGAGTGCTTTTGCCAGGTTAGGAAATCCTCAGGTTTCCCAAAAATACACTTTATTAGCAGGACCGTACAAATGAGGAATGGAGTAGCTCTTGCTCATCTAATAATTGCCAGGACATTCAAATGAGTTTTTTTCCCCCCCTTTAACACTTGCTCCATTACGTTTTGGATAAACCATCTGTGCAAGTTTGGACAGTACTGAGCATCCCCAAGCCACACAAATCACACGTCCTCTCCCTGATGCTAGAAAAACGGCTGTGATGCTCCGGGCACTGCCCAGACCACAGCCTGGGTGCAGAAGGAACAACAACACTACAGAACATTTCCTTGCTTCCCAGAGGTGAACTTCTTCACACTCCACAGTTGTCCTGCTGCCTGGTTCTCCATTCTCCTCCCACCACACAAGAGCTGTGATAATGAAAAATGAGGGAGAAGAGTCTGTTTTCACCACCTGGCAGGCTCAAATGGTACTGTTTCTATGGTTATTTCTCATCATAGTTTCTGCACGAAATAAATCTTGTGTTTTCTCTTATTGACACCTCAGGAGGACACACTCCAGCAAGTAATGCTCCCTCCAACATTCAATTATCAAAGTCAGTTACACAAAGCCTCACCTGTACTTTCTTCAGAAAAGAAATCACATGCTTGATTAGATCAACAAGTCCAAAGGATGTTCCATCTCCTCATTCATCTAGGACTCAACACACTACTATAATTCAATAAGCAAAGTTGGAGATACATTCATGGCATTGCACTATTGGTGTCATCAAACTTTGAACTAGGCTGTCAAATGAGAGCAACTGTTGTCATGACGCTCAAAACAACTACACCCACAATTTCATCGTCATCTTGTGCTAATTTTTCTATGCTACAAGCATTTAGTTCAATAAAAATGCTGAAACATAGGCAAACACTGCATGAAGAGCTTGTTCAGATGTTGGAGAACCAGCCTAGGACATGGGTAATTTCGGAGGAGTAGGCTAGGACTGCCTGTATTTTGTGTTTAGTGGGAGGACGCAACTGCCCTAGGGTTTCTCCACCCCAAACTCCAGACAATAACTACTGATCACATCCTCCAACACAGGGCTGCTGCTTTGAAGAAGAGCACAACAGCAGAGAATCCACAGCATATTCTTCTCAAATATGAGATCAGAGCAATTGAGTACAAAGTTTTCATTTTTATGCTGTCATTTCTCACCGTGACCACATTTCTTGTCATGGGTTTCACTAAGCAGATTGCGTTTGTAACCTGGTCAGGTTAGTGCTTTTGTGGAGCAACGCAGACTGACCTCCAAGGGCCGTTCTGGGGGACATGCAAAGTTATGTGATTGATGACACTTCAGTACAGTTTAGTGTCTGAAAAGTCCTATCTGGTGCATGTGTTTCAAACATACATCAGAGACACAGTTGCACCTGACACCTGTCTTTTGTGGTATGTTTGTTCCTTAATTAAATTTACAGACTATCACTAAGTGGTCTTTAAAGTACTAGTGTCAGAGAAGACAGTGACCCTTAGAGACAATAACTCAATGGAAAAGTCAAAAGACTGATTCCAAATGAAAAGTGCCTAACCTGGGATTAAAAACTCTGAGGCTCCTGCCTTCTAATGGATGATATTCATCTGTACGTGATTTGTTGGAAACATTTAATAAAAAATTATGGAACATCAAGTTACTTCGAGATGTATGCATTTCATTACTCGGCATGTGTGTTTCAGGCTATGACAAATACTTTTAGTTTCCACTGCACAAATTCTATAAATATACGAGTTGTTATAACCAGAAAAACGCACCATTTGCTACATGCTTGCTTCCTTCTTGAAAAAAGAAAAAAAAGTTGTCCCAATGTTCAGACTATCTCCAGCCTGATCTCTCCTGTAGCCATCAAACATGCAAACTGACTTTGGCACTACATTTTGCTGATCAGTACTTTACTTTTAATACACCAATACACTGCACTTGAAACATTTTTTTCAAGCAGTTGAAGAGATTAACAGCTACATTAAAAGTAATCACAGGCAGCATTTTACAATGATTGATGAAACAGCAAGATCATTTTGTGTTCTTCACTTGAGTATCTGAAAGCATCCAAAAGCATATCTTGCATCACGAAACACACTTGATATCACTACCTTATCTGTACAAATCACTGGGAAAACCTTAATGCATCTACTCAGAAGGAAAAAAAAAAACAACCCCAAACCAAACAGACTCAAATGTTGGCTCTGCTCTAAACAATTAAGCCTACCCAGCAGAATTGAGAGACTGGCAGTGCAGTTGTTTCTCGATGTTGTTAGTGCAGCCAATGGAGTGCAGATTTCCCAGCTCTCCTGGTTCTTCAGCTGCTTTCAGCAGCTTCACATTCACATTCCACTAATGGGGGACAGTTAATTCTGTCAACTATGCCGCTTTGAAAAATGCTGCAAACAAAAAACCAACTTCTAACGGAATGCCTTTCCCCGTGTGGATATAATAACTTTTCCCCATGAGAGAAATTCTGCAGTGAGTAGCGGCAAGCCTGGCTTTGCTGAAACCTCCCGCAAACCCACACAGTGAAGCCAAAGCCTGATGTCAGTAACAGCCATATCTTTGCTGAAATCACTAGAGTTGAACAGAAATATAAAATAAGGTGGAATTTGATTAGATACAGACACATTTTCTTTTTATGTGGATAAATCCTGCTTACATTTATATCGGCACAAGCCAGGCACTGCAACAACAGGAGTGTGTGACTCTAATGGCATATTGTGCTGAGATTTATGCATAAAGCTACCCATGACTGAACAGGCTTATCACCACAGAGGCACAAAAATAACATACACAAGATCCATAGTCTATGTAATACTATTTCCCGATTTGTTTTCTGAGCAGACAAATATTCTCTATGGGATGATCCAGTCCTGTAATTTAATTCTTTTAAAACACATGCAAGGCACATTTAGGAGGGCTTCAACTCCCTGCACATTAATAATGATCATATCGCTTCCTCAACCAGAGTATGGCATGCACACAAGCTACTAAAATTTCACCATTAAATTACTTGCACCATATTTAATGACTCCACCTAAAAGCCATTGCTAGAGGCTACAAAAAAAAATCTCTGTAGTACTTACAGGCCAGAAAGTACCCCAGGTTCATGGTTAATCTGCTGCGGCAATGTCAGAGCTCTTGGCTACTATGCTCTCCTGGGATGAATCTTGTCTAGGAAAGGCAAGCCCTTGTCACCAATCCTGTTGACTTTACTTCATTATTCTGAAAAACAGGTTCTCTGGCTGCAAGCAATCTTCATCTGTGCGTACTGTTAAGAGTAAAAAGCCTCAGGGCAAGAGTTCCCTTCTTGCAACATAGCTGGATATCTGTCTAGAAGCATAAACCAACTCCAGGGACCCAGTAAGAGCTTGTAGGAGGACCCAGAGTCTCTCAGAGCTTGCTAGAGTGACAGCAGATTTTCCTCTTCCCCAGTGGCTGGCTGTTCTGCCTCTACTTCTGTTGCAAAACACCAAAAAGGAGAGGACTAGACCAGTCTCCAGCTTCAGACCCTTCAGTGCAACCAAGATCAATCCTACAATTCATTTTAGGTTTAAAACTGAAGAACTCCTCTAACTAGTCAGTCTCAATAACACAAAGAGGCACAGATATTTTTAGTTTAAGAAGTGACGTATTCTAAAGCTCATGCTTAAATACAAAAAGCATTGGAACAAAGATACCAACATGTTATGGTATATAAACATAGAATTCCCAGATCATATCCTATTAAGCACAACCCTGCGTGGACTTATGCAAATTGTATTTACCAAATTAACTTGGCACAAGTCAAGGCATCCGTTACAATTTCACTGACATTTGCCAATCCTAAGAGCAGTGTGGTAGATATAACTGTTGCATCAGCAAATCTGAGGCAGCAAGAACCTCAGCCTGGTTGGGAAGACTATGTTTATTTTTGTGTGCTCTGGCTGAAAAAAGTATTACTCTGGCTATCTGCCCTACTTTGAAGAGCAGCTCTTAATAAATCTAAAACCAACACTAGAAAGATAGAGGGGAGAAGTTGTATGGGAAAGTCACAATGAGATGCACTCGTCTCACAGCTTAGCCAGGACCCTTCTAAGAAAGCAAGGAGACTACCAGAACAAGTGCCCTGAAGTCCCCCCAGCACTCTCCCCCAGTAGATACAGGTGAACAGGAAATCGGTAGCATTTAGAGTGAGAGTTATACATTGTGCGATTTGCTTCCTGCTTCCATGCAACCTTAGCTGATACCTTGAGGACAGAGGACTCGGGACCCTGGAAAGGAGACCCTGAATTACAGGGCCACCTCCTCACTTCATCTGTCCTTTGCAAGTCTTCCAGTCAATTTAATTGAGACCCTCACTGAGAGTCTCAGGAGGGAAGCCACAAACCAAAGAGGGGGGAATGAACTGACAGCATTTTTTATAGTCAAGGCCACTTCTAAAAAATGCCCACAAAAATAACAGAAGCGGTAACAAAAGAAAGAAGTTTGGGTCGTTGTGCCCTTGTTGCAAGCAATCCGTGCTCCAGCATGTCCTGTAATATTGTTTATATTCCCAGACGTGACTGTAACCAGAAACAGCCATGAACCATCCTCGCTGAAGTCATGACATATCTCCTGATGTTCCAGAGATATCGGATGGGACCAGAGATGAGAAAATAGAATTAATACCAAAAACCACCCCTCTAGATCTTTTTTTTCCACAAGTATATTAAGTATACAAAATAGGAAGTTATTCAAGAAAATGAATCCTTGTCTCTCTACGCTGAATACAAAAACAAAAAACAAGGTTTTGCAGAAACGAGAGACATACTGTCACCCACCCATAACTTAGTTTCATTTAAATTATACTCATAAAAGCAGGTTGGCTGTTTAGTTCCAAGAATCATGTTTCAGTCTTGGGATGTTTTCTTCTGTGGACTAGCACACCACCTTGCACCTTGAGAAGTAAACATAGTTGGGAAATACATTTAGAAAATATTTCTCAGAATGCCTCCGTACCAATCCAGGAGCTGAAATGTCAACCATTTGCAACAGCTTAGGAAATCACCTTTGGCATCATCCACAACAGAGAAATGGCACTGGAGAAGTTTTATTAATTACTAAAAAGAGTGAGCAGAGCCCAGTCTGGACCAAGACTATCTACTCCTCTGAGGGAAATGGCTGAAGATAACAGACTTCAAGGCAAAAAAGCATCCACTGTAACTGAAAGAGTCAGAACTGACAACTTCGTGCTTTTCTCAATCCTCAGCTCTTTTTCTTGAAGACAGTGCCTTGACAGAAGGCAGTCATTTCTGGCATCAGCTATGAATGAACTAGCTCATTATCAGCAATTTTACAACTTCCTGTACTTAGGAATAAAGTGTCCTGAAAAAGAATTGCTGCACTTGTTCTCTCTCCTCAAAAATGCTACACAGGCTTATCCAGCACAACAAAAATAGATGTTACCAGCTTTATATTGGACAGAAAGAATTCAGGTGGCAGTAGCGGCAAGAATAGCAGAGGTGAAAACAGACCCTGGTCCAAGAAGGGGGATGAGGAGCATCCTTCTCACCTGACGAGCACATTGTCAGCAGAGCCAAAGGAGCCTCATGTTAGACCACTCCCACCACAACCAAACTACAGGAGCTTCCACAAAAGTAGGAAATAAAGGTAACAGCAGATATCCTCACCGTTTCTTAGCTTGGGCAACTTTAGTTCCTGGGAGCCACTACATTAATCAAGCGTAAACCAAAACATCCAAATGGAACCTCAGCCTGGTCTTGGGAGCAGGGCATGGGGGTAGGACACCACAGGAGATGGACACTACTCAGTGCTCAAGTACGTCTCCTTAAATACAACTCAGCCTACACTTCTCAGGTTTTACTGTAAGCAAGACAACAGAAATATCCAGCTATTTAATGACCTTTGAACATTTACCCAGGAGAAAAGGCTTCATATGCAAAGCATCTGCTCTGCTGGGAACCGCAACAGACTTCCCACCCAGGGCAGAAATTTCACTCTTGAAAGCAATGAGCCCACCTCACCTGCACCTAAAACAGCCTCATCTTTGTCTTGGTGTGCATCTCCCACAAAGTCCACGTGAGGAAGATTCCCTGAGCGGAAGTCAATGCAAAGGTAGGGTTAATAAGCTTCTCTTTATGGTCCTCACTATTTGTTCAAGATATAAGTTATCTTTAGAAGATGTCCATCTTAATATCAAGAGGAGAGCACAGAAACAGAAGAAGAGATCTCTAAGGATACCATGCTGCAGGAGTCCCTCATTAAAGCACACTATCTCCAGTCAGACCTGGCTGGTAGAGACTAACTGGTCTCAAAACGCTCGCAGCTAATCGTTTTTACCAAGGTTGTTTTACAGCTGGAGGGACTGATGAACAGATGGCTGCAGTGCAATGCAGCAAACCTGCAGTCCAGCAAGGCACAGTAGTTTTTGGCCCCAGTGTGATCCTCTACACAAGGAGAAAACTGTCCCTTGTCCCAACACACTTTAATAGTAAGATGAGACTAATCTCAAAGGAACAAGCCAGCCATTTTTGTCTAAACTCAGGAATCCCTTAAAAATACAAATCCGTGCTTTTTCACAAAAGAAAATAAAAAAAAAGCCCTTTCTCAGGCTCAGCAACAACACATATAGAGAACTTGCAGAAATCAGCCCAAAAACCAGAGGGAAAGGAGCAGAAATTACATTTGCAGAGCAGGAAGCAGACACTTCTGGTAATGGTCCTGCTCAGCCACCAGAGCGCCTCAAGGAGGATTACGCGAGAAATAAACTCTCTGCTTAAAGTATGTAAACTGATAAAACAGCCATGCTTTGATGCTTGCTCTGCAAGAAGCATTTCAGCTGAATCAATAACACAGCGTTGTTCTTTCACTGCAGTGACACTGCAGCGTCTGCAGAAATATTTTCACATTTCAGCTGTAGTGTTTATTCCATAAAGTGCAAAGTTTGCGGTGCTTATATTCTGGAGATGCAATCTGTGACAGTACATTGCTGCAACTACTCAGGCTTTGTCACGGGATGGATGATGTAGGATTTAGCCTTCTGTAATGAACAACATGCCAGATTTATGTGCATATTGTATTTCTCCAGTAAGAATGCCTGACTTTTTACAGAAACCGCAGAGAGATCCAGGTGGAGAAGTATTCAGGATATGACAACTACCTATTGTAGATTAGATCAGAAAGGGAAGCAGCAGCCGAGCTTAATATATGGAGAAAGAGTCAAGTTTAGTTTATGGCATTTTCAGAGCATCCAAAAAACAACCATCCATTTTAAAGAGTCCTAGCGCATCAACTGGTAGTTTTGCAATGCCAAAGTTTTTAGTATTTGGCAAAATGAAACCAACAGGGAACACAGAGCTGTGGATGAGTATCAGAACAGGGAGGATAGGGAAGCAGAAAATATGATGAATTTTTGAGCACTCTGGCTTCTGAGCAGACCTAGATTCTGTTGAAGTCCACCTCCCATTTGGCAATTTCTTCCCAAGTGCAAGTCCTTTGCTGTGTCCCAAGTACAGTACATCAGTAGTTATTCCAGGGGGAGGGCATACAAATACCTTTGTTATCTTTATAATAGAAGGTTTTATTTTAAAAATATTACCAGTTTTATTTAGGGGAAATGGGATCTCAAACCTCTACCACAGTCAGTATTTTAATTTATTCATTCTCAAAAGTGTTGTTGCTAATTGCCACAGCGTAAATCCAGGCAGAAAAAATACCCTGAGTTGCTTTTCCTGTCAGTCTTCTGTGTTTCTCCTTTCCTCACTGCTCTATGACTCTTTTCACACTGCTTTTGCTGGAGACTGTGAGACCCCTTTCTCATTTGGCACTTCTGCACCGGGGTGACGGTATCCTATAAAGGATGAACTGGTCCGACTGCACCAGCAGCTTGGCTGTGGCAGCACAGGCTGCAGCATCTGCATGTCAGCACAGCCAGACCCTCCGTGATCTCAGGCCTGAGGATTGCTCGTTCAGCCAGATCCCTATGGAACACTGTCACATTTTCCATAGCACAGGCTTTTATTTTTTTAAAGCCTTAAGTGGCGCAAACTTGGATGGCTCCTAAAACTAAATTGGGCTACTGGATGAGAGGTAGCTAACATCTTCAGGTGCTCTCAGCCTCCCCCATCAGCCATTTAATTCACCATACGTGAAATATTTTTGCAATGTTTTTGTTCCTATGCCAATGGAGCTGATGTGATTCATCAAGCAACAGCAGCAGATGTCAGCTGAGGAGAAACCTGTTTCAACCACTAAGGGCAGTAGCAGCACCAGCAGAGTTCTCTTAGTGCAAACTCTTATTTCCTTGTGTCAAAACAAAGCCATGACAGGGTGCACAGCATTCCCACTTTGATTTGCGTGGAGATTCTCCACACCACATATGCTTTAAAAAGTCATTTGAAAGAAAAAGATTGAAGCGTGCCACTGTGACATTGTGTAGCACTCCATTCGGGGAGCAGTGCGTGAAAGAAGTTTTAGCTACATCACATTTCAATTGTTTCCATTTAAAGTTGTCTGTAACTTTCAGTTGGGGGAAAAAAAAAATGAAGAAAATTTCAGAACAGCTGATTTGTGTGCTAATACGCAGAGCCAAAGTTCAGGTCTTTCTTTACTTTCCTCCTCCTTGCTCCATTATCATCGGTGCTCCAGACAGATTGAGTGAGCAGCATGATGCTGCAGGAATGAGATGGAGGTGAAGAGAGAGAGAGGCTGCCAACAGCATAGGCAAGAAATTTTCCCATCTCTCTCAGTCCTAGGGTTCTTTGAAAGCTTTCCTTCTTTTGATGATAGCATCCCAGTTCCCTGCTTCATTCACTACCTTCATTTCCAAACACCTTGGTTTTAATTTTAGTCTGAGCATCAGATGGGAAAAGGAGCATCACTCTTCTATTTCTATTACTAAATTCTTTTGTTTTATCATTCTCTTCACTATTCTCTTTCATCTTCTTCCCTGAGCTCTATTTTCTTCCTCTTTTCTGCACCTTGTTTTTGCATTATTTCTCTTTCTGTATTTTCATGATTTGATTTATGCTCTCTCCATAGTTTTGAGCTTTACATTTTGTAAGCCAGCAGTTATAAACTCCCCTTACTGCCGCTGATTCACGCTTCAAGAACACGTGCTCTCTTCTTTTCTTTATGTTGGAAGGAAAGAACTGCTGTCAATGCTGTCTCCATTTATTTACTCTATAACATGACCTTTCTGATCCCAGATGAATTGTTTAGGATGGCTTTTCATGGTGAGGTAGCACCTTCTCCCTGTTCCATTTTGACCTCTTTGCCCTGCATATCTCTTCCCTGCACCTTATGGAAACAAGTCACAATGTCCTGTGAACTGTCGAAACGAGGGACAACTCAGCAGTCTGGTGCTGCTTGGTAAGTGCAGAGTCATAGGCTCCTCCAAAGAGATTTGCCAATTTTTGTTACGCAGGAATAGGGTAAGTCAACACATATGACCTCAGCAAGCCATCAGAAAGTACATGGTCAAACTGCAACAGGGTCGTTGAATCCTGAGAGGGACTTTTTTTCACCCCTCTTAGTGAAGCAAGGGTCAGCTCCCTTGGGGTGGGATGTAATTCAAGTACTGCCAAGACATCCATGGGAATTGCATCAGTTGGGCGGGTATAAAGTGCTTGTAACAGATGATGACAAAAGCACTTGGGAACAGACTGTGAACATCAATTCTTCATGGCCCTTCTGGATTTAAATCATACAGTTGCTGCTTCATATTTTGTGTAATTTTTCCAATGGCTTGTCAGTGTGTTTGTTACCTCTGTTAAATAATACTACTTTGTGGGTCAGCTAGATAGCCTGTTTTCTGATGTTGCTCATATTTCAGTTTGCCGCCTGCCAGTTAGAAATAAAATCCACCACACAAACCAGCAAAAAGCCTATCCCAGCTGTAAAGGGTTTGCAGCCTGCACAGAGGTAATATGGTGAACACAGGGCGTTTGTGTCCCATGCGCATATAAAATACTTTTCCCTCTTTAGAAGCAGTGCCTTCCTAGAGGACCTGCCAGCCCGTCTCCTCCAAGGATCCACAACAGGTAGCTTCCCAAAAAAACAGGTCACTGTAGTACATATATGTGGTCCCGCATCAACTGCGCTGCATTAGTTCCTTACAGTTCATCTTTGCATTGCAGCTCAGCTCCAGAATCCCTGTTTAAGATGAGAAATGGGGAACCTAAACCAACAACACACACCCTCAAATACCCACACCCCTTTCTGCACCAGTAATGATACAAGTAGCTGTATGTCTCCAAGGAAGCGGGTCCTGAGCTGTACTTCTGCTACAGAAGAGGTACAGGTACTTAAAAGCCAGGGCAACTTATACTAGAACACACTGTAAATTAAAAATCACTCTGTCTACAGCTCCAACAAGACTATCATGCAGTCGCTCCTGCCTGCACAATCCAAATGCAGCAATCTTGCAGGCGAGAGGAGGAATCAGTGCACTCGGCAGCTCAACTTGTCTCCGTGCAGATGACATGGGCAGAAGGAAGAAGTGGCATCGTACAGCTGCCTGCTGACATCTGCAGTTTCCTCTGCTATGGCTGCATCACTGCAAGTAGCAGAAGAAACACATTACCCTCTGCTGAAAGAGTTCTTCAGCAACCTGCTCCTATTTTGACTGGCACAGAACCTCGAGAGGACTCTGGGAATTTGGAAGCTCTAGAGAATTTGCTTCTTACACATTACTGGCACAGCTAATACAACCTTCTAAGTCCCGTAACAGCCCCTTCTTCCCACATAATCTGTTTTCCCAAACATTCAGCCATCTCAAGGCCCTACTTGGATCTCTGCGAGTGTTTATCACGCTGCTACGTCACTCCTCCGTGGTGCTGCCGAAGTGCTTGCCTAATGTCTGACTCCTGAAAACACATGGCTGTTTATAACAGCTTTAAATGATGCACGTAGCGATGAGACACGTCAGATTTAGCACACTGCGTCCAAAGCCTTACTATTAAAAATAGCCTGGACTGCACCACTGCATTTGTTCTGATCTAGAGAATTCGTGTGCTCTCTCTGGTGCCACTAGTAAATAATTGACTATTTAATAGAATAAGTGTCAGAATAATTTAATGTTTAATCTGACTAGAGTTTTTGTTGTAGTTTTTAACTCCTTGCTGCCTCGGGCCAGCCTCTCCTTTATAACAGACTACTAAAAGAAGAGGTGGAAGGGAAGAGAATGGTGACTTCTGGTCATCTTTCTGGGTCTCTACCTGTTCAGCACTGGCTTGCTCCCACGATAATTTAAAGCCACATAACAGGTTCAATGATGCTTCAGACCAGCATATCCATATCTTGTCCCACCCCCAAAGATCCTTGGAGACCCCCGAGTTGAGAGCAACCCACCAACTCTTGCTTCTCTAACTATAAGGCTTTTTCCCTTGATCTGCCACATTTCCAGGAACTCCTCATTGGCAGGCTTCCCTTCCTCAAGTTCTGCAGTGAAACAACCCATTTTTCCTCATAAAATATTTAGCTAGTTTTTCACAGCTCTCCTGAGGACTTTCCACTGGATAATTGAAAACAAAAACAAACAACAACAACAAAAAAAGAGCCACCTTTCTCCATGAATCTTACCATGCTGAATATACTCACTGCAGATCTTGTTTTCTTTCCTTTGGCTGCATTTTAGGTTACCCTCCAAAAATGTCTTTTACTGCCTTCTTCTCTGAAGGGCCTTCCCTTTTCCTGGGTCTCTCTGATCTTCCTGTATCCCTTGGGTGGGGATGAGGAGGGAGGTGACTGCAATGCTTTTAGGAAACCCTGTGCCCTTGTCATTTCTAGAGTTGTTACAACTGAGTCAAACTTATCAGCTAAAGCTGATGGGAATGCTGCTGCAAAGTTCAGAATCATGCTATTGCTACCAGGTTATACCAGTAGTTTTATGAAAGGGATTGGTCCTAAGTACTCATTTTGAATTCATGAGACATATCAATTTACTTTTGGATTTACACAAGACTTAAGATTATCTAATCTCACTTACACCTGACTAATAAATATCCTACAAGATGTTTGTAAAAGGTCCTGCAGCTATTTTCTCCCTATGTCTCACATCATCTTCTAAGAAGCTCTCACTAGCTGTTGCAGCTGAACATCAGCAGTTTATTTCTTTTTAGATTTGTATATTCTACCTGTGCTCCAATAACTTGCCATTTTTAAATCCGTCTTCCCTGTTCAACCCATCCTTCCAGAGAGACCAAGGGGGGAAAAACCCACACACCAAAAAAAAAAAAACCCAGTAGACTTCACAAGTGTTGTGCCAGAGTTCAGATACCAGAACTGTTAGACACATTAGATAGTACTAAGATACTGGCCCTGTCTGGAAACTGGACAGCCCCAAAACAGAGATCATGTCCATTTTCTCCTTGCAAGATGTCATTCATATTAAACAACTGTATACACCATATCAAAGATACTCAGGGAACCTCAGCTGTGAGCACACAACAGGTAGAATCGCTGGCGGAGCAAACCCTGGGAAGCCAAGGAGCTGACACAAGGCTGAGGACAGTAGGACTTACATTGTAACACTGCAGTATCTTCATACTGCAAGAGGAAAAGAGCAAACACACTCTTTCCTCCTCTTCAGAAACACCATGCCACATTTGTGTGGTATTTGTTTGTTTTTCCAGACCATATGGAATTCCTTTCCTTATTTATGTATTTTGGATGAATCTGTTAGCAATAGCTATTCAATAGCTACAGCCCTTAGACAGCAGCCACGTAATTTCATTTCCAGGTTTGTAGGAAACCAGCGCAGATGTAGAAAGAGCACATTTCAGTATTTATGAAGTGCTGCCTTTCCATAAAGAATAAGAACCTGGTTATCATCATAACTGTTCATTAAATCCAAAACACAGCTACAGGTGAATAACAATTCATCCAGAACAGTATGGTTTTAAAAAAAACCCTAACATTTGTAAGTAGGCTTGTGTCCTCGCACACTAATCTTAAACACAGAGTCACTGGAAGTGCTGGAAGATTCAAGATATTCAGGATTACCCCTGCACAGTGCAGCGAGCACAGGTCCTAGGGAGCTGCTGGAAATACCCATGTCATTATCAACACACAGTGCCTTGGCATGATGAACCATCACTCTGCAAGTCATCGCAGCATACACCAACAAGAAACCTTACTCCTGTATCCCTCAAGGAGTTTCACACAACCTTTGCTAAACACAGCTATCACACCTCCCTTGACACCAACATTCATAACTCTTAAAGGAATAATGAACGTTTCTCTCCTCAGTAGTTCTATATGAAAACATACATTTAGACCATTACAACAGACTTGAATTCACTGGACAGTGTTTTGGACAGAGACAAGAGAAAGATGTGCAAGTTTTAGGTGAGCTAACAGCAACTTCACATCGTGGGTTATTTATTTCCTAACACTCGCTGAAGCATCTTCCTTTTTTTTTCTGATACCTTCACCTCACCTCTGGTATAGTCATCCCACATTCAAAAGAAATTGGACCTTGGACTGACCTGGTAGAGCCACTGCTGCATCCTTAGTGTTCATATTCCCTTTCTAAACCTAGGTTTTCCTCTCCAGCAGCCCTCCTGCAGCCTTTCCATTCTTTTTTCTTTCTGAAAAATTCTTCAGAAAAAAGCAAACTGCAAATTTCTCACTCTGGTTGCTGTCATGGTTGTGTTTGGTGCAGGATGTGAGGTCACCTGTGAAAGATATCCTCAAGAACAACTTTAGGCTCCCTGGGCCTGGCAGAGTTGCTCTTATGTTCAAACGCACAACAGCAGGAGATGCCTGCAAAGTGTCAACCTTCCTTCTGGCTCAGGCCCCTGAGGTAAGAGAGATGAAGAGTTTGGTGAAAAGCTGTGAGTTATAGGACTATTCCCTAATTAGCCTTGAGTTCTGCACATCAAAACATAGCCAGCTATTTGCGTTACAGGTTATAAGGCATCCCTTGCATCTCAGAGCAAGGAGAGAGTACCCAGTGACTGAGTCAGGTCTGCCAGTCCAGGGCAGCACCCAGGTTTCCTGCTCTGCAATTAAGTCTAATCTGTAGAGTCTGTCTTATGATTTGGGACACCTGGATCAGTTTTGGGATGCAGAAGTCCCATCTCTCACATGTTATACATTTTGTTTCTGAACTGAATGAAAAGCACCAGTGCAAATAAAACCCCAGCATCTGCACCTGCTGTTCCTCCAACCACTTCCTCCGTAGCTTTACCAGTAGGACTAGCAGCATCCTCCATGAAGCCCCATCATCCTGCCCTGTCCAAATTGCCAAAGGACACTCACCTTTCTGCACCCCGTTAGGCAAAACACTGTGGTACAGGTATAGGAGGGAAAAGAAACAGTTCCAGAGGGGTTCATTAACAGCACTGCAACACCACACTTAGCACTCTCAGACAAGCCTTCTAACTCAGGGTTTACTGATATTTTGGGGAATTTGATCCACCTTCATAACACAAAAGCAAGATAAAGTCTTAGAGCTGTTTCTCTGAGGAGAAAGAAGGAAGATGTGGAAGTAGCACAGCACCTCGAGATACGATGTAGCAGAGCTACATCCTTGCTGGGAAACACAGTCCCTAGTCCAGCTGATGGACTCTGCAGCGTCTCTCATCGTGCACACAGAGGCAGGAGACATACTTTCAGACGTTTTAACTTTGCAAATATGCTGTTTTGTGGACAGTTTCTTCAGTACAGCAATTAGATGGAGATTTTCAGAAAACCCCGGCTCCTGTGGGTGTTTATCTAGTGGCTACTTTGCAACCGCGAAATCTTTGTATCTCTCCCTAGTGTCTGCAAAGCACCATTTTGCATTAGAGTCCTAAATAGGAGCAATTACCCTTGCTTTGGCGGCAATACAGATCTTACAGAAAGCTCGGGCTGCTTTGTCTCCTCACTCTAGCTTCCTCCCATGGAGCTATTTCTTTAATACTAGTCTCTGTGCAATGCTTCCAGAGCTTGTGCTGCTATAAAAACCTTACTTCAAACCACCTGACGCTTATTTCCCTCTCCCTAAATCTAAAAAAATTACTTTATGATATCTGGGGCTTATAATAGATGGGATGCATGCCAGGGGGAACAATAGGAGGAAATGAAAGATGAAATTATTAGCCAGGAGTTAAACAGGAGATGAAATGACTCTGAAGTGTTTTGGCTATAAGAGGGCCTTTATTTTTGGAAAAAGGAAGATTCTCAAGACTGATTCTGGGTGGGGAAAATCTCTTACAGATAAAGAGACAATTGCTATCCTCTTCTAATCCTTGCTGTTCCACCCCCAACGTATTTTAAGGATCATTCCTATTCTTGCACACCCAATACATTGTTTCTTCCCCACCCCCATTGCCTGTGATGCAAGAGGACTAATAAAAATACATAATAATATATTAATAAATAATAGAATTCTAAAAAAAAAAAAACAACCAAAATATATTATATAAACGCTAGTTAGCAGCAAGGCAGACAAAATCATAGTGGTTAAAACAAAAGAAGGCATGGTCTTTGGAACATAATCTAAAACTGGCAGCCACTGACTACCCTGATTTAACCCCAGACTGGGCTTCACACAATTCAGGCTGGTCTAGCATTGGGGAAACAAGTAGGGTCTGTACAGCCAGCAGGCTTCACTCACCATCCTGCTAAGAAGAGAAGGCTCACAGTGCAGAACACATCATTCTCCTCCTCCACAAACCAGCTTCTTCAACCTGAGGGAACTACATAGAAGTCCTTTCTTTATTCTTCCATTTATAACCTACTTATCAGGCTGGAGAACACATGTGGTCATTAGGCATTCATGAGAACCTCCTGTGTGTGGTGTGGCTTTTTTTTTTTTTTTTTTTAAATCAGCACCTTGTGCAACTGATGGGTTTGGAAGAGGAATCAACCCAAGCAGCTTGTCTGCAGCTGAGGAGCCCTGTTCTGACTCAGACTGTAAATATGGACATTTTCAGAACAAACTAAGGTAGAAAACACAAGAATCTGCCCATAAGAATGCATGCACAGGGGGAAGGAAAACTAACCCAAAAGACTTCACAGGTGTTTAACGTGAGCAACAGCCCCAAAAGCTTTCACAGGTGTTAGTGTGAGCATCCACATTAGAGCTGTGTTTAGAAGGAGCTTGAATCACGCTTGTGGCAGCAAAATGCTTCATGAGGCCCAGTGAGCTGATACGAGAGTCTCCCAACACCACAGCAGAAATACCTGGTATCTTCTTTTCTCTATGAATTTCACTGGGGACACTTCCTTACCCCTCCCCATGTTTCCTTCTTCAGCCACAGCTCAAGGAACGTACCTATCCTGAGCCTCAGAACAGAGCCACATCTCAGGTCCTGAAAAAAGGAAAATAGTAAGACCCTCAAAATAGAAGAATTCCTTAAAATCGGGTTCCCCGTGCTGTCTTGTGGCCAGTGGAGCTCACCATGACACAGTGCCGTAAGTCTCGCCCTCCAGCTGCAGAGCACCACAGCACTTGTCCTCCAGAACAGCCTGAACAAAACTGGGCAGGGCAGAGAGAACAGGAGGCAGAATTAGTCAACTTGTGCCCTTTTAGGTCAGGTTGGAGTTCATTAAAAAGATGAACACAAGTTTAGGTGAAAAACTGCTATTTCCTTTAGTTGAAACTCCAAGTCAGGATGAAGTATTTCTAAATGAGCCAGTAGATCAGCTATTTCACTTCCTATGCCATTTTTCACACTGTGCTATTGATTTTGTTTGGGCATTGCAGGTTTCTTTGTACACTGAATTTTTAAGGCTGTTTTTTCCCCCTTCCTCATTAATGATGTCACCTATAAGTTGAACTTTAGCACCAGTTGAGCTAAAGTTTCCCTAGAACAAGTAGTGGTCAGGGTGACCTTCATTTGACGCAGAAACTAATATTCATTTCCCTTACAACCTGCTATAAAAACAGTAAAATATGGCTATTACGATTAATCTTCTCGGCATGATTGCTGAATGATGAAGGCTATTAAAAATGTTGAGGTTATCCTTCTTTTGCTAAAAGGCAGAATTCCAAGAAAATGTATAATATTCGCTATTTTAAAGTTAAAAATTATCGCAAATAGAAATTTCTACCCATGCTGAGAGATGGGAATTGAACATAACAAGGCGTGCTCCGTTCCTGAGTAGTAGGTGTACAGCCACTACATTAAAGGTGACTCTACCATGCTGAGACACTTAGCACCAGCCCTGCCCCTTCTATGAGCTTATGAATCATAATCACTTTTCGGTAACCACCTTATCATTCTTCTGGGGGGATTTTATATCGCCCTGGCGATGTCTGCTTTATCTACCATAGTGATGGATCTATTAACTATTCAGTGCCTCCACGTTTTCCGCTGGGCACTGTTGGTAGCAAGCAGAACCTCTGGGTATTGTCTGGCTTTTGGTGCCTTTGTAAAGCCACTCTCTGAGCCCGATTCCACTTCACAGACAGAGGATGAATCTGTTTTACAAAATTTCCATGTAGTATATCCTCAGTGGGCTTTTGACCTAATGTTATGCAAATCTTTGCTCCCCTAGAGAAGAGTTGGAGAAAATAAGCTGAAAAATATTCCAGACAGGAATGTTACGTGTAAAAAATATATTAGGTTGGTTTAAGAGAGGACATTAAGGATGAATTTGAAATACGGCATTATTTCACATGAGGTAAATAGGCCACCTCTGGTGCATATTTAATTTACCTGTTGCTGCTGGCAAGTGTATATTCTTGTATTTCTGAACATTGCTTCTGGTTGTTTCGCAGACACAGCTTTAGCTCAATCAGTGTCTGTGAAGAATAAGTCCTGATTCATTAATGGTCAATAAATACCAGAGAAAAACTGGATAAACATTCAATGATTGGGCCAATGCTCAGCGCAGTAGTTATCAGAACACTGTCACTTCCAATCTGCCTGAAAATACACACAGTGCTCTGTTGGGTCAGACACCACAAGGGAGAATGTCAGCTAAAATGGAGTCAAACTATATCCCAGCAACGTTTATTTTTCCAGATTTTGCATGTCCTTCGTCTACTCAGTAAAATCACAAATGGTATCTGATCTCCCCAGGTGTCTTTTTGTTCTTTGTGGTCCTCTCTGCATTTCTGCTGGCATAAATCAGACGCTGCTCTACCGAGTGCCATAGCAGGAGGGGTGAGAGCAGTCCTTCAGCCCAGCATCATCGCCTGTTGCCTTTGGTAGACAAGAAGCCACAAGATACACGTGGCCTGAAATCTGATGCTGTCTGCAGGAGCTGGAAGACTCAACCGTATGCAATATCTATGCACAATAAAACCTGAAAATCCATACCAGTCACATTTCCTCACATCAACCTCAGCCATGCCCCAGATTTATAAGCCACTTCTAAGTGATTTCGTTCCTAGGAATGCATTCTGGCTAACACTGCCTTCGCATGCAGCATGCTGCTTTTGATTTAATCTTCATTAATTATTTTTGTCCAAGCATTCAAAGTCCACTCATCGGGGGCACTGATTTATGGTGCGGGGCATGAAATAGCCAGATTCTATTAGAAAGATTTGCAGTTACAAGCCTGAAGCATTATTTATTGGGGTTTCACTAGTAATTGTAACTTTTCCCCCAGCACCTGTGAGTGGGCAAGCAGACTCTGTTATGCATTTTCTGTGATGCTTTCTTCTTTTATCTACTTGTCTGTTCTCACCAGCCTTTAGAGAATAACAATAGTTATGGGTATCTAACTACATACATTTAAATAAGACCTAAACACTCCCAACAGTAAATGGAGTGGAAGTAAGACAGTCAGGAGTTTCCAGCACTGAGACACCTAATACTTGGGTCTCTAGACAAAAAGATGCAGGGCTTATTGACTTTTAATTAAATCAGTTAAATACTTAGAAATAGAAGTGTTGAACACTGACTTTTGTATCTCACAAATCAGCTGAAAGCTTTCCAGATACACTCGAGCTTTCATGCCAAGTTAAAAAAAAAGGATACTCCCAAAGTTTCACAACCGGTATTTTTGTGGGAGTTGAAAATATACTTATATTTGAACAAATATTATCTCTCCTCCTCCCCTGCAGAACTGATGATGCCTGTTTGCCTGTGGCAAGAGGGGAGACAGGGGCAGTCCTGGGACGTGATGCTGGGGACCAGCCCCTGTTCCACTCCTCGCTCCATGCATCCCTGCCCGGACCAGGCTTCACTGCTTTGCTTCCCCCTTCTCCTCCCTCCTTTAAAAACCAGCTTGTGGCATCTGATTTTTCTCTCTGATTCTGCTGGGGTGTCAATGTTCCAAAAGAAAGGGCTCTGGTTCTTTTTCAGATGAAGTTATTAAACAACGGGAAGGACTGTGTGTATGACTGAGAGGCAGTGGAGGGCCCATGGGAGCCGGGCTCGGGAGGTCAAGGAACTCTCTGAAACTCAAACAGCTTGGGAGAGCTCCTAACAGACGCCACGCAGGCGAGGTTTAAGTCTTCCTTCTGTGTTGAGACGCTGCTCTTTGCTGAGAGCCAGGAAGTTAGGGACACTGTCCTTGGTTTATTGTCTCCGTTGAAATGTGGGATTTCTAATCCAAATTAAGAAGTGTTTCAATATGTAAATTAATTTAGTCTAACTTGCATAAACTTGGTCGGGAAATGATTCATTGCTGGATTAAGGTACTGATAACCAAATTTAGGCTGAGAAGCCATGCTGCTATTTCATCACTTATCCCATACAGGCCAGCTGCCCTGGTCCAATGGCTCTGGATGGAGTCACACACCTTGATTTCCCTCTCCAGTACAAACCTCTTTGCATCACGTGCAAAGGGAAAACTCTGGTCAGTGAGAAACACTGCTCTTTCCTCTGCACCTTGCCCTGAGGTCCCATCATTTTTCACTATCCAAGCAGGACTGGCCTCTTTCAGTGTGTACTCAGGAGTCCAGTGAGTAACGCGTAGGAAATGAAGGAAAGGATGCCGGCAATTCTGTGGCATCTTTTGTAATAGATGGGGTCTTAACCCCAGTGTCCTGGATAAACTCCAGTTCTGGTAATTGCATTCTGCATACTTAAAATCCCCCTGCAGTTTCAAATGAATCCATTATTCTCCACTTCCTTTCCTAAATTGCTGTGCAGCTTTGCTTTGTGCTGCTGAAGAGTTGCTTTGTTTCACCTGAGGGATGATGGCATTTCAGGGCTGTATGAAATGGGCCTGAGTGCACAGTTTGTACAACAGTCAGTGAAACACTTTGGGATTATTCATAATTAAGTATCCGCTCCCTGTAAATGAATGGGTTTATAATGCTAGGTGAAGTAGTACAACACAAAGCACTGCTTCTCTCTCTACTTGAAAGTTGGTAATATAAAACTTATACAGGCAGTAAAAGACAGAAGTTTTCTAAAATTCCCCTTACCCAGCTAAGCATGCAAGCTTTAAGTGACTGTCTCAGTCTTAACTTTCCCATATTGTTATTGATTAATTGCTCTACTTCAATTTCCTTGTTCTAAATGGAAACACTACAATCGTAACTCCAATCTCTGGCCACGATACAAACTGATTTTAAATCTTTAAATTGTGTCAGTGGGAGGAGGTCACGGGGGGTGGAAGGAAAGCTTTTTATTTTTATTATTAATTTTTATGTGTTCCAGGATTTACTAATTTCACCCAGATGTAGAGAAACCACAAGGTATTTCTGCTGCAGACAAACCCGGGAGATGCTTCAGCATCTTAAACTTGCTCTGGCATGATCTTGTCCCAGCAATGTGTCCTGGTAAGAAACATGAGGATATTCCACAAACATCAAAACATGCTCGTCTTTCTTGAGCTGAGCCAGTGACCTTTTTCAGCTCCAGCTGCTTGAGTTATAACTTTGCTCCCCTTCAAGATTTGGGCTTGTCCTTATTGTACTCATTGCCTGTGGCCTTGCAAGAATGTCACTGGCATCTTCTGAATTTCCTGTCTGTCCTGGAAGGAGATGGTACCACCTAGAAGCTCTGTGTACCACAGGAGAAATATGCTTTCTAGGAGCCTTAGAAGTCAAGAAAATAGCCAGGGCTCCCACTCTTGGAAACGGTATTCTTTAGCTAATACTATTCCTTTGACCTGCAGCTGTTACCCACAAAGCAGAAGGTCAATACAATGGTGTAAGTAGATTCCTCATGCCCCTTCCTTCTCTGCAGGGTAGGTCACAATCTGCTCCTTGATTGCTCCAGCACTGTTTTGATGCAGGCTAAGAATGAAATCAATAGAAAAGATTATAGAAAATTATGTATGATGTGGCATCTTGGCAAAACAAATATGCTTAATCTGAAACAGAAAAATGCTGGTTAAGAGCCACATGTGCATCTCATTTAGAAAAAAATCTATACTGTTATTAAAGTAGCCACAATGAGAGTATTAGCTACAAATTAGGTATGTGTACTGAGGAACAAGCTTTGTGTACTGTATGGGAGAAGGGAAGCAGCATGTCTTGCACTGTGAGACAGATCAAATAAGAAGCTGAAAGATCTGAGAGCTCTGCGAGCTCTGCAGAGGTCAACTCAGGACCCAACTGAGCTTCAATGGTATTTTATACATAAACAATATTTTGTACATAAACCACAATATTTTAAGAACAGTCCTCTAGCAAATAAAATGTCAGAGAGTAAATACCAAGTCTTTCCTTGAAGATTTGGAGGGGTAAGGAACCCAGAATGACTAACAAATCACAGCTGACAGCGTACCTCCAAGTGCCAAGGAGTGCATTTATGGCCATGATCCCTCCGAGGGCTCCAGCCTGTCCATGCAGCAGCCTTGTGCAGTTGGAGAGGAACTTCAAAACCCAGCTATGACAGACTGACTTCTCTCACTGCCCAACCCACCTCTTGTTTCTGCAAGCCCTACAGCAGCTGGGGCTGTTGCAAGGATCCCCTCTCCTTCCTCTATCCTCAACCGCGTGTTGCAGGGTGGGTTCTCTGGAAGAGAAAATAAACACTGATTTGTTTCCCACATACTCCTTTGCCATGTCATCTGAGCTTGTTCCTCTTTCTCTTTCAGGAAGGAGGTGATATTCCACCTTTAACTTGAATATTAACAGTTTTTTAAAATGGCTATAAGAATTAGCTAGAGTCAGCTGGAGAACTTCTCCCTGAAGTCCAGATACTGGCCTGATTTTGAAATAGGAAATTTTCACAAGCAGTGCTTCAGAGATTTTGAAAGTTTTCCAATGTATTTTTTTTTTTTAAATACAAAACCGGGAAATGAGTAGTGTATTTTTTTTCCATGTTCCTCCCTGCCCTTGTTCCTTTTTTCAGTGAGAAAAATTAAAAGGAAAAAAAAAAAAAGAGAGAGAGAGAAAAGGGAAACAGGAAGCATAAATGAGAAATTATTATGGATATTATTATTATGGATTATTTTGATTAAAAGTCCTGTCAGAGCTTTGATACGAGAATGCCCTTTTACCAACAGTGTGGTGGGGAAAGGACCATGGAGGACAAATTAGTGGAATATTGCCTCTGCCTCCCGGCCAAGTTAATTCTGTTAGTTAACTATCGTGAGAGCAGTATTTACATAACCACCCCTCGGTGGGAATCGCATACGTAGCGCTGCTCCAGCTTCCCAGCCAAAAAAAACCCGGGCAGTGACAGCTCTCAAGGACCTTGCATTTGCGCAGTGATTTAATTCACAGGCGTAAGAGCCTTCACAAGCCTGACCACAAAACGCCTGCACAGCTAGATTAGCCAGCTCCCTCCTCTTGGGAGAGTTTTCAGGGGAAACTCCTCTGCCTCTCCCGGGAGCAGGGAGGGCTGTGGGTGAGCTCAGAGCACCCTCTGCTGTAACCCTGCCCGCGTGGAGACAGACCGGGTGCACATCTGGACACAGCTGCGGTCTGCCGATGGACACACGGACGGCTCAGCTGGGTGCTTGGAACTTGCGTGGGGCATTGTCACTATGGTGGGATGTCACATGTCTGGTTGCTCCACCGGAGACGGACTGGCTGCCAATGTCTGCTTGCATGCTTTCAAGACACTCATTGCCATGATTTTAGGCATCAAAGTGGACTATCTACTACCTCTTTTGAGATTTCTTTGCTTTTCTTGGTGGTTAATCACACCAACAGTGAAAATGTGTGTGCTACTTAAAAAATAAGTGGACCTCAATTTAACTCTCAGACTTTAGTTCTTGCTATGCCTACGGGCGCTCGATAGAACAGTACCTATACAATATTTATTTCTCATGAAGATATGTAAACCCTGCAACTGAATCAAGGCTGGAATCTTGCTCTGTAAATCTCACACCATAAGGCACATTTTCCTGCCCTCGTATCTTTACTATGGCTCTTTGCAGCATCCTTTCCAATCTTGCAACATCCTTTCTGAGATGTGGAAGGCAGAACTGCGTTTGCTATTCCAGTCTCACCATAACAATGGAGAAGACAGAGGTTAAACCACTCACTCTCTGTTCTCCAGTGTCCCTAGTCTCAGCAGAGGCACAGGTCAGCAGCACTCATAATGCTTTATTTCATTTGATTTCCTTTAAGAAGAGAATACGATTTCCATTCACAATATCACTAAGAAAAATACATCTGTTGCATTTAAGACCTCCACCTTTTACTCAGTCTCAGTGAAATAATAATCCCTGATCCTGTAAGTGAAATTGTTTTGAGCCCAGATGAATTAACATGACCTTGTTTAGCAAGTAAGTTTAAGAAGACATCTGGCATGCAATGTTCCCCCTTCATTTTCTTTAGAGAAAATCCTATCTAAGCATATGCCTCAGGAAAGAGCGCAGTAGCATTTCGTACTACATGAGATGCTTCTTGTGCATTTAATATTTTCCCTGGTGACAAGTGTGAATTCTTCCTCCTTAAATAAAGAAACTTGCCTTGCAGTCACAGCAGCTGTCCACATGATACCCATTAATATGTCGCTGAAAGACATTACCTTTGTCTTCAAAAGGAGGTTCTTCAGGAATCTGTGTTCTGCCGTCATCTTATTTCCTGGAAAAAATGAAGGTATATCTACGTTAAGAGATATATTTACAACCACCACTGGTTCCATTTCAAACTAGACATTAAAAAAGCTGTAAAAGCAACTGCTTGCGAGAAACCCTTGCACTGTCCCATGAGAACCCATAGCTACTTATTTAGATTGAGAACATGGAAGAAGAGCAGAGAAAATTGCACTTACCCAGATCCCTTGGAGCAATCTTTTCTCCATAAGAAGTGAACATTAATTTATTGTGTAAATACAATTTAGGGTCACTCTTTAAAGCAGAGACGATTACCCAAGGATGGAAATATACGCTATTATATGCATTGAACAGACAAAATGATGTGTTCTGAGAATCAGATACAATCCATACTTTAATGCCCAAGTCAAGCACAGGGATCTCAGCAAGTACAATTTTAAAAGTAATTGAAATATCAATATATGTCTTCGCATTATTTTACTCGCAGTCAAGACCATTATCGTAGCACATGTCAACTGAGCTGCCCAAGAGATCTTACGTGAGTGCACTGTACAATCCAGGTTGACAATACAGGTTCAGGCTGCACATGCACAACTCAGGCCATGGCCCAAATGGCTCTCAGGGTTGCCTCAGTAGTGACTGGAATTACTACAGAAAATGCATCCTCCAAAACCCTTATAAGAAATCTTAAGTGGAGTTGCAGAAATAAAATAAGGCAACATAGAGGATGCATTATTTAGGATGGTTCCAGATTCCAAAATTCTCCCCAAAACCATGATGCTTCCACGGGAGTACCCTGCAGGAAACAGACTGGGGAGATGGCGCCTGGGACTCTGAGGTAGCTCTGCCCCATCAGGCACAGCAGCTCCAAGGATGTTGTGCTTCACATCAAAACGTAGGTGATTAGGAACGCAGCCCAAACAAGGTATTTATATTTTTTTTGTCTACAGAGGAAACTGCTTGGTGTCTTTTGTTAAAACTTGTGTACGATCAGACTAAATAACAAAGCTTTGAAGAAAAATTTTGCTTTCTGTAAGACATCTTGTAGCTGACTCATTCCTCAACATACACACACTTACCTGCTGCCCTGATACAAACCATTCATGCTGTGTAGCATCCAACCCACTTTGATGATAAAGCACAGTAAATACCCGCTTAAGTAGCTAAGAAAAGCCATTTGTAACCCTGACATTGTTTCTGTTGCTTCATGTTGCATTACTCAAGATTTGCTCCCAGAACAGGCATGAGGTGCAGTGTCCAACTCTCATGTTATCGTGCCATGATGTTGACTGTCATCCTCAGATGAAATGGCCTCAACAGACAATTGAGTGCTCTTTGCCCTGCTCCCGTGGCCGTCTGGGCCTTGCACAGGGAGACATGCAGACACCTTTCTGTGGCAGATTTGGAGACCAGAGTGCTATTGGAGTTACCTGGACTTTCACTATACCTAATCTGAGCATCCAACATCTTGGCATGGGAAGCATGACATCTTGAATTGGGTCTTCTGGGCACCACTGCAGTACAAATACTAAACAGTAGTAAATAAGCTGCATTCTAGTGTGAGTACTTTTCTTTTGAAGTGTAGTTTGTTGATGAAGACCCATGACAGGAGAAAGGTAAAATGCACTTATAAATATTTATCTTCAGTTATTCTTTCTATTCTCAAGAAAGAGAATATTCTATTTACTGAGAAAATGGAGTCTCATTAGACTGCACAAACCAATTATACGATGCTCATCATCTTTCAGCTTTCATAGGTTCTTAATTGCTGTGGGAGAAACAGTTGTTGTTAAATAGCTATTTTTATATGATCCAGATATTATGTCTGTTGAACCAATAAAATGCACAATATATTTCTGCCATTACTTTTAAACTTTTTATCTTCTTGGGTTACAGACATGACCCCTGCAAACCACCCAGTTAGCAAGACGTGTACAATTAAAGTAAAATGTATGTGCATACACATGTATGTACATTAATATGTGTATATATATACAGCATACAAAAAAAAATACATACATATGCAGCTCTCTAGTGCATACTCTTCCCTCTCAGCTAAACCAAGGAAGATTCCAAAGGTGTGCTGCATCTTAAAAATATAATTCTTCCTAACTGAATTGCTCCAGGCTCTAAAAATTCAGGAGTTCATTAAAAACATTATGACATCTAAAAATAGTAACTATAACATAGTTTTAAAGGTGGGAGAGTCTTAACTTGCCTTCTGAATTTTGGCCCTGCAGCTCTGTATGTTCAGGGTTTTTTTTGGAATCATTTAGTGCACTGAATATTTCCTTCTTTCTTCTCCTCTAATGAAAGCTGAGATTCTCATGAAACACCACAACTAAGTAACCTTGAATCACCCCACCAGTGTCATGAGCAACAAGTCCTTCAGATCTTAAATTAGTGACTAACAAACAAGGAAGAGTCACTGGCAACTTTCAAATAGGATTCACTAGAATGTGAGTTATTCATCCAAGGCCTGTGAGACGCCTCTTATTGTGAGGCCCTTAAGAGAGAGCTAAGGAGGCCGGGCTGTTCTGAACTGCAAATACCCATTTAAAATATCCCGTTGATGGAGCCACACGAACACCATCAGTTCTCCAGCCTTACAGGAACACCACACAAATCTCTTCTGATACAGCTGAAGGTAAAAGAAGATCTTGAGTTTCCCCAAACAGACCCTCACTTGATGCAATTTGGCTAATCAGGAACTGAATCTATGGAATGGGCATGCAAAAATAGGAGAAAAGGAAGAAGAAGGGAGCCCCTTCTTCCCCCAAAACTTCATTCAGCTGATAGCATTTGCCAGGTCCTTAAGGAAAAATCACTGCTCCCAGCAGGCAAGCCCCACCTTGTCCTACCTGAACAAATGACATTCACCACCCCAGTATGTCAGGGAGGATGAGCTGGCAGAGAGTGTGATGAATTGCTGTAATTAAAGGAAGAAAAAGGCACCAAATTAGCTGTCAAAGAGCAGGACTGGAAGACTGCACCTGGGATGAGTCGATGCACACAGCGCAGCTCCAAGGCAGAGCTTCACCGCCTGTTTGGGATACTCCAGGCAGCAAAATCACAGGTGATCACCAAACATCCTCTGGGTATTTCTATCCCACCTGGGGTATTAATCTAACCTGCAACATTCCCTGTCCTCCTATTCCAGCCTCTGTAGGAGAGCACTTTCAGACTGTTGTGTAACACTGCTGTCTAAATGGCACCTACAGCAACTGGAGTGAGCTGATACGGGCAGGTGCTTTGTAAAGCTCTGCGGGACACACTGGGATGCCCGTTGTGGCACACAAACGAGAGATTAATATTGCTGTACCACTGTCTGCAGATGGTGGTTGCTAGGAGGCAAATATCATATTGAGAAGCCTGAAAGGAAGCAACAATTTCAGATCCAGTGTGGGGCTCATTGAAGTCTTTCTGTTGACTTTAAAAAGGATGTGATCCATCCTTTAGCAAAGGCACTGGAATTTTTTGAAGAAGTAAAAAGGGATGTCACCCAAATGACTCCTGGTAATAAGGGCAGACAACAGCAGGCCACCGGAAAGGAAGAACGACTGGGGAAAATGAATGGCAACATCAGCTTTAGTGAACAAAACCTCAACAGATAAAGAATCTGACTGGTAACAGCTAACAATGAAAAACTGTATAAAACATGTATTATTACCAGGTTCCCCCCCCATGCCAGGGTTAAATTTGGCAGAGCCACTGGGATTTTTCCACTTCTTGCATCACGTGGCCCTTCTCACTTCACAAATTCCCTCTACCTGTAAGGTTGCATATAACTGATGCTGCCCTTTGCAGTTTCTGCCCTCCTGCTGTGGCACCTTGCAGTGATTTTAGGTATCGATCTGGGCTCTGGGAGGTTTAAAGTTCACTGGACAGACCTGGGGGAAGTTTTCCAGAATGTGGTGTGAACCCATCCCAGCCCCGATCCAGACCTCTCTCCACTGTGTGCACAAAAGCACCCTGGGAGCCCTGAAACACCACAGCTGCTCCGTGGAAGCACAAACAAGAATAAAAGAACTTTCTTTCAAAGTGGAAAAAAAGAACCCCATCAGACCTGGCTGAAACACAGTCACATAAACCCAATCTCTCCCTGCCTACTGTACCGTTGCAGGACAAGTCCTTTTGTTCAGCAACCCCTAACGGCTCCCTATTAACGAAGCCCCACACGGGCTCTCTCTCCTCATCCCAGCTGAGGTTTGGCAGGTTTCTGGCTCCTCTCCGGCAGCTCCAGTGCTGCTCGTGCTACAGAGTCCCTGGGAGCTGGGAGCATTGCCCAGCACAGCACCTCCCCTATTTTGAGGAGGGACAGAGCTCCATCTATCCGGTGGGTTGTCCCCCAGCAAGAGCTGGCAGAGAGGACGCTACAGCCAGACAAACCTCCTCTGCAGGCAAACACCTCTAATTAGTAAAGAGGTGTCCCCCAGCTCTCCTGCCATCCCAACTAACCCAGGCATCAGGTGGGGCTGACCTACCAGCCCCATGTTGGTACCTCCATTTGTGTTTTCTTAACTGAAAACTTAACTTCTTTATCTGACTTGTTTCTCGGTGACCCCCCAGGGCCGGGGACAACATGCCACACACCCAGCACAACACACAACACACCTCCAACCGCCCCAAGCACTCTGGGGTTTAGCAATCTCTGTTGGCATCATAAACTTGTTTTTTTGTTATTATTTTTTTTAATTTATTTTCACTAAGAAGAAGACACAGAGAAATAAGATCAGTCTGCAGCAGACTTTTTTTGTGTGATTGTTCTGATAGGAGCTTCATGGGGATACAAACATATTGCAAAACAGTTGAAAACGGTATTTTCATCACCTTTGGGAACTCCCTGGTGGGGTTTCAAAGTCTGCTCACTGCTGAGGTGTTCACACCTGCTCTGGTCCTCTAGGGAGGAATAATTTCCTCAGGTTTTGACTGTGCTCAATAAAAAGAGAACCTCTCTTTTGCTAGTGAAATCCCCCTCCCCAAAAGAGAAACTCATCACTGTGATCCTTCACCCCTGAGTGCTAATGTGGCTTCAGCAATGTCACAGAGTGTCCACCAGCCAAGGACTGGTCCTCTCATCTCCAGAAACAGAATCCCCTTCTTTTCAATATCCACACAAATGAGCAAGGAGTGATTAAGCATGACATTCCAAAGAGGCATAAAAATGCAATTCTTTCTCCCAATAAAATCCAGTAACTGATTTTTAGCAGGCATGATATGTGGCCTTCTAATAATGGGCAAATTATTAGAAGCTTCAGGCTCCTGAAAATTTTCATCATCAATTCATGGATGGGGGATTGAATCACAGAACTCACCTGCCTGGCACTGATTGGATCCAAATGTTGCAGTGCAAACTCAGCTTGAAGTTCCCAGCTTTCTGCAAGCTTCTCCTTCGCACATTGTCATTGACTGCTGTGAAGCTCCCTCATACAGCTATTACCTGAAATCTGAGCAGGTGTGACAATGAGCCAGGAGAACCTTTACCTTAGTAAATCAATAAAGTGACCACCAAGCTTAAATCAAGCTATTTGAAATATTAGCAGATAATATTAAATTTTATGGATGAAAAAATGAAAATTACTTCTTAACAATCTCAGATTCAAGGAATCTTCTTAACTGCTAGAGACATCCAATAATTCAGGCAGGTGACAGAAGACCCAAACTTCTGTCCCACCAATGCTACAGTCCCACTATTATGTTCTAAATTTCCCTGTAGCTGATGGATGGGGAAGCTGCAAGGGAGCAAACCATTGCCTGTTCTCCCACTCAGCCCTTCTGGGGCTCCAACTCCCAACCAAACCCTGTGGTCCACCAAACCCAACTGCTGCTATCCTAGGAAAAATTTTAAGTGGCAATGCAGAGGCTCCTAAATAGGAATTAGATTTAGATTGATTAACATAACTATTGCATGTCAATTTATTTAAATATAAATGGATTATTTGGAACATGTTCATTCAAGACTAACAGCTCCTGCATGCAATATAGATAACATGGCTAATTATAAAGTCAAGCAGTCATTATTAATATTTCTAATGATCAATTCGTATTCCAACAACATAAAATCATCAACTTTAGAGCTCCAACAGTTGTGGTAATTGGGAGAAGAGACTGTGCTCTATGCAGAAAGCAAACAGCTGATTAGAGGCTGGCTAAAATAAGAGGTATAAAGCTGAGTTTTCTGGGGCCCACAAAAAAACCTGGGAGCTCAGAGTCTGATGGAAGATAGAGGAGCTGCTTTCAGTTTTTATTTTTTGGTAGGTGCAGCCAGGAGGAGGTTGAATGAAAAGGTCACAGAAAACTTGTTGTAATTGGTATACATACATGGGTCTATAAGGGTATATACTCTGGGCACGATGAGGGACCTTAATACAACCCCAGAGCGACAGAGAGGCAATAAGACAATAATCTTATCTGTATAAAGACAAGATTTGTTCAATTAGATATACCTAAATGCAATAGATTTCCATGGAAAAACAGATCAGTCATAACTTCCATTCTGCATGTCAGTCGAAGGGGCGGCAATAATTTAATACACTGCACTTGCAATTCTGTGTAGTCGCAGTGTCGTGTTGCTGGGTCACTGCCAGAAGGAAAGCAAACACAGTTTTCTGAAGAGACGGCGTCTTGCAGTAAATTTGGACCAAATTAGATTTACCGAGCACTGGCACACTTCAAGGCCTGGGGAGAGGAAAACTTTTCCCACCAGACCAAGGCGCATCTCCTGTATGTGTGTTGCTGAGGCTGTCAGGACAGAGGCCCAAAGGCAGGTGTTGGGACTTGGGTGGAAATCAAACACCTGAGCCCTCCCAGTTTGGCTGCTTTTCCCCCAGGGGGGCCTCGCTGTGTGGTGAGAGAGCAGGAGGCAGAAGATCGTGGGTGGGCTAAGCCTCCCTCCATCCCAGCACCAGAAAAGCCAGCTGGACCATCAGCAACGAGCACTTCTGCAACCCCTGCAAATCCCAAAGAGTGAGCTGCTGGTTTGAGCCCCACCGGGCTGGTGGATGGGGCTGGGGCTCGGTAGCCATTAATGACTTCCAGTTGCCGTCCCCCTCTTGCAGAAGGACGCACGGTTTTCATTGCACTGGGGAGGGGAGTCTCC
>JAOXNO010000003.1:8618905-8632882 GCA_028565335.1 Limnodromus scolopaceus
CATTAATGACTTCCAGTTGCCGTCCCCCTCTTGCAGAAGGACGCACGGTTTTCATTGCACTGGGGAGGGGAGTCTCCAGGAGCTTTATGGAGCAGGTTGGGAAAAGCCCATCCTCAGCTTGGATGGACGATTTGTTTTTGATCTTAACAGCAATTCTCACCTTGAGACACAAAACTTCTCCCCCGCCAGCTGCTCTAATTCACTGGAAAAGTAAAGGTGGGACTCAGTGCTGGGTGGTATCAGGTGATCCATGGAAGGAAAGGGAATAGGGAAAGGAGAAGTCCCCTTCCCTGTCCCTCCTGGCCCATGCATGCCAGCACTCCAATGGGCCAGGCCTCATGAGCGAGGTCACCGCAGGGAGACCATCCCCAAAGGGCATCTCAGCAGAAGGATTCCTGGCCAGAAAGAACCCTGAGGTGAAGTTTTGGGCCGTCCCTCACAGTTACAACCAACAGCCTTGCACCAGGAAAGAGGTGGACTAATGATTTTTCTTCTGCCTCTCCCCGATGTAACGGATCAGAGCGAAGCAGGCACCAGCGGTGGTGGCACCATGAGTGCTGCCTTGAGCCCTCTGCTTCAGAGATGGGTGAAAACTTCCCAGCAGACTTTCTGCTTCTTTCTTTTCAGCAAAAAACCCCACCATTTTGACCGTATTGACACATTTTCTGCAAATTGCTATGTTTCAGTTCACCACCTTCATCTGGGAGCTAGCAAATCATCTTACTTCCATACAGCTGAAACGTGTCCTCTTGGCTCTAGTTTGATTTTTACATATTTGTGTATAAATAGCAATTTCTGCAGTGGTTTTATTATGCATAGCAGTGATTTTTTTTTTAACGCTCATTTTTTCACGTATGATATTTTGACCAGATTCAGGACAAGATGAACCCCTCTAAGCCCCTACATGCTACAGAGGTTTTCTTTAACTTACTGTACAAACAGCAGTTTGCAATAGCGTGCACAGTCCAGCATAAAGGCAAGGAAAGGCTCTTCATTCTGCTGGTAAATCTGTTCAACTTCTTCATCTAGAATGAGCTGAATACAGCATAGTAAAAAAGCAGCACTTTTTCCCAGCTAGCTAAGGGGCTTTATTACTGTTTCCTGTAAGCACCACTAGATTTGTGATCTAGTGACTTGTGAATCTCAATTGTCTTGCAAGAAAAAGCTTTCCCTAAAAATTGCCAGCACTTTCAGTTTTATTCCAAGTCAAGAACTGGCATCTCCCCAACTCTAATTAACGGTGGCTATTTTTTGCCATCTCTAGTACCAAAACCACAACAATTGGCCCAGAAGTAGAGCAGACACAGCTTCTGCCATGACCTGCTGGGCAGTCATCATTCCCAACATCAGAGAGAAAAAAATTCACACTAGCCTTAATATATTTTTTTTTCCAGTGCAAAATAAATGTTGTACTAAATCACCTGCTTATCACTCACTAGGCATTTGCAAATAAATCCAGCCTTAGGTTTCAAGCGCGTCAGAAATTTTCCACCAGAAAACACTGATTAGATGCAATATGCTCTGTGGGAACATATTGATTCTGTCTGGCCTTTGGGCATAAACCATGTCTGGCTTTTCACATGTCCATCTTCCCTACTTTCCTGGCTTCAGCTCTGCTAGCCACCAAAGCGCAGAGGGAGGTGGCTCCTGGGATGGTCCCACAGCTACCAATACCCCCACCACTCCCTCTGCCCTGGGTGCCCTGGGACAGAGAAACACAAAACACATGCTCAGTATAGCAGTGCTGTCACCAGGAGATAAAAATGTGGCTAGGGTGAGCCTATTAACACCTCTGCAAAACAGAGTGTGAGGTCATGAAGAACATGGTTCCTTTGTGGGCTTAGACCCAGTCACCATCACGAAAGAGGGAGGAGGTCACAGCTGGAGATTCACAGGGGCAAAAAGGCTGGGAACGACCTGGACTCTATCACACCCTTGTCCCAGGGATCAGCTACTCCTCAACTTTCTCAACACAAATTAATCTGACATGTCCTAAAAGCCTTCCAAAGCCTGTATGGTCCTTCCCAGGAAATCCTCAGGGTGCTTTTCCAGCCTTTTCACCAGAATCCCTCTGGCACCCGGCTTGACACGGCTGCAGTTCCCACTGCTTCCCCCGTGCACCAGGGAGGGTGGACTCAGCCTGGCCCCATCCCCGGGGACAGCCCAGCCCAACATCCCCAGTCTCCCTGCCTCCGAGTCCCCGAACCGCTCCCCCACCTAATGCGTGGGGCGGGATGTCACGTTTGCCTTTGCTTTGTTTTGCCAGGACAGGGTGGAAGGAAACTACAGCCAGACCCACAGTCTCCCTCTACCCTTTAATCTTCAGCCAATAGTGACGGTGTCAGACAGTCACCCAAATCTAGAAGGACAAGAGCATTACTCAGGGAAAAGCTTTATGGCGATTGCTTGATGTTTGGCTCATTCAGAAACTAAATCTCAACAAAAATACATTTGTCATCTATTCTGGGACACTGGAACATCCTACGGCAGGACCGGACGCTGCAGTGACAACACGGCACTCAAAGTGTATTTTAGCCTTTAAGAAAATACACTCAGAGCTCCAAAAAAAACCCACCAAACGACTTCAAAGCACCGTGACTGGTGAAAACCCCTCAGTGTTAACATCTGGCCCGTCGGTGTCTGATCTCTCTCGGCAGCGTGAGGAGGTGCAATTGTCGTTGTCACCCCTCTGTAAACCTCTCCTGCTTTGTTGTTTGGGATTGCAGGCAACCCCCAGCAGCCCCCCCAGCCCTGCCTGTGTACAGTCTAGGGCTGCATATGTTAACAATGAGCCGCCATGGCCTGTTCTCAGAACATGAGCTCACTGCAGAAAACGAATCTCCCTCCTGTTTTTATTCCTTGGCAAGGCAGGAGGCTGCTCCTGCAGCTGTGCTGGAGCACCAGCCTCCGGCTCTGGGGCTGCTTTCCTGCTTGGGGACCTTTGGACAGAGGATGGACAGGGTCTCAAGAGCCCTCACTAGAGGAGCCACTGTAGTATGAAAGCTGCAGTGATTCCCTCATTTAGGAAAAGTCAGAACAAATAGGCAAAAATGCAGGTCTACAGGGGACTGCCTCCCGCGGAACTGGTGGGAGGCACCGCGTTCGACGGCTGAAGCTCGTGACAGTCACCCTGAGCGCATCGCACAGCGCCATTTCACATGCAAAGCGCCTGGTTCGAGTGGAGCATTTTTGACAGCGGATGTGTTATGAATTGATAAAGTGTCAAATAGTTCTGACGCTGTCTCCAGAGATAACATCAGGACTTGTATTTACTCTCCATCCCATTATGCAACCGCAAATCCCCAGCCAACTGCCACCCCACGCAAGCCTGCTCAGCTCGCAGCGGTGGGGGGTCCAAGGAAAGTGCTGGCTCGTCACCTCGATCCACGCACGCCCAGCTTCGACTAGTCACAACAAATACCACAGCCTCTGGATGGTTATGGCCATTTGTCTGAACTTTATGGCACCTTCATCCTGCCGTGGCCAGCTCTCCAGCTTGCAGAACTGGTTAGGATTTTGTTATATGAGAAATGGTTTGTTGGTCAAGCTGTTCCCTCATGAAGATACATCTTCTGCTGTCCGTATGATCACTCCATCAGTGGCTTTGGTTTATCTGCATCTGCACTAGGACTAGTATTTTCCAGGCATAGTAGCACAATTGTGAAGTGTAAATTCATGTCGGTTTTCCTTTCCTTGAACTTTCTATCAGTACACCAAAGAATAGAATGGAAGATTTCACTGCCATATTTATTTAAAGAAAAGTAATTAACCTCATGGCAGGACTCTGAATCTCAGATGAGCCAGCATCTTATTTAAATGATAGGCACAGCCCTCCTTACCTGCCTGGCTATCCAGTGGAGCCATGGCAATCACTGCATGGTGACATTCATGCAGCGTGTGCCGAGGCTCTGGGAGAGGAAGGCAATCACCGGGAGCTGCACCGGGGCTCCGTTCCCACCACCCAGCGCCTCTCAGGCAATGGTTATGAATGCTGACGATGACAGCAAAGCAGGAGCTGAGACTCAGCTCTCGTAATCACGCAGCCCAAAGCAGCTTGAATGCCTACAGAAAAAGCACACTTTAAAAATCAGATACATTCGTACTGGTGTCACTTTGCAAAGGATAAGCAGATGCAGAGCATTTTCGGAGCAGAAGAACAGTGGCTCATCAGGTGCCAGAGCAGCTTCTCAGCATCCTCATAATTTGCATGAACTCTTGAATATAATTTCCTCAAATCCCTGTGATAAACTGCACAGAAGGCTGCTCTGCCTGGCAGCACCAAAAGCAGAGCACGCACTTCTATTTGGGGCAGGTACAGCACAGCTGCCATACCCCTTCCAGCCACTGCTCTCCATCCTTGGCTTCCCCAGAGGCACAGCCTCCATCCCCACGCAACCCAGGCAGGCAGACAAGCGCTTTCTGTGATTGAAGTAGTTGGGGAGCTGATCAGCTTCCAGATTCAGCCTAGTTTGGGTTGGGAGGCATCACCAGAGGTCGCTGATCCAACCGCTGCTCCAAGCAGGGCTCACTTTAAAGGTGGATCAGGTTGCTGAGGGCTTCATGCAGAGCACCTGAATATCTCCAGGATCGCACAGTCCCTCTTTCTAGTGTTTGACCACATCCATTGTGAGGATGTTTTCCCATATATCTACTTGCAATTTCTTTTGCTGCTACTCCTGCTTATTGTCTTTCTGGATACATTCTTAGCCTCCACAATATGTTCTGCTACTGAAAGATGAAATGCATTACCAGGAGGGTTTTTTTTTTAAATTATAGGAACTAGTAACATTTTTCAAAAAGGGGGAAAAGTACAACAGTGACAGAGGACTCAGGATTTTTTTGTGATTACCCTCTCCTTATACGTGTGGCAGAGTAGCTTCCAGCAAAGCATCCCACACTGCAGCAAGCAAGGCACACCATGCAGAGCACACGTGTCAGTGCAGAGCCAGCCCACATTGCAAGCACTGATTTTTTGCTGATGGGATAACTCAGCATTACTTAACTCTCTAACTCCTTCGACTAGTTGGCCACCTGGAGTCTTTGGTGATTGTCACCAGACAAGGAGAACTGAATGGGATTCAGTTTTGACAACCTCATTTGTGAAGCTCTCCCAAATCGCCAGGACTCTTATATCTCTGCTAAAGTCATGCCAGGGTTTAACTGGGATTCACTTCGCCTCAGCCTCTGCTCCAACTATTGGGTCACCCCTCTGCAAAATGCACCCAAAATTAAAACCCCTAAGGAGAATGCAATGCTGCGGTATCATTTGGTAGACATTCGCATGCAGTCCTCTCCCTCGTTATAATGCAGACCACCTGCCTAAGAAGACAGCTTCGGCAGACAGGACTCCCGGCAGTGCACTTACAGCTGCATTAGCTGCCTGTTTATTCAAGATGCAAAGTTCCTAGAAATAGGTTAATTACTTTCCTTTAATTACACATTCTCTTATTAAATGCCAATAATAAAAGGGAATGTCTGCCCTAGAGATAAGATTATGCCACATTCATAAATCGGCTTTTGGGGACAGCTGATAAATGTCTCGGCCATTTTAAAATACAAATTTGTCATTCATGAGAGCAATAAATAATGCAAACAGGATGTGTGGTTACACTGACATTATCACCTCGTCGTTGCTTAAAGGCACCCCAGGCATGAATATGTGACACTATAACCTCAGACTCTTTGATAAATTATTGCCCATCACAATCCTATGTAACACAGGGGAACGGATGAGCAGTGGAAAGATTTTATGGTTGCAGTTGCAGTACTTTGTGGCTGTAATACAATTACTGGAGTTATTGCTGAAGCAGCGAGGGATGCTGGAAAGTACGGGAAAGTCTGCATCCTCCTGGGAGGTAATGTGTAAAGAAACCTTAACGAGTATACCCCGTGGGGGATTTCCTACCCTGCAAGTATTTAAACTGCTAATTAATTCCTATTAAAACAAGGTCTTTTGTGTACATCAAAAAATGGTGCCTGAGGCTTTGAGCCTGCAGTGGGATCTCCTAGGACTTTGCACCAGCTGAGTCTGCCAGGCTTGGCTGAGACAGTATGAGGCACCAATGAGCCCTTTAGTGGCCTCCATTTCAGGGTCGGAGCACCGTGCTCATGTCCATGGCTTAAGTCCATTCCCAGGCATGATACAACCACCAGAAAACTAGAGAGCACAAAAGCAGCCAGCCCCCAGGCACAAATCAATTATGCATGTCTAGGCTCAACCCTTACTTCGTGCGTGCAGTAATACATATTTCAAGATTAGCCACCACAGTTACACATAAAACCTTTGCTTTTAATGCCATGCTTCCTTGAAAAAAGGGAAAAAGTTAGAGACAACCCACTCTCTCAGATCATTCATGAAAAACCAGAGGTTGACAAAGGAGCCTCAGAGGCCAGAGAGCTCCCGGGAAAACAGGACCATGCTGTGAAAGATCACGTTACTGGTACCCTGCCGGGGATGTGATGCTTGTTTTGTGGAGAGGTCCCTCTCCTCATCCCTCCTCTCCCTGGGAAGACACCTTTAGTTTTATACAGTCACAGCCGTTTCCATGCATAATTTTTTTATTAAATTCTTCTCTTTTATTGTCCCATAAAAGGCACTGACTGACAATGAGGTCGTCTTTTACTAACACAGTTTAGGGCTGGTAAGTCCCCATGTTGGACCAGCGTGGTTGGTTACTGTGGATGCTGGGTGATCTTACATGGCTCAAATGCTCCAGCAGCTCCATCAGAGATGGTGGGAGATGGGACATCTCACTGCCAGCCATGCCAGGGGATGGATTTAATAAAGGATTGGCATTCCTGCCCTCTTAAATCCAGATGCAGATAACGAAGCAGCTGCTGCGCTGAGCTTTCAGGCAAGTTCTGCCAAGGTACCCCTATGGCCAAGGTAGGATCAGAAACCCCAGTGGGCAGAGACAGACAGGTACTGTGAGTCACAGCAGATCCCCATGGGGGTCAGGGTGGCTGTTGGGACCCCAGAGCAAGACCTGTGCCCCAAAATACCCTGCTTAGCAGTGTTTCAAGGCAGTTGACACTGAACCAGGTGAAGAAGGTGGTTTATGAGCTTGGCTGCCTCCTCCACTGTCTAGCCCCGGGTAGGAGCTGGCCTCACCCTACCACTTCCCTGGGAGTCGCTTCTTCATGGATAGGCTAAATTAATCAGCCATAAAGTATTCCCGTGCTAATCGCACCCTCGTGCGACTCAATTCAACGTAACACTGCCCTCTTGTGCTGCAACACATAAGGGGCCTTTGCTGTTAGGCGCATTTTTTTCATTTTTTAATTGGAGGGAGGGGCAATCTACAAAACCAGTTTTGCCCAGTTGCGTGTAAAACAATGGCCATGGTGTTTTATCCCAAGAGGTCAAATCCTTCCATTTCTTGTCATTCTCAAAGCATGGGTGTCTGGCACAGTCTAGGCTAATCCATCCACTCAGGGCAGGGAAATTAAAAAGATGGGTAACGGTAATAAAATCAAAAGGAAAATAACACATAAACACAAGTCAGGCTGGAGGAGCAATGGAAAAGATAACAAATAGAAAACTGCACTACTATGAAAGCACTTTGCCTCACACAGGCTGTGTTAAGCCTTTTTAAAGCACTGGTTAATGGCAGGAATCAGCATTTAATTAATACTCTGTTGAAATTTAGTTCTTCAGAGTCACATATCCCAGGCATAAAAAAAATCAATCCATCCTGATTAATGTTTTTCCTAGAAATAACTACAACCAGCTCAGTAATCGTGGGCAATAGCGTGTCTGGGGCTGGAGGCTTTCCTTCCACATATTCTCCAATAGACTACAGGGAGTAAATTTTCGAGATAAACATTTAGTGCTCCATTATCCCTTGAGGCCTGATGGGCAACACAGCATTTCTGCTGGGGTTAAAGATCATGGTAATACCTTTGAGAAGACGTTCATCCCATGCATGAAGTTTTTCACTGCTTCACCCACTTGAAGGACGCTGGCTTGACGCTTGGTGGCCCAGTTATGGCTGCTGTGCACCCAACTAACCGCCTCCCTCCCAGGCTCCTGAAATTGATGGGACAGCCCATGGAGAGAGACTGAGGACAGGCAAAGGCACAGGAGCGTGCACCATCACACAGTCTGCACTGCAGGATCTCCCCCTGTGCTTTTACACCACCATTCACATGGCTGCAAGTGCCACCTTTTTCTTCAGCAGAAGGGACATAGATCAGGTCTGATTTTATTTCACTATTTACCAGAGCTGCCTTGGACAGCACTTAATACCTGACAGAAACAGGCATTTAAGAAACTTATTTTTAAAAATCAGTGGATGCAATGCAGTAACCATAGCATTCAAGCAGAAAGGCATTCGAGGCTCACTGGAGGAGGAAGGAATGATGCTCACAGAGAAGGAAAAACTGATAATGGCACAAGGGAAAAGGTGCTTTTCTGACACAATACCGATTCTTTCTTGGGTACTGCTATTTAATGGATTACTTGCATATGCAGAAGAGAAGAAAAATTAAAAGAAAACAAAGTAAGTGCCAAGATACAGACACAGACATCCTGCATCATTTTCTAATCGATTTTAGATTAGTCTGTCCCTATCCAGCTGCACACTCAGGCATGTACATAACTGTGTTTTTTCACACCATAATCTCTAACATGCTGAAGTACGTGCTTACCTGCCGTGCAGAGCAAGGCTGCCTATGTGGACCTGCACAAATGTTTTCTTAAGTTGAAACCTTTGTCCCTGGGCCCTTTGAAGAAGCCTCCAGGGGATAAACATTCATTCAGAAGGGGAAAGGACTGTAAGAGCTCTTCAGTCAATGGCCTATGAAATATGTAATCAACGAAGCTACACCAGCTTACGGTGGGTGAAACAGGATGAAGCTCATTTGCTGCAGTACAAAGCTATAGGGGAACAAAAAAAAATCCCTCAAAAGTGGATTCAAAATCCAGCCCTTTGCGCCCCTGTCGCTGTGATAGCGGAGCTGACAGTGAATGATCACAGCAGCCATCATCCCTCGCCGTTGAGGCAGGTCATTACTGCTGTTTGTCCCAATGCCTTTGAGACCTGGTCGGGATTATTCCGCTGGCAAGAAGCGGAGAGCAGTCTTCCTTGGCATCACCCAAATTAAATATTGAAAATGTTTACATTAGGGAGAGACGTGGCTGAATATTTGGGAAGCTCTTCAGACATTATTAAAATGCACTAAGTGGTTTGCTGGCAATTACCTACTATTGTCACCTACTCAGGCTGGATCTGGTATGTCAGAAACTCCTGCATGCATTTTTCTAAATAAAACCTAGATAAGAGAAGATGACACAAGTTTTTTGACCAGGAAACTTGACATTTTGGTGTTGACATCTCCTACTAAGTATTCATAATAAAACTTCCCAGGAAAGACAGACAAATTATGTTGTGAAGCTTTTACTGGGCAGAGTTTAAGGTGTCCTTGTGTGAACTGATTTAAAACTGCTGCATCCCTTTTCTACCAGCCAGAAGCAGAAATTCCTTCCAGAGTTACCAGAACTCTTATTATACCAGTGAGATTGATTCTTCTGATAAACCAGTTAAAGCAAAATACAGCATTGGATGAGAATACAGCAGGGTGACCTGCCTGACTGAGATTTAGTCCCAATAAAACTGATGACATATTGAAGGGCTGTTGAAGCCCTGACTAATATTGTATTTTCTTTTCCAGTTGAGGGTGTCTTGATGTCACAGCCTGTACTGTGGGGGTTTGTGGATCCTCAGCTGCTAGAAAGGGGTTTTCAGCAGCAATGCCCTGGAATGCTTCCCATTACCTGCTGCTGTCTCCAGCCAGCGATAGTTCTTAAGAGTTTGTTTCAGGTCTTGAACTTTCTGCCATAAGAGTAGCAGTCATCAGCTCAGGACTTGAGTCTGTAATGTATTTTTCCTGAGGCTACACCTCAAGGCAATCTAGAAATGGAAGGGAGTGAGGATACCTACTTATTAAGTATGGTAGGGTATTTTTACTCAATGAAGTTTAAGAAAATGAAATAAAATCCACCAGAAATCTACTTTGTGCTCCATTGCCTACACCAAGTGCTTATAGCTTTTCCAAGTGCACATAAGATCTTGGCCAACAGTGGGGACTGTTAGAGAACATTGAGAAGGCAGTACAAAGGGCAAAATTTGTTATTATTAACCAGAGTGAATTTACTCCGGACATGAGATACATGTTTATAAGCATCCACGCTGGACCCACTTTTAATTCAGCTTTCCAAACAGGCAGCTTTAATATAAAGACTGTCCTATCTATAAAGGGGTTTTATGACACACTTGCCTATGGCAGCAGGGGATGGGATTCACAGACCCCACGGGCTCTCACTGATGCAAAGCTCTAACTTTCAACGCTGTTAAAGTTTCCGTGTTCACCTGATGGGGAAGAAATACATATTAATTGCCAGTCCTTGCAAAGGATCCTGCAGCCCCATCTTCTGGGGTCTCAGACCTGTCCACAGAACTGGATTGGTTTTGTGCTCAGGAGCCTGTGAAGGTTTTCCTTGTTGAATGTCTTGGCAGTGAGTGTGAGCACAGGAGCCCTGTGGCTTTGCAGGACCTGGGGATGCTGAGATGGGGCTGCAGCTCCTGGGGGAGACCAGCCCCTTGCTGCACCATGCAGTGGTGTCCACCACGTCGCTTGGGGAATCACAGCACCCAACAGCAGGGGTCAACCCACATAGTATACATCGCTTCTTTCCCTCAGCATGTAGAGAGAAACAAAAACAAACCTAGGCAGGTAACATGATATAAAGACCTTTCTAAACTGAATTTTCTTCTCCAAAAAAAAAAAAAAAAGGGAAAAAAGAGAAAGGAAGTGTCTTCCTACAGCCAGACTTTGCCAAGCCTTATGAGGAATAACTAGCAAGAGAAATCCATCTATGAAACCTTGATGGCTAAGAAGAAAGATTTTTATACATGCCAACTCCACTGTGGCCACATTTATAGGAATTTAAAGTGTTACTATGTGACAACAGAAATAGCTATATGTTGGCAGACCTTTTTTTTAATGTGTTAAAGGGTCATTAATCATTTCCTAGTGCTGCAACAGTCAGATGTACTTGATATCTTCATTCACCTATAACGTTCATACCAGCTTCTCAGCTGTCTTCATTTTCTTGGAAACAGCTGTTTTGCCTGTTAAGGAAAACAAAGTACTAGGAAAAAAAAAGAAAGTGTAAATACGATAAAGGCAAACACAAAAAACTTGAAGGTTCTTGGTAAATACAGACCTCTATTACATACGTGCAATCAATAAGGTCACTTGTGTAGTAACTCATAACAAAGTACAGTTGACAATGTGTTATTTTTCTGCTGGAGAATATAATGTGAGGCTGAGCATGCTAATGACTTTTGGAAACGGGCAATGACAAAGATTGATTAATATCAGTTGACAGCCCGTTCCACAGCTCTGAAGCAGGAATAGCAATGATTGATTTGCCAAAATGTGGGCCACAGGCTTTAGATAATAGAAAGGCTACATCTGAGCTCAATCTGGTTTGAGAAACAGGATTTAAGGGCCAAATGTTTAACAGTAGTTAAAAGCTTAAAGGAAAAGGCAGAAGTATAGCAATATTTTCAGAAGGCATCTAATTTTAATGAATTTTTTTTCAACGTCTAAGTACCTTTACAAACCTCAACCTCTAGACCATTGAGCTTAGGACCAGAAAGCCTACATAAAATCCAGAAATAAAAGGAAACAAGGTTGGGGGGAGGGGGAGGTTGGGGGAAGCCAGCCTAGCTGTTTTCTAAAAATCCAAGAGAGACGCCATCAATGATGAAATCCTCACCTAATGTCAACTAGTGAAGAGTGACTTTCTGTGACGATGAGGAACAATGTCACAGCCAGGCTGCTGTGGTAATGTAAGGGAAACATTGCACTCAAGGTCAACAGGGATCTTCACATTTTTAGGCAATTGCATATTTGACAAAACATGACAAAACATGAGCCCCCCTGGGAATAACAGGGGAGGAGAAGTGATCCCATCCTTACCTTCCGAGTGATGGGAATTCCTGATGAAAATAGGATCCATCCTTCCCATTTCCTCTTACACTAAGGAGTTCAGCTTTTCACTAAGCACAGCACAGCCTGAGTGCCCTGAGCCTTAGAAAAGCCAGACCAATAAGCAGATTTATATACTCATGCTCCACTTATAATGATCTTGTCCAACACAGCATGTAAGAGAGAGCAGGAGAGAAGGATGGAGTGTTTCATGACAGATGTCCACCAACAGGCGAGTTTCCATCAGGGATGTGATGTGGTCATGTGTGAAGAGCTGAGTTAGCTGACACGACGCTGGCTGTTCTACTTAGACCAGGCCGAATTGCAGCCGGCACCGTGTCAGCTAATTGCAATTAACCCCCCCTGCTAATCAAAGCAGAGCCTCTAAAGTGATTCCACCACCCGCCTCAGACTGCTGCAGCCACCGCCTTTGCAGTGTAACACACCATCTCAGTTGTATCTCACAACGTGACTGACTGAAAGCTGTACAGTGCAGACCTAATTAGGAAAAGAAGGCGTTAAGATAAACAACAACAAAATTACAAACATTTTCACAGAGCACAGAATCTGTGAAAAGGTGGACAAGCATTTGACCAGGGGAGCTTGGGGTTTGTCCGGGCTTCATTCCAAAATGCATCTTTTAAATACAAATGGTGTTATGTTATTATCTTATTTTTCATAGCAAAGCTCATGGAGAACCTAGCAGACTCCCAAGGAACTGAGGATGGAAACTTCCCTTTCCACTCAGGCCTTTCGGAGAGGGTCTGAGTTTGGTGATTTATGACCTTTTGAATTACGTGACATTTATCAAGACGCTTCCAAAAAGAAATGTAAGATCCATCCTCCCTTAAGGTCAGCTCATTTATAAATCAGTAGTATCTACAACTGACAGATTTTCCTTAATAAAATAAGGTGTTAGTGGTGTGCAATGACAAGTCAACCTTTCAAGATGACCAGCAACCCTTTACTAGTAAAGTCTGCAAAGATACCTCCATCCTGGGTAAGTTGTCCCTTAGATAGGGCTCTGTTGATTATGCACAAAGAATTCCTATGCCTATTCCTGGGGACAGGTTACTGACATAAAGAACTCCTTTATAGCTGTATCTGTGCCAGAAATTAGGATGGGGGACACACTGGCAGCAGTATAACAGTTTTATTGGCTGGTTGATACCCATCTCACCTCCCTTTGGTCATCTCAAAGTCAGGTATGGAAGGTCTAAATATATTATTAAAAGGTTCCTTCTGCCACCTGTGGGTAAAGGCAGGTGTCTTCAAAGGGGTTTTGTTTCTCCTGCCCTGTTCTCCTCATTCAATTGTGCTAGTGGACATAGCATTTATGAAAGGAAGAATTTGAGGAAACCAATACAGTGAATTATAGTTGTAACACTCATGCCAAAAAACAGTTCTGTTATAAAGCATAATCTGTAAAGCCAAGTGGGGTTACCAGCTCCAAATACTCAAATCGGTTCAACCAAGAGAAGAGGGGAGTGACCCACGGAGGACTCCGCAGGAGGTGGGTCTTTCCTCCCAGAGGCTGTCCTGGGGTCTCCTTGTCTCCAGTGCATCCGTTTGCAGGTGTGTTTACCACACAGAGCCCTCCCTTGTGTGCATCAGCAGCCGGCTCTGGTATTACCCCACCTGGATGGAGAAACATGTGATGACATTTGCTGTCTTCCTTGGTTTTTAATATCTTTCCACAGGATCAGAGGCCTCGGTGATTGAGCAGGCAGCATGATGGACAGATATTGAAACAGAAGCCACTGATACCACTTGTACATCTGAACCTGAATAATTAGTCAAAATTCAGATCACTGGAAGTTATTTCATTTAAAGGGAAGTTGATGGGTCAGGTAGCTCCGTTGCAGTGACATCTGCGTGAAGTCTAGTTTACTTAGAAAATAAAACAAGGATCAAACCACTAAAAATTACCCCCTCCTCATGGCTCCAAACCCCTTTATAAGCTCACATCTCTCAACACAC
>JAOXNO010000003.1:8639468-8656794 GCA_028565335.1 Limnodromus scolopaceus
CCCTGCCCAGGGCAGGGGGTTGGAACTTGATGATCTTTAAGGTCCCTTCCAACTCTAACCATTCTATGATTCTATGAAAACTGCTCTTTCCCCTCTTTGTAGCACTTACTTGGGCCCAGGTTTGGCAGAGATGCAGAAGGCAGCAGCAGAATGGCTGCAGAGGTACATGAAAACAGCATCAGGAACTCCCCTTAGCACTCGGCGAGTTCTTCACCGGAGAGCTTATGGATTGCATTAAAGAAGGTTGTTTTTAGAAACATCCTAGTACCAAAATCTCATTTATTTCTAACTTTCTGAGTAGGATGAAAGGTGACCAGATCCAAATAGCAACCATGAATTTTTAGCCCACTTAAAAGTCCTAAAGCCCTGGGGCCTGTTGGTACTGCCATCGTTAGCAGAGCTTTGAGTAATCAATTGCTCTCTCTGTGTTTATGCAAGTGGAGCTGATTGATTACTCACTGCTAACGTGATTGCCAACGCTGCAAACATTTTTCCGTGGACAGTTCTCCAAAGCAGCCGGGCTCTGAGGCTAACAAGGGCTCTGCCAAGGGGAGGGTACAGAAGCAGGGCAGCAATTTTGAGGTTGTTTAGGTTAACATAAATACGATGTTCAAGTGGTTTGAACCTCTTGAAGCCCCCAGAGCCTTTGGACAGTATAAGGCACCGTCGAGGTCTTGTGGACAATGCACCATACCTTTAGCAGTGAGAAAGAAATCGTCCCTTCCTTCCACATGACATTTTCAGGGACATCTTGCCCTTAAGTTTTGTGAGGAGGACAGAGGGTTTACTGTCTTATCCTCATCCTACCTGAGGGAGCAGGAGGCAATTTCCCCTTCCCTCTTCATTTAAACCTTCCCATCAAAAATTGTTTATAGTGCAAATTTTACCGGTCCTACAGAAACCCAGGACCTCTGTATTCTCCATTGTCCATCACCGCCTTTTATTATTTAATTTGCATGTAAAGGAATACATTGCTTTCAATCACCTCTCTTGTAAAATCAACACTTATTTACAAACAGAAAGAGACAAATTGACCTCCAGGCCGTATGGCGGTTGGTATGAACTGACATCCTTAGTGACTATTTCAAGCCTTAGACTGAATGGTGCAGAGGGATAGACCACAGCTCCCTCCCCAGTGGAGATGTTTTCAGGCAGAGGTGAAGCCCAGGGGCTAGAGCATGCTTATTACTCAATGAATAAATCACATGTTTTTTTTCCCAAAATGCTGCTTTTGGGAAGTGGGGATCAACAAAAGCATCATTTTTCTCTAATCAAAGGCACCAAATAATTAACAGAACTCTTTCATGCCATTTTTGTGTTTCACACTGCCCATAATCAGAAACCCTGGCAAACAAATAAAATAACCCAGAGTCTTTCTGGCAAATGGCACAGGCAAGACAGTTGAACTACTCCCAAGTGCCACAAGCTTTCTCTGAGAACCTTTTACAGGACACTATTAATTGAGATCGCAGAGAAAAATGTTGGCAGTTACTGATGATCAGAAAACACTACCAGCTTGATTTATATGGATTCTTCCGCTACTTTGAGACCAATTCCAGTTTTAAAATTAAAACTCTGTTTGTCTCTGCTGTCCTTTTTAGCACCTTACACAGCAAAAACAACGCCGACAACAAAAGCAGTGAGGTACAAAACAAGGATGTTGATTAAACGTGCACAAACAGGCGGAACAAAATTAACAGCATAAACTGTTTTTCCAACCAGATTCTCACGTCAGCTATAGCACAGAAGCTTTAGTAGTCGCTTCCCAAATGCATTCAAAGCGAAACTGCATTATTGCAATCGGACTGCATTTCTCAAGAAACAAATCCAGACGACTTCCAAAAGCCAAACAGATCCAGAAGATGGTGGATAAACTCCCACCACTTCCATAGGCTTCCCTTCACAGCTTGGATCTGTGATGTTCTTACACCCACGCTATCTAGCAGTAGGAAGATAGGTCTTTTTTTGCTACCTTTTGGTTTTTTTCCTTTTATAATTAGAGGAAGGTTTTTCGAGCAATAGGTGTCTCTTACTATAAGCATGTACAAAGATAATTGTACCCTCTATACATTACAATGTTTGGAACAGTAAGGTAAAAATTTCTAGTGTTTTTTAACTGCAACAGAAAGCAATGCAGTAAGAAAGGTGATGGGAGGCTGTGAATGTTTGAACAGCTACTCACAGACACCTCCAACTTTTCCCAAGCAGCTGGACATCACCAGTTCTTTGTTTCTTTCTTTCTTTCTTTTTTCAGATTTGACCTTTCTTGCTCCTGCTCTCCCAAGAAGTGGCCACATTGACTCCAAGTGACATTTCAATCACAGAGGTAGGTCTCAAGCACAATACATTATTAAAAAACTCTCCTAAATCAGAGGATGCCATAAAACTTCAAACACAGCAGTTCCGATGCCATTGATCAAGAAAACAAAATCCCTGCCACAGACAGACACGTTGGCTGGGGATATCTCGCTGAAGGATGCATAAGGAAGTAAAAGGGAAAGGATTTTTTTCAGAGATGAAAAGAATAAAAAGAAAATTCAGCAAGTCAAGAGTTCAGCTGAAATACATTTCCATTCCCTCAAAAAGAAAAAAAAAATGTTTTTTCTTTCCCAACTGCCACCTTCACGTGCCATTTCAGACTCTCATATTCCCATACGTAATTCTACAGACAATGAAGACACGTGCGTATGTCATGCCAAGGCATCACCGTGTGACCTTGGTCACCACTTAGCAGCACACTGGCGGGGCAGGTCTCTCGCAGCTCTTCCCCTTCTGACGATACAGCGGAAAACTCCTGCGTGAAAGGGAATGCGCTGCAGTTCATGTCAAGGAGAACGGCACTTTTCACCACTGTTTTTGCTATTCTGGATAGTCATGCAAAGCTTTGCTTAATCATCTGCGTGGCTGTTTAGCAACAACATTCTCAATAACCATTTAATTTAATGACCAATTTTTTTTTAATGAATACTTTAATTACACGTAGTTGCTGGGGCCCCTGCCAACAGTCAGCTGGTCTGAGTTTTAAAGAAGCAGATGAAGGAGTACGGGATATAAAAGGAGCCTTAGTAATGTATGTCACTAAGTGGATTACTCCAAAACCAGCGTGCTACAGAGGAGTCAGAGAGGGATTGAAGTCCCTACATTGGATTCTAGCAAAGTTCTTAGCACACCAGAGAAAGGCTCTGCAGACTGTGGCATTGAATAAGACATAAAACTCCGAAAGAAAACAGTAATACTGGTGCCCTCATTTTTCTGTATTAGAGTAGCTTCTCAGATAGTGCCTGTGACATCTCTCAAACATCCTCTTGACTCCATATGCATCCTCCTCTGATTTGAGCTGCATGGCCACTGGGTTCCCCATCCTGCTTGGTCCCCAGCTGTGGGGGGATGCTAGTATGTGGCTCACAGGGTCAGTAGGTGGATCAGCCCCAGAGCATCCTCTTTGGCAGGCAAGAGGAAAGCAACACCTTCCTCCACCCAGGCCAGCTCGCTCAGGGACAAGGCAGAAGTGGGTTCATGCCAAACATGCAGCTGTGACAGAGCTACCCCAGAAAAGCAGCTCTGCAAAAACATCTCTTCTATGGCAGGACAACCTTAATGAAACTCAGCTAAGTAGACAAAGCCCTCTGCTCGGAGCCGTACCGCTGAGCCAGCAGCAATGCCTAAGGACAATGGCAGGTCCTAGCACTCATCTCCATCCCAGCATCACAGAGATGTGCCAGGCACATTTCCAAAACCATGTGAATTTGAGGGCACCAATTCTAATGTCCTCTATAGGACCAGCTTTCATCCTCAGGATCGATTCCAGTCCCATCTACATTTCAGGAAAATACTGCTGATTTCAATGGAGACCATCCTGACAAACGCCAGCGTATACAGACACAGAGGCAAATCTTCCCTGCAATCACCCAGGGCATCTGAAACCAAGAGGCATCTTGGCAGGATACATGAATGGCCTGATTGTGTCCATTTTCAAGAAGGAATACATATGTATAGTGCTGTGATCCAGCTCAGCCTGTACCAGGTTCTGCTCAGCTTGATGAGCAATCAGTCTGCTGCGGGAACAAACACATAATGACTGCTTTCAGCTGCTAATGCCACTGCTTTTTCTGGAACAATATAGAGGCCTGAACTGCAAATTCACATCTGGCCTTGTTGGAAATTAACTGGGAATCAAAAGAGGTTTGCAATTAGCCTTTGGAAAAATCATCACTAATTCACAAGCACAGAACGGGACACTAGAGCCTGCAGTGACATTTTTGAGGGATTTGGCGGTGTGTCTGTAATAGAGGGGTTTGTGTATTTATTTTAGGGAGACTCTCTTTTTGGCTTCGGTCTATGAAAGAATTCAGGAACAGCGATATTCCAAACATATGGTGATATTCGTTTTCACAGCAAAATGCAATTTGACTACAGTTTCCCACTGTGTGCATTCAATTTCCATGAATGGTACTGGGATTAAGGTTTTTCATAGCTTTTTTTTTTTGCCATTTTCTATGAAAACTGGCATTGGTATTTGTACACTTGTTCTGTTCTTGAAGATTTACACTATTCTATTCTGCTAAAACCCCTAAACGCATTTAAAGTTTACAAAATTCATCCACAAAAATTGGTTCTCAACATTTAGCTTGCTAGAATTTCTCAAAGGTGTCTTTATTTTCACCTGTTAAAATCACCAGTAAAATGAACTCTTTTTCACCCAGTCTCACTACACTTCTGTCCAGTCTTCACGCATCTGAGAGGATTAGCCAAATTAAGTTCCGGGCTTAATAGAAGTAATGGCATCTGCCTACTTTTCCAGAAAGCAAGTAAGTTAATATAAGGAGAGGAGGTAAAAACCTAAAGTTTCTGGTATTGTGGGGAATAGTATTATAATTTGTTGTTCATAAATACAAGCCATTCTTGGACAAGAAAGAGAGATGTCTCCATGCCATGCTTCCTCCTGCTCTTCCCAGGGGCCAACGCGCACCACCTGCTGCTCCTGCCTCAAGGCTCTGCTCCGTGTCACAACGTGGCTCCTAATAACCACCAGGAACTGTCTCCCCAGTTCACCCACTGCTTGAAAACCTCTGTGGCTCCTCCTGACAATATCACTGGAGGGGCTCAGGGGAAGGGGACGGAAAAGAAAACCCCTCTCATTCATGTTTCCGCTAAGTATTTCGGATCGTTTGCTGACTCATTTTGCTGTTTGGCTTGCAGCAAACTCAAAATTAAGTTACTAGAGAATAATGACCATTAAGTGACTGAGATTGCTTTATTTCTCTGAGCCTTAGCAACAGTGATTTCACTTGCCTGTTGCCATAACAACTATGGCATGCACATCAAGGTCACTAAGCCCACTTTGCTTCTTGCCTGTAGCTATGTCTCCGATGGCTTATATGCCTCATTTTTATTGTGGATTCGTACACGATGACTAGAAAGAAAAGGTACTTTTCATCTTATGAGTAAACAAGCACATGAAGATGAGCATTTCTCAAGGTAAGGGAAAACAGACAAAAGACAAAGCATTTATGGGAAGTGTTCATTTCGTTCTTAATGGAAAAGCAATTCTTAAAATAATAATAATATATTTCTATACAAGGTCCAGAATACCTAACATGTAAGGAGCCAAATTTACAGTCAATTTTCCTGTATAAAGATGAAGAAAGATTTCCTGAACAGTATGTGGATATGAGTCCCTTGATTTCCAAGAAGACCTACCAGCCTGCCCCAGGACATTAGCATGGGGACATCAAGGTCCCTGAAGTGCCACCTCAGATATTGAATAAGTCTGACCTTAGTGCTTAAATAAGTACAGCTTCAATGGAATCACCACACTTAGATTAGTGTTAATCTAAGAAGCCGCACTGCACAGCTGTTCACTAAGGCACGCTGGTCTGAAATAAGCTGGAACTGGAAAGCAGGAGCAGACCACTAAGCTGGCTGGCTGATGAACTGCAAAGCCCCAGGACAGGCGAGAAATCGCTTGCAACATCATTTTCCTCAGTTATTTCTTTCGCAAATTTTAATGGATGCAATTTTTACTCCGGAATATTTACACCTCATATGCCATTTTCATTGTATAGAAGGGTTGTAAAACATTTTTTTAATACAAGTGAACTGCATTCATTTGTCTCATAAGTCAACTAGAGGCACTTTCAAAGGAAATTCTAAGCTCCTACATTACCAGAGCATTTTTTCTCCCATATGGAAGGAGAGAAAAGAATTATTCTCTCTGAAAAATATAAATAACTTTGCCAGCTCTTCTTATAGCTAGTTGATTACCACAGCCAGAGAATGAAAGATTTTGCTGTTTATTTGTCAGCCTGACACCAAAAATACCAGCAAAAAAGATGAAATGTCCAGAATTGCAGAGGGATTTATGAGGCACTAAATACTACTGTGAATCAGGACTGAAATGTAATTTCATACGTACGTGTGTAGTTGTTGGCTATAGGACAAGATAGCTAGACACACGGGCAAACACTCACAGACACACTGACCGCCAGCCAGCCATGCTGGAGCTGGACCCCAAAATGTCAAATTTCAGTTTTGTTTTATCATTTACAGTAGGTCCAGCTGGTTCCAGCAGAGATTCTGGCCCAGCTCACCCAGCATCTTGCTAGACAAGGCAGAGCAGGAACTTCATTGTGTAGATAGGAAATAGAAGAAAAGAAATTGCTAAAGATCATACAAGCCCACCTGGGCAAGGTGAAGGACTTACCATGTTTGGGGACTCCCAAACGCTCAGCCGTGACACAGACCTCCACCATGTTATCACGTTCCTGGCTAAACAGCAAAGGTTGTTTTGGAGTTTATACCAAAGAACGGCTGCAAAAGAATTAGTTGCGTTTCTTGATTGTTATTCTACACTGGTTGATATTCTTTATAAAATTAAAGAGAGAGGTGCTCTTGGTAATGGCTACTGCCACAAGTGAGTTCAGCGCACTCAAGGAATTCTGATTTACTGACTAGTTAAATGGTAACTGCCAAATTCAGGGCTTTCAGGAATATTCCCACTGCTAATAATGAGATCCATTGCCCACTTATAAAGAAGATTTGTAACAGCTCTCTTACCCCAGGTGGCAACTCGGGAGAAGGTGTGTGTTGCTTGCCAGGCACCCAGCCTGTTCTGGGTGCTATTGGTCCAGGAGGTGCCACAGCCAAGCCAGGGCAGCACAGCAGGACCAGAACAAGGGGTGGGATGTGGCAGGAAGGATCAGGGCAGCCTTGGAAGTGGTGGTGACCTGGTGCTTGGTGGGAAGGACAGTGTGTTAGGGACCCAGAGAGAGCTGCGTGGAGCTTTCTGGAGCTTCCAGGAAGGTGGTAGGCAAAGGCTAACACAAGGGCATGGTCTGTCCCGCTGAGGATATGTAAGACTGGGGAGAAAATGCTTTTTGAACCCTTTTATTTATTCATTGTTCTAAGTTTGTCCTTTTCAAAAGTTGTCTTTATTTAGTGTATGTTCTAGACACCCAGCACTAGGCCAGTTTAATAATTCAAAGCCCCTTTGATGTCCTTAGTGTACTCAGTTTACAGGAAAGTCCCAGCACGTCCACTCCAGAGCCCTGGCTGACTGCGGGTCCCACCAGAGACAAAACACTAAATAGCTAAGCCAGAGCCAAAGTCTCAGTGTAAGTCTGCCTTGAAACCAAGGAGGCTTACCCAGTTCACATTTGGTTTGATGCAGCTTGTGAAGCTCCAGCTGACTACAGGTATTAAAAGTGTGGTGCTTAACGCCTTTTGCCAGAAAACAAGCTGAGATGTATCTCAGGGAAACAGTACATTCAATTGCTGCGGATTCTGTTGCTTTCCACGGAGTATCTCTCGTTATTACTTTAATAACCGAAGAGGAAATCCTGTTAATCATAAGTTGCAAGGTTGTGTGCGTTGACAGCTGTGATATCACTGCTGTTGATAGCTCTGCACAGGCACGATGAGATAGCAGATAACGCACGTCGTGATTCGCAATAGGGAATTGAATTGGTTGCCTAATTTTCATCACGCGCACACACACACCCCCACCCCAAAATGTCACACATCTTTCTTCTCCTAGCTATTACAACAAATATATTGCTCCTACAATCAGATGCCAACATACAATTAAGGGCATGCAGCTGTCAAGCATTGATTACCACTGCTTAAGTTAGCAAAGGGTTAAATGGAAAGAAAATGAACCAAGCAAAAGTCAGTCCAGAAAGAAATTAAAACAAATAACTGAGTTAAATCCATCTCTGTTGGTATGAACTTGGATCATCTGATTTTTGCCATTTAAAACCCAAACAGTCCCAGCAGCCTGAGCTTGCCTGAAACATCAGTAAACCTTTCTTTAGACAACTGTTTAAAGCCCACAGTTCACATGCCAACGAAGGTGCCAGTATGGCAAAATGCATCTGATTTTGAGATTCCTTTGTGGAATTAACTTACTAAAATTTGGGCTATTGCAAAGCTTTTACATCCAAGTGCACGTCCATTACTGCACATGAAAGTAAAAAGTCATCCCGTGCAAGCTGACTGAAGCCTGGCGAATATTTTAAACCCTTTATGATTTTAAATGACACCCAGAGATCTTCTGTTTTCACATTACTTATTGCCTCTGACACACACAATGTCACAAGTCAACAGAGCAACGCTGAATTACAGCAGCTGGGAGGATTTGCCTCCTTCTCACTTACCCGTCCTCTGCAGCATTTATGCAGTGTGTGGCCTATAGCTCCTATAGATGCTATAGAAATAGAGGTGACTGCTGCCCCAGGAGGATGCTGGCTAATGGAGGTGGACATGGCCCCATTCTCCTTCCTCCAAGCCCTGAAGAAGACTGCCGAAGGCTCCCCTGGAGAATTAAAGGTCTTTGTGCAGCACAAGGAAATGCCTGGGAGGAAAGGAAAAACCAAAATGTTAGCCAGACACCAAAACTTGGCCACTGTGGCCAACATGGCAACTTTCCTGCAGGAAGAAAAGGAAAAAGAAACACAAAAATACTGCCCAAAGTGGCATGAAATGTCTGCTTTTGCGGGAGACTGCAGGGTCAGCAATCCAGGCCAGGAGCGTGGAGGATACAAGAGAAGCCTCCAGTGCTGGTAAGTCAAACATCTTGGCAATAAAACATGGTCACCCCTGTCGCTTCTGGGAAATTCAGCCTTGATGCTCCAGACACGCCCAGCATTCACCTTAAACAACAACTTCTAATTTCACTGGTGTCAATGCAAAAATCATGCGCTTTGTTTAAACTACTGCTTTTTACCTTCTTTTTAGGCAGAACCTGTTGGGGCTTTGCAGGAATTTCAGGGGAGCTCTTTGCATCCTCGCTTGAGGAGGGACAGCAAGTCCCCCCCCTGCACACGGCAGCCAACGTGGTGAGATGTCTCCTTGGGAGAGTCCCATCAGATGTCCCTGTGCTGCTCAGATCGACACGGAGTCTCGGGAGAGAAAAGGTTTCATTTTAATTATCTCAAATCCAACCTCGCAGAAGTTTCACAGCCCCAAACTTTATGTAATACTTCAAGATTAACAGTGAAATAAGAAGAGACTTGACCTGGAAAAAGTTCCAGCTCAGGCAAAATTTATCCTCCCCCCCCCAATTTTTAGCAAATGTAGTGACGATTGGGTATTATAGGTACAGCTCTGCCCAGAAGCATTAGCTATTACTCACCTCATGATAATTAGTCATCTAAGATACCATTTTTAAAGACCTCAAATAGCTCCAGCTGCTTATTACACTAAAATCTTAAAGGGGGCCTCAGTGCGAAAGAGGGAATTGCTGCAGGGAACCTGGGAGAAAAGGCACGGTGAAATAACAGGACAGCGTTGGCAGCTACACAGCCATCTGGGCTGCCCACCTCAGTTCTCCCTTCCGTAATTAGGGAGAAAAGACACCAGCCCTTTTTACTAAGTGCTTCAAGACCTAGGTAGTTAAAAGCACAACTCAGAGAATATTGTTTTCATTCCTGATGTCCCGCTTCAGACTCACATCCCCATGCTGAGCGGCAACGGAGCTCCCGCAGCATCACTACAGGCTGTGATGGTCCCTCACCTTCAGGTCCGCTTGTGGGAGGGCTATTTTCTGCATGGGGGTCCCAAGGGGCTGCTGGTGGTAGCATCATTCCCCCATCATGAGCCACATGGAATCCATGGATTGCCTGCAAGGAAGAAAGAAGGAAAGCAGGTTCAGAGATTTTTGCCCCCCTCCCCCTTGAATCAAGCTCTTAGGATTAATTGAAAGAGAGAATGAGTCTCTCAGGAAGAAAAGACATTAATCTTATGAATTATTTGGGTAGGGTGGAATGCAGCGACATCAGCAGCTAGTGAAGTAAATCTAAATTAAGCCACTGTCTGGACATAGGGTTTTTTTATTATTTTATTTTTAAAAAGGGGAGAACATCTGGTGTTTGGCAGTGAGACCAACCGAGTCTCCAATTAATCTCTGCAAAGTGGCATACCTCCTAGTTGTTCTGTGTGCGATCATTTCTTCAGCCCTGGCCACCAGTATAGAAAATAGCTTGTTGAATGAGCCGCTGCAGAAATCTTCTTGTCATGAAGAACTCATTAGGTCAGCAATAAAGTGATTTATCAAAGACTTGGATTTCAGCCATCAGCTTCACTTGTACATCAGACTCAGTTGCAGTGCTTCGAGCAAAGGCTTACAAATTACCATTATAATCTTGTAAGCATGCCTCATCTACACCAGCCAGTTCCTGACCAGTGAAGTGGAGACCCAGAAATACAATCTTTTCTGACCTCTATTATATGCTGTCAGCCACCCAGATGTGATGCAATGAGCAGGGCAGATATTAATACTTCTGAATGGTGATGAAAGGAAGTTCACACGCTGGAAGCAATGGGAGATTGCTTTATGCAATCTTAATTTTTCCTGAGCCTCCTCTGCCCGATCACGCAAGCCTTGTTGCAGGGGAGACCTTTGCAGGAGAGGGGGTCTCTTGACACGTGGCAGTGATCAGCTCAGTATAAGCAGCACCTCATAAGATCCAACGTGTGTTTGATGATATTTTTCAGTTCCCTCAGGTTGAAAGCTGCCTTTACCATGTCTGTCAGGGTTGTGTTTCTGTGCTAATCCCGTTCTCCTGCATGCTGGGAGAGCAGACAGGAAAGGTGGGGAGGGTGGAAATGACTTCTTTAGAAAGTCACAACCCTAAGGTTCCATGGTTTGGAAAACAGGATCAAGTTCATCAGCTTTTGTAGCCCATCACACGTGTAAATAGTAATTTTCAGATTTCATTTTCTTAACTAAGTCACTTTTCAGGCAAGAAGAAAACTGACATCGAAGCACAGCTTCAGGAACGAGCCAAATACATGCCCACACACATATACTGTATTTAATTTTCTATTTTCTACTCTGTCTCTGAACCTTTCCCATCACCAGCTGGGTCTTGATGTCCCTCCTCACCACCTTTCCCTCTCTTCCACCAGTTTTTCCCATTGGAATTCCTTCCCCTTCTACCGGCATCCTGCTTTCCCGCAGGACATGAACTCGGTTACATCAGCGTTGAACTTTCAAACCCGTAATGTTCAAGTGGATTCAAAATTAGTCAAAACAAGCTCATCCATCAATAGCTTTTAATGTCAAGAGCTGTGAGGGCAGGGGTGGGGGTGGAAGGCAGGGCCCCGGTGAATATTCAGGCAACAATGAAAATGTTGTCAAAGAGCAATTAAGTGTGCTCCTGTGACAGGTTGGCACGGCACTTTTTCTAAGGTGAGAGTAGTCATAAAACATTTACAGTTCACCCAGCACCAGCAGCATCAAGTACATTTTACATCCAGACCGTGCCTCCTCGGCAATCAGAGATGACCCAAACCTGCCTCGTGCCAAATAGCAATTACATTTTTGAATAATATTAATCACCTTTTATCATGACTTTTCAATTTACTGAGTCAAATGTCATATTGTCTATTGCTGGGCAGCCCTCTTCACTGCACCATGAGCATTAATTAAACAGACAGATGGAATTTGTTATTATATATTTCAACCACAAAGCATAAACATAAATAAAGGAACTTCTTTCTTTACAAATATTAGTCAAAAATAACTTGTTCTTATCCAACCATTCATAAGAGATATGATAATAACACCATCTTTAAGAGCTTAATCAGAGTCAAAACCCCATTCTAGGCAGAAGAATCTGTACTCCCTTTGTACTCAGGGCTATTAAAGTTATTTCCACATACACGGGATACAGTACTTTAATACGTGAATCTGTCAGGATTCAGCTGCTGCAATCCTACCTGGTAGGAAAGTCAGGGGCTGAATTCTAAAAAGCGATGAATTGAAAGGAAGAAGCTGAAGAGGCTGCTTGGCAAACAGCATGTATTTTCACTAAGACCTGAGCACGCTGGGTACGATTTCCATAAGGTGAAGAATATGGCTGTAAGCCAGATACAAAAATGGAAAGAAAAAACAGCATAAAGAATTGAGTATCTGAAGACTAACGAGTGAGCTGATGCTCTCTGCATGGCTGAAGGGCTGAGCATGTTATTGACTGAGACGACGGAGTTTTTTGGACAATATGGGAAATCAAAGAGATGTCAGGGAGCTGGAGTTCCAGCATTGTTCTGCATCCCCTCCTTTCCAAATGAAGGGAGTGAAGCAGAAATTTAATAATACAGAAAGGCTCGTGCTTTCAGTGCTGGGAAAAATCCTTTCATGTAAAGAAAGTGCTGTGGACAAAACACACTGAATGGAGGACTAAGAGCCAGTTTCTCAATGCAGTGCCTACCTGCCTGGGAACAGCTCCTGTTATTCTCCTGAGGAGGTTGCTCACTCTACAGAGGAGACACCAGCTGCAACCAGACTACTCCTCATAATCCTCACCAGCCTCGAGGGTTGCAGGAAGAGGGCGGGGGCTCAGTAGCTGATCCTTTATGTCAAACAATGCAAGACAGATTAAGCAAAAGGAATTTTCCTCTATTGGTGGAAAGGGATGTCAAAGCCCAAGCTTGCTGGGCATTTGATTTGGTCCTTACTCAGCCCAGGAGATACCAACAGGGAGTTCAGCTACACCCAACAACCATAGGTGTCCAAAGAAGAAAATCTCTTACCTGTGCCTTTCCAGAGCAGGAGGGAAGGGAATAATGTGGTCTCACATTATACTGGACTTCAGAACAACCATCTCTGGCAGATCTAGGACTGGAAACCACAGCTCCTGAGTCTTGCTTCAACAGCACAACCAGAGGCAGTGTCCCCCAGGCTGAGCCCTAGCCCCGAGCACTTGTCAATGCACCAAAGACAGGGACAGGCCACTGCATTTTACCTCCTTTCCCAATCTCCTCTCTAGCAATTCTGCAAATATCATTTAAGTCTGTGCCATTCACTCATGGTTGATATGTCCTTCCAGCAGCTCGCTATGGGAAATTTCAAATTGCTTTATTAAACCATCTCCTATACATTTACCTACCATCAACCTAATAATGATATGAAATTAAAACTACATTACCTTTATCTGCAATTATCCCATTATAGAAGCAGGCGAGTGCTGCAGAGGCAGTCATCACATTTTTACAGCACAACTACTTTAGATAAAAATTACAGAGAGGTAGGTTTCCTATCTGTGGAGAGATAAAGGAGGTCCTTTCAGAGCTTTGGCCAGTTGGTGACAGGAGGTCAAAGGAAGATGTGTGAAGGCTAAAATCAGTGTTTCCAGGTGACCTGCATTTTGCCTCCAGAAAGATTATCTTTTCCCTTATCATTGCAGCCTTTGTCACCTGCTGAAGATTATTCAATAGGTATTTTGTGGTTTTGTCTCTCATCCAAGATCCATCTTCCTCCAGGACAAGCAGACAACCCCAGAAAATGAAAGGGCACCTGATGGTCTCACCTTTTTGTGGAGAGCTTGTCCACCTTTTCTCACCTCTCCAAATGGTAGAAATAAAAGGGCAGCTTTTATCCTGTAATACAAATGAGAAATGTACCGACATCACATTTCTTGTGTCAAGCTGATAGATCAAATTGGGAATAGAGGAGGCAAATGTAGGCAATGTAGACTGAAAAGAAGAGCATTAGCTAGACAGATGGCTACAGTGAGAAATCAAGAAAGAACTAACCAGTCCATTTCCTTACAGCCCCAGGCAAACATGAAACCATTTAGTCCAAAAATCACTCCTAAATCTTTTTTGTGTGCCTACTACAAGCTGGCCGTTTCTAATACCACAGTGGGCATTTTCTAGGCAGCAAGCTATAGGGGAGAGAGAGATCTGCCTTTTGCGAGGGCTTTGGGGCTTCCTAGTTGTCTTGCAGAGCTGGGAGTGCCATATTCAAAAGCATCACTCTTTATTCTAATTTATTCTCACTGAGGGAGACTGCATCCCAGACCCTTTGGAGCACTCAGAGCAAGAAGATTTGCTTCTTTCAGGCTCATTTCTGCTTCAGAAGTATCAGAGCATTTGGGTTATTTCTACTGAATGTTGCAAAGTTCTTGCCTCTTCCTACCCATGTAAATTGGAATTTTATTTTGCAAAAATAGGACAAAACATTTATTCCAGCCTTGGAACGGAAGACCCACTTCTGATCATCTCTCCCAGCAGAGCCTCCATCCAAAGGGAAGATGTCCTTGAATACTCTCTCTTCCTTGATGAGTACAGAGCTATCCCCATCTGCTATCTGAGCACAGACAAGAGCCCAAGCCTTGTGTCAACATGTTCCCAGCCTCCTTTCGTAATATGGAAATGACAGCGGTTACCGCATGAGAAGCTGAAATCAAATGAATAAATGAACATCAACAGACTGTGGGTAGAGGCACAGAGGTTGCATAACAGAGCCACTACAAGTGCACAGATGCAGTGAAGCCAAATTGGGTGCTGAGTGGATTGTCAGGGCTTGTTTCTGAGGGATGCACCTAGTCATTTCACAAGCACAGCTGTCAACCGATGAATTATTCCCAATGAATTAAGAAACACAAACCAAAAAAAGTCCTCTACCCATCCAGTACTCATGCAGACCATTTGGAGGGAATATTTTGTGACATCTCTAGGTAAATTGGATGGTGAATTATTATGGAATGGTTCCAGAGGCTTGAGAAGTGGGCCCGTGTGAACATCGTGAGGTTCAACAAGGCCAAGTACAGGCTCCTACACTTGGGTCAGGGCTACCCACAGTATCCATACAGGCAGGGGGATGGAGGGATTGAGAGTAGCCTTGATGAGAAGGACTTGGGGGTACTCGTGGATGAAGAGGTAGACATGAGCCAACAATGTGCGCTCGCAGCCCAGAAAGCCAACTGTATTCTGGGCTGCATCAAAAAAAGCGTGGCCAGCAGAGCAAGGGAGGTGGTTCTGCCCCTCTACTCTGCTCTCATGAGACCCCACCTGGAGTACTCCATCCAGCTCTGGAGTCCTCAGCACAAGAAAGACATGGGTCTGTTGGAGCAGGTCCGGAGGAGGGCCACAAAAATGATCAGAGGGATGGAATTCCTCTCCTATGAAGACAGGCTGAGAGTCGGGGCAGTTCAACCTGGAGAAGAGAAGGCTCTGAGAAGATGTTATTACAGCCTTTCAGTACTTAAAGAGAGCTTATAAGAAAGATGAGGATAGAGTTTTTAGTAGGAACAGTTGCAATAGGATAAGGGGTAATGGCTTTAAACTGAAAGAGGCTAGATTTAGACTAGCTGTAAGGAAGAAATTTTTTACACTGAGGGTGATGAAGCACTGTCAGAGATTGCCCAGAGAGGTGGGAGATGCCCCATACCTGGAAATATTCAAGGTCAGGTTGGACGGGGTTCTGAGCAACCTGATTTTATTGAAGATGTCTCTCCTCATTGCAGGGGGGTGTGACTGGATGAGCTTTAAAGGTTCCTCCCAACCCAAGCTATTCTTTGCTTCTTTTCCCTGCAGGAACAGTCTGAAGATATTCTACAAAATCCTTACTGTGTCAGTGTCAAACTTAATAATGCTCTCCAAAAAAAATTATCAACTGCACATTTGTCATTATTATCACACTAAGGGCATGACTGAATGGACCCTTTGTCAAGGAATATAGCGATAGGACAAGGAGTAACAGTTTTAAATGGAAAGAGAGGAGATTTAGATTAAATATTAGGAAGAAATTCTTTCCTGCAAGGGTGGTGAGACACTGGAACAGGTTGCCTAGAGAAGCTGAGGATGCCCCATCCCTAGAAGTGTTCAAGACCAGGCTGGATGGGGATTTGAGCAACCTGGTCTGGTGGGAGGTGTCCCTGCCCAGGGCAGGGAGGTTGGAACTTGATGATCTTTAAGGTCCCTTCCAATCAAAACCATTATATATTCTATGAGGGCAGACTCATGTTCCGTGTCCTGGCTCTGAGCTGGCCAGATACAAACTGATTCTGTTCCAGAAGCAGATAGCCATGTCAGCAGGAAGACAAGGCCAAAATTCTTGCCACTACGCAGTTTTCTGAATGCCGCTGTTTGTGCCTATTTGTCTCTCTTTCAGGTGACTTTCTTGCCTGTGAGTCCTTTAACCTGAACTGGAATGCTTTCTTTTCATCCTCCTCTCTTACGGCACAAGAGGAGACCTATACAAACCAATGTTGCTTTGACAAACATGGCAACAGCTTCTTAAATAAACAGCACACTTCTACGCCTCGTTCCTCTCAAACAGAAACGCTACTTCAGCGTCTTTGTGCCACTTCCCCTCCAAAACTGCAGCAGCAGCAAAGCGATCAACGAGAGCGTGAAGTAATATCACATACAGCAGACCTGTTTCATTCTGAACAAACACACAAATAACCCCCAGTTTGAGAAGGAGGAATGCACAAACACTTAGAAGCTAATTCCCAAACCCAGCAAGACAAAAGCAGAGTTAAAAGACTCAAAACACCTGAGCAAGCAAAACAGTATCTTATCCCTCGCTAAAGCAAACACAAAGACGAAGCGCATTCACTTTTCAACCCAGTAAGCCAGCCATAATATATTGCCTGCCACAGCGATGGTGATTGTTCTTGTGCTCTCCACCTCAGCCTGATATGCACTTGGCAGATTCATAACTCTTTCAAGCTCTCCAAGATAAACACACGGGCTCTTGATAGAGAATCTCAGTTATTCCTGGGAGCGTCCAACATGCTGCCCCCCACACCCAACGCAACGGTGGATCTCATCCCCCCAGCCCAGGGACATGGTCGGCAGGTCAGGTTCAAAATGATCAGAGGTTCCTTGTGCTTTTGGAAGCCTCCTTTCTTCTGTGAGGATGGGTTCCTCTCGTTCACAACAGTCTATAGCATCCTGCAATACTCCCATCCCCAGGCCCAAATCCCCACATAGAATCACAGAACAGTTTGGGTTGGAAGTGACCTTAAAGATCATTGAGTTCCAACCCCCCTGCCATGGGCAGGGACACCTCCCACTAGAGCAGGTTGCTCAAAGC
>JAOXNO010000003.1:8666649-8679234 GCA_028565335.1 Limnodromus scolopaceus
CGGTGAAAAATTCTTTCCTAATGTTCAGTCTAAACCTACCCTGTTGGAGCTTGAAGCCGTTCCCTCTTGTTCTGTCAAGGAATACAAATGCCTTAAATTCTGAAAAGCAATCTTTGACTTGAAGGTTTGTGCTTGTGTGTCAGATCGTTATACCACGGTCAATCCCAACCACTGAATCTCTACATGCATTAGGCAGCAGCTCTTGTGGCAGCACATATTTTATACTCCTCTCTGTCCTGAAAACCCACAATTTTCCATTTGTATGACACTTTACTGCCTCTTCATTATATACCCAGGAAGCAATGCTGATGGATTAGCATCACATCCAAACCAGAAACTGGCATCATCTCAGACTCACGCGATTTACAACAACTGCTAAATAAATTGGGATATGTTTTTTTTAGTTCCTACTCTGCCTTTTTTAAAAATAAATCTTAAGAAAATACAATCCCAAAGGCCTAACAGGCACACATTTACAGATGGCAGCAGTGGGTCATAAATGACATCTTTTCCTGATACTATTTAGGAGAGCCAAATAAACTGAACATATTATGAACCATTTATAACGTTCTTCAGTAGAACAGTCAGCCAAGAGACAGAGCTGAAAGCCTGTTGTAACAAAAGATATCAAAGTGAGGAGGAGAACAGTGTCTATAATTACTACTCCGGTGATAAAACAAGCACACTACAGCAGATGGATTTAACACAAGATCACTATTAAATAAAACACTGGCTCGAATGCCAAGGAATGAATATTCAAGAGGGAGTGAACTGAGTGAAAGGGTATAAAGGCAGCAAATGTAGCTCAGCAAACCCAGAAGTTATTCGCAGCTCTAACCAAAAAGATCAAAACCCACATAGTTCTCCACACTGGTTGATCAGTCCCTCCACAGACAAAAACCTTCAAGGTATTAATCAGCACTTACACAAATGACAGGATTGAGCACAGAGGATCCCGACCATGTAACACTGATAAAAAAAACATGTAAAACTCAAACCCAAAACAAACCCCAAAACTAACAATACCAATTTGCAGAGCTTTTTCACTTACCACTTCATAAACTTTTCAGTTCTTCATCAGAAACACACTCTAATTCATCTTTTTGGCAGCTTCATGGTTGTAGAACATTGTTTGACAAAACATGAGCCAAGATGCAATCTAAAAAAAGGGTTTCTTTTCATTTTTAGAAGTTTTGGAAAATATTTTATGGTCAAAAGTAAGGCTGGAATTAATTAAAGTGAATAAGGTTGCACCATGGAATATGGGGCTGCAAATGCTAATGCTTTAGAGCAGGGCTCCAGCTCTCAGTGGGTTTGGAAGCACTAGAAAGGATGCCACCACTAACAAGGCATCTTGAATAACTTCTTTTTGTCAACTTGCAGTGTTTTTTAAATTAAATGTTTCTGTAAGATGTAATTTTGGTATTAACTATGTAATATCTTCTGTAGCTTAAGGCTTAACACTTCAAAAGCTTGAGACTCACCTAATCAGCTCTCCAACACCATTTAAACTACGCTGTAACGTGAACAAGACGAGGACAAACAGTAGTAACAGCAGAAGATACAAATTCAGAACCAGCGTATAGTATTATAATACAAGTTCAGAGTAAAAAGGCATTGAACATCATAACAGATTCAAACCTAAAATATCCAAACACTTCCTCAGTGACCCAACCCCACGCCTAAAGACTCAGGCTGCATAAGACAATTCCCTCTGCAGATGCTGTGATTGGAAATACAAACCATTCACCGGCAATGATCTCAAGCTGCCAGGATGCCCAACAGGCGAGATGAATTGTCGAGAAAACATATGAGTGGATCCTGATATTTAATACCATATTTAAAAGTTATTTTAAAAATCTATGGAAGGTAAACAGTTTTGCAATCTGAAGTTAATAGTCTTTACACATTTTACGATCTAAGATATGGAAGACATACAGTCTCAGTGATATATATATACACAGGTACGTATATATATATACACACACATATAAATACATATATATATGGCAACAACAATCTCAACAATGGCAATAGAGCAGTTGCTGCCTTGTCTTGATTTTACACTGTTGCACGTGCTCATGTATTATGAAGGACCAGTGATACAAAACCCAGATTTACTAACAGACCCTGCTTCACCTAAACCCTTAGCTTCTGAGTATTTTGGGGAAGAAAATGTTATATTGGAAAACTGGGAACCTGTGCTTTAAGGCTTGCCAAATTATTAATTTAATGGACTGCCCTTGGAGACTGTAACCTATAGTTTACTAATTTAGACAGGGATGAGTAAGTAACGTTAAGGTGTGGCTCTTCCTTTATCTTATCACTACACTCTTTGTATGCTTTGTATGGAAAACTTTATTTGATAATAAAAATAGCATTCACAGACTTTCTCCTTCTTTGTTGCTACATCATATACATAGTGTCTGTTCCAAGGAAAGAAGCTCGTACTGGGTAAGTCCACATCTACTCAGACTAGTGTTATGTATAAACCAAATAAGTCAAATAAAGCTATGAACAATGTAGTATTTATATATGCATAGTGTTTTATAAAAAAGATTGGCCCACATACTGCTTTTCATCAACACAGAAAAGAGCATGATGTCTGTAGCACATTGCAAGAAATGGTGATTGAGGAACATAGACTGCATACAAGTGCTTAATAATATGTAAGCAGGCCCACCATGAAGAAAGAAATGATATTCAAACCAACAAAAGCTTTAGAATTACTTATATAGTCTCCCATTTTAAAACAGCTTTACATACCTGATTCAGTTTACATTAAAATATATCCCCTGAATCAATTTGTTCCATTTTCAGAAATATAAACACTTAATCACATTCCTCACGGCTAAATTTTGTCATAAATCCTCTTTTATACAAGAAAAAGGCAACAGTTTTGTTTTTTTTTCCAACAGGCTCTATTAATTACAATTTAAACTGTACACACAATGATCGGCCATCTTCTTTCTTGGTTTTGTTTTTACAGTACCATGGCAACAACAGTGATAGACTTGCAATGCTTTTGTGTTCATATGGAAAATGTGAAACAGTATTACATGTACACACCAATGCACTGTAAAAAGCAGCAGTTTACTTTAGTGGTCCAACAGTAACGGCAAACATTTTGGCTCAGCTAGGCAGTAATCCATTAAAATCTTATACCAATACTACAGCAGACTTACCACACAACTTGCAAATTTGAAAATACAACTTAGAAACTTGCAGGTTTTCCCTTTTGCTGCTGTTCTTAGATTCAAATTTACAGCATATAACCAGTATGGATAGGCTTCTACAACCAGGTTGTCCCACTGATTGCCTCTTTTTGCCTGTGGTTTTCCTTTGATACATCTTTTTTTTTTTCTCCTTTTTTTCCCTTTTTTTTTTTTTTTTTTCCCAGCAAGTGCACTCCTTTTGTCTCAGTAAGGATGAACCAGTAAAAAAAACCCAAAACTTTAAATAAAAAGCGAGAAGAAGAGAGAGCTTTTGGAATTTGGCAAAATAAGAGAAGCCCACTGGTTTTGCCTGAGCAGAAGGAATACACCTACTCCGAGAGAGAGGACTTTGCTCCCACCGCATCGTGCCTTGTCCCGGCATCCCGATCCCTTCCCTTGCTCCAAAGCAGACACACAATCCCACGCATGCTCGGGTTGCTGTCCATATACATCTAGAAGATGAGCAGGGCTGCAGCGGCTGCCTTAATGAAATATCGTTAAATGTTGCTGAGGCTAATGAGAGATCAACAGTCTACGTTAGTGTGTGACACAGGCATGGTGGTTACCAGTCTTTCTGCCTTTGCGCATCCTGTAGAGGGGGCCTGAAAGTATAAACTGTTCACAGAACAAACTAGAAATTCCTTATCGTAAATCATCTTGTGCTGTGTGGGTTTGTATTTATTTATTTTTTTTTATTATTTATTATTATTATAAATATCCTTCATTGAAACAGTAGTCTCTTCAAACAGTTCTTGTAATTTTAGGAACATTTGTCTCTTTCTCTTTTAATTCCTTCAGCAGGAGCGCTCCATTCCCACTGAGATGAACAATTCTCTTCCTTCCCCACCCCCAACCCTTAAAAAATTTTCTACATACAGTGTAGCAGTGAGTCACTAGAGAACAGTCTGGATCAAATTTTTCAAACGTGGTGATAAAATCCTTTGCCTATATTATATTACTGGCTACCCCCATTTACTATGTTGGGGAGGGGGGGAAAGTAGCCCAATAAAGGAATTATTCTTAAGAAATCTACAAAGAATGTAGAAACGAAATTTTTATAATCCTTTAGGACCAACATTTGGCAAGTAATTAAAAAAAAAAAAAGAATACACTGAAAAATACTTTCTTTAATATTATACATCAGGCACAACACTTTTTTTGTTTTGTTTTGTTTTGTTTTTTAAGATTTTATCTGCATAATATGTTTGTAGGATGAGCAGGTGCCGGATGTCTCCTTGCCTGCGAAAGCCGGATGGATTCAGCTCCCGCACTCTCTCCTCCGCTCCCGTGGCGTGGGGAAGGCGACGGGGACCCCGCAGGAGCCCCTCAGATGCTGAGGTCGGTGCTGCACTCCTTGTACGGCCGCCTGCGCTGCTCGGGCGGGTGCCTGCGGCTCGGCTCCTGCTTCCAGCCGGCCTCTTCCCTCTCCCGGTGGCCGGCTCGCTCCTCCCGGAGCCGTCTGTCGGGCGACCTCTCCCTCCGCCGGTCGGATGACTTGGCCCGCCGGTCGAGGGAGTTCTCTCTTCTCCGATCGGGCGACCTCCTGGGCTCCGTGAGTCTCTCCAGCGACCGCCGGCGGCGGCCGGGCGACCGTTCCCTGCGCCTCTCGGGGGAGAGGTCTCTCCTCCTCTCGTGGCGCTCCCGCCTCTCCAAAGTGTTGTCGGCGCTCCTCGTCCCTTCCCTCCGCTTTTCGGGAGACCTCCTCTTCTGCCCGTTCACCACCGCCCTCTCCGGCTGCCTCTCGCGCCTCCTCTCCGGCGACCTCTCCGTCCTCCTGCCTGGCACGTGGTCGTTGGTTTTAGAAGTCCCATTCCAAGTGTGGTGTTCGTTGGGATGTCTGCTAAACTCTCTGCTGCCTTTTAGGTCTCTAACGTAAGTCCGCTTGTCCCCATGTTGTGATGATTTGTGAAGGTCTGGTGGATAACTGGACTCCGATGATGGGTGCTGCCGTCGGTCGGATGGCGCGGGTTTCATTTCCGATACATTTTGTGAACCTGTGGCGGGACTGTTCCTGTCACTGCTGGGGTCTGAAAGAAAATAACAGCAAAGCGTTTGGTACCGGTGCCTTCCGCGGCGCCGTGACACCACTTATCACTCTTCAGACTTCATTAGTGACAAAAACAAACAACTGTTAAAGCAGTCAGCGAAGGCTAACCGAAGCTTTTGTTAATTTAACTGCGAACAAGGAGAGTTACAGGTTAGTACTGGTGCTGCTCTGTTCGTTAGCCGTGTTTTGGTCCAAGCCGATATCATCTTTATGCTCTTCTGGTCAGGGGGCATTTTACGTTTTCCCCGAGCCCAAATCATAATGTTTCAGTTACACTACTTTCTTTCCAGTGGGAAAAAAAAAATATATATATTGTAGTTCGGGCTGTTGGCTGTTTTTTGAACAGTTTCCAATAAAAAGGGCCTTTAGGAAAGGATTTTTTTTTTCCTTTTAAGTCTTTTGAAAGAATTGCCTTCCAGGTGTGGGAGGCCTTGTTTCAAATAGCAGAAAATGTACAGAAAATAGAATTGATTATTAAGTTTTCACCTTGTAAAATAACATTTTGAAGGTGTGAGAATTAGACTGTAATTGTGCAATTTCCATTTCATTTAAGATATTACTTAATCTCACTTAGTTCTACCACGTTATGAAAAGGCCTAGGGTAGATTTTGGTTTTGCCACAATGATTCAAACAACGATGACAAAAGTTATGATTGTTTCATATCAAAGCAATGGAAAGAAATTGTAATATGTAGGATGGCTTTGATTAAAACCTAATCTCCAGTTCATTATTTTTAATGTAGCATTTCAGGTAAAATACAGCTGAGCTACCTCTGCGAGACAACTGCAAAGCAGAAGGAAAAAACCCAACCCCAAACCTAAAAAACCAGCCCTGCGCTGTAGCTAAGCTACAATTCCCCACATCGTTTGTAACGGATGTTTATGAATGATTCATTATAGACACGGCAAACATTAAAGTCGCTGCGCTGACTTAATGCGAGCGTTGCTTTTATTTGCTTATTGTTTTCTTTTTTAAAGCAACTTCTGCCGAGCAGCTCGGCGGGCGCTCGCTACGCTTCCTGCCGCTCGCACCGAGACACCCACCTCGAGGTGGGCTACCCTGATGGCAACGACTGAAAACCCTCACAAACACTCGTGGGGACAGATTTTTTTTTATTTATTTTCTCTTTTTCTCCTTTGTGTCTTCCCTCCCCTCAGCCCAAACACTCTACATTTCCTCCTGCCACCACGCAAAGCGTCTCCCATTTGGTGGCTCTGCCATTCCTTAGCTTGGGAGGGTCGGTGTGTGCGTGGGCCACGAGTTTTGTGATTTCCAGGTGAAACCCGTGTTGCAACTCACGTGTGTGCATTTTTGCTTATTAGCTTTTTCAGGCAGCAGCTGGGGACCACACCGCTTTTCCGTGGCTGTAAGCACGTGGCTTGCAGCAACCCGGCTGCCGCACAAGGTACAAGCGAGGTTTACACGTGTCCTGTGGTGTACTTACAATTCAGGGGACGCAGGGTGCTCGGAATGAACTGCTGTACATATAAAATATAGCAAAGCGGAAAGCAATGTGAGGGAATTAGGCCACAGCACAAAAACACCTAATATTGATTTTAGCTACAAACCGTAGTTTGATTATGGCCCATAAGGTAGAAGCAAGACTCCCCGAGCTTGTCATTTCTCATACATGCAGCGATATTAGGAGGTATCATCGCTGAGGAAGGAAGAGCCCAGCACCAAGAAAAGTAGGAGAAAGAGAAAGAGAAAAGTAGAAAATTTAGATTCCCTATAACAAAGATGAAAGAAAGAAAAATCTTCATATTTTATCTTAGAATAAAGAAAGTTTATTTTTCCAGTCAGATTGTCTAGGCTTCACCCAAATATAAGGCTGCAAAGACAGCAGTTGTTATTATCGTGACATAAAGAGACATCTAAGAGGTGATTCAATAACCCAGACAACGAGAGCATCCATTCTAAAAGACAGCTGGAACAGCGACACAGAATGTCATAGAAAAAACATTAACAATCAAACAACAACGAAAAATAAAGTCCACCAGAGACCACAACATTAAAAATAAGTACAAAACTCATTACAAAAATATACAGCCTCATAGAGAAGCACGTTCCAATCGAGTCAGAAAAATATTGGAACTTAACATTATTAGAGGAACCATTTGCGACTGCAGCGAACAGAACGAAGAGAGGAAGGAGTCCCAAATGTTACAAGGATATTCTTTACAGTAGTGCAACCCCTGTATATTAAATCCTTGCTTGGAGAATGAACTTTTAGTGGTTTAGCATTAGCCAAAAGAAAATTGGTGGTGGATTTCCATCCTCAGTGCAACAGACATATGCTTTGAGAAGTGAAGCACTTAATTTACAGGGTATTTATGCAGTCTAGCATATGATACAGTACTGTACATCCAAAGGAGTATAGGAAAAGACAAAAGTAGAAAGAACATTACAGAATTTCAGTGCCATCATTGAACCTTCTGGTGTGCTATTTATATTACAGAAGTGTAAACCCACAACTTCCCTTCCATATTGTTCAACACTTCAATTGTTTGTTGGTTATACTCTGAATTGGTCATTTAAAGTTAAATAATGAACAGAGTGAGGAGAAACTCTCCAAGGTGGTACAGTAAATGAAAAGAAAATCTAGTTCATAAATTGTGCAAAAGGGTTTTGTTTCTGATTTTAGGACATGGAGTGAATGATAAACACAGAACTTACTGACACAGAAATAACCCAAATACGGGGAGAAAAGTATAAAGGACATCCCTTCAATCATCAGTTTCTATAGAAACCTCAAAGACCTTTGGTTGGGAGTAGCCCTCCATCGAGGGCACAATATTTGACAATTATCTCAAATAAATAAGACATAATTATAATATTAAATAGTGTGCTAAGTTAAGCCACCCAGCAATCCAACCTCCGGGGGAAGAAAAGGAAATCTAATGCAATTCTTAGTAAGAAACGAGGTCGGAATGTTTCCCCCAAGACAGACATGAGAGCACCTTTTCGTAACCTCCTCACCTTTTCAGACCTTACAAATTAACTAGTTGAAACCAGCAGACAGTTTAAGAGGGGAGAAAAGGGCTCAGGAGGCCAAATCAATATACTTTTGCAGTAAAGCTTTTTTTTTTTTTCCTTCTTTTTCTTAAATAACTTTATAAATATTTACATAAATATTAAGGGAAGGCAAAAATCTCATAAGCCATCTTGGCATTCATGTCTATGGATACAGACAGGAACTAAGAGAAAAACCTAACAAAAAAAAATATCACTGCTTCAGAATAGTAACTCAGGATCCCAGTTTTTGCATTGATAGTAGAGACCTATTTGAAACAATTCAGCCGCTGAGAAACAGTTTGGCACAGTTCAATAACATTCCTTGTTTGGCTGGACAAGACAATAAGGTTTTTTTGTTTTGTTTTGTTTTTTTTCCTCTCTGATCACCAAAAATACTGCTATGATGATCTTGCCTTACACTGCGCCCCAAGTCCATGGAAGCAAGCAAAGGATGAAATGTGTAGAAAATTCAGCACAAGCGAGGCAATTAACCATATGTTGCAAAGGTTGGTAAGACACTGGTGAGAAAGGAAAATAAAAAAGAATTCCCGCTTCAGATCTTGAGACATATCATTCATGGAGTGATGCCAGGGAAGAAAGGAATGTTTTCATAGTTTGACCCACCATATTCTGGGACAGAGCCATCTCCACGTTTCAGAAACAGGCGGACCCTGCGGCCACCATTTTTAATCAGTTCGATGGCCCGAGCATGCTTCATGTTCTTGGTAGTTTCTCCGTTGATCTCTAAGATTTCATCACCGATCTGTCAATGTAGTAGAAAAAAAGAGTCTAAGATTAGAAACGAGCCCCCATGAGTGTCACCACCAGCACACCACCAGACAACGGCCACAGCAAAGGTGGAAGAACAGCTATGCACCAGGTGAAGCTAAATATGCCCAAATCCTTCCAACGACAAGATACAAAAACCTTTGTAGGGGCCTGGGACTTGAAGATGACAGAGAAAGCTTAAGGTATCAAAATATTTCATTGCTGTTCTGTAAAACCACATTGCATTCCTGTATTGCTCAATACTAGAGCTTTGTTAGAACTGGTGTTATTTTATTTTGATTATTTGTAATCAAAATTATTTCGTCAAAGAGGTTGGTCATTTTACAGTCTGCTGTAACTGGAATGTTCAAGTTGCTTTTTCAGGTCCATTTCTCACTTGGATATAGATATGTATTAAGAACCAGCAAAGCTGCTTTTGTAAATATAATAATTTATCAGGATAGGAAAATGGGTCTTGGAAGAGCTTGTCAAAGCACTGACTTCCACAGGGCAGCACTGATTTATTTTCATCAGCAAAAATTTTGGACCTATAAATCTACCCCTAGCAAAAGAATTTTGAAAATGCCCTTTGCATGATACAGCTGGAGAAGAAAACGACATAATGCAGTAAAGTTACAATGCATTCTCTAACAGAGAGGCAAGGAGTACATAAAATTTGTCAATTTATTTTTTCGGTAGGCGTTTTATAACATATGCCCTGGCATAATGCTTACAATTTAGCTGATGTTTGAAGTTAACAGTTAATACTGATCAAAAACTAAATTATAATTTTATAACCCATGGGTTAATATACCTGCTCTCTGCCCACTCTGCCCACTAGCAGAGGAGAGGATCAGGTGGGACACCTCAATTCTCTATGCACGGCTGTAGCTTTAAAAGAGCTGACAAAGATTGTGGCTATTACATTTTCATTGCTACGTGTACCTTTGTAAGGCTTTAATAGTCAGATTATGTATTAGAATTTGGAAACCTGGGATGGAACAAGGGAGTGAATTCTTCCAATGCACACACATTGCTACAGAGTGTGTACGGGGAGTGACAGAAGCCATTGACAGAAATAAATAGGAACCTCCGCTCCTTTCAGTTAACGTTTAATTTTCCTTTTAGCTGGCATGGCAGAAGGTGTGCCTGTAAGGGAGAGGCAGGAAAGCCATCTTATTGCAAAGAAAGGTGTTTGTTAAATCTGTTTGTGCGTACCCTCATCTTCCCACATCTCTCAGCTGGACCATCCTCAGCTAGCCGCAACACGTACAGGTCCATATTGTACTCCCGGCCACCTCGCAGGCTAAAGCCAAACCCTTTGGCTCCTCTTTCCAGCTCAACAGTGTAAAAATCCTGGTCCTGCTGGAGGGAAAACAACATATGCACAATTAAACAGAAAGTTAAATGCTTCTCTACTCTCATTTTGAAATTATTCAATCAATGAGCATTACTAATTTTGTTACTTATAATTAAAAAAAATAATAATTAGTTGAGTTTTCACACACAGACTAGGATTTCCTGCTTCCTCAGATTTCACGCTGGAGTGCCAGCAGTGGTCTTCAAAGGGCTGTTTGAATGCTTGGCCATGTCCCATGCATTTTTAGGCACGTGTCATACACCACCCCTTGTGCCCATGCAGAAAGGCGCATTTTGGGAGGGTGGTAGCGTTCCACCAACTACAAAGGAAGGCTGGAGCAACCCCTCTTCCAGTGCCAGGATTTAGCTAAATGTCTAATGGGACCTGGGACAAGTCTATGCCACGGTGCTGGCTTTTCCTTTTTGTTACCACCTCATCTATTCCCCTACAAGAAGCTCAGAGGCACACGCATTGTTTTTCACAAATGCTGTTAGTGTAAGGATGTTTTGAAACCCTTAATGGAAGAGGTTACTTCTGGGATGGCCAGTGGTAAGGAAAGATAACAGTGAGACAGATAATCTCTCTAATAATAGCTGGAACACTCCAGCTATTGCCCCTTATTAGGTTTTGCCCTTTTCTGTCCTCTGAATTTATCATTTACACACAACAGTATTTTCTGCAGAGGTCCCTCAAAATATACAACCCAATAAACAAACACATAAATTATTAGTGTCGTAAAAACATCAGCTTTTTTTCTTTTTTTTTATTTTTCCTCCCTAGAAGTCTTGATGAGAATGTGTTGGAAATGTTTCTCAGCTGAAACAACAGCAACACATACTAAGAAACTCATCAGCAAATTCCTCTTTCTCCAGCAAACAGAGCGAGGGAGAACAACCTCCCAGTAGGATTTTTCAAAGGAAATATCTGAACGCAGCCCTCAAGCAGATTGGAAGCAACAGTCTGTGGTAAACAAAACAATTAGAAAGGTACTCCTTACCTGAGCTGCTTGGGGTGGTTTGAAATCAAACTGAGATTCCTGCTTTGGTTTGGTGTTGTTCCTGCTGTAATGAATAAGAGAAAGAGGGAGAGAGGAAAAATAGAGCTCATGGGATGTGAAGATGATCAAGAGGTAACTGAAGAGGGAGCATGTCAACATGCTCTCAAGGAAAACAATCTGACCTGGTCTCCTGTGGTATTTGCTGAGGAGTATGTGTGGTTGTAATTGTAGCAATTTTTTCTGCATTGGTCAATAAAGTAGCATTGGAGGATTCTGCAAAATAAATTTTTTTTTTTCATTATGAGTGAAAACCATTGGCTATTCACTGAAAATAAACAAGTTTTCCAAAGGTATTTCACTGGAAAGCATCATTATGTTGGTTTTAAATAACTTGGGATTGACTCAAATGTTTTAAATCCAAAAATTAACACGATAAAATCTAAGCTAAGTCATAGTAATTACGTATATGAAGATGTATAATCAACTGGAAAAAGAAAAGAAGAAAAATAAAATTGGGAAATCTGGATTAGAAACACCTCTGACCATCGGGCACACTCAGAATGAAGACTGACTTCTGGAAGAAGGGTTGAAGACAGTTTTGTCTGTTGTCTAACGACATGAATTCCAATCATTAAAGTCTCCAAATACAGTAGGTTGGCTGGATTAATTTTACAGTAGCAATAACTATTCCATGGATTATAAACTTAGCAGTGCTTCCTCTGTCAGAAACTGCAATGTTCAGTAGGATTGAGATGTGATTTATCTAATACCTCACAAGGTGATATTGAATGTGGCTAAAACCCAAACTTACTGAAACCCGTCTTTGAAATACGACCTGCTGCCACCTGAGCACTCAAAGCTGCACACAGGGACATGGAACCACCTCTACCAAATGCATCAGCAGCTCTAGGTACTGTTTACAGAAGGGCTCACCAAGAGAAAACTGAGAGCAGGACTAATTTCAAAACTCAATTTATGCGAAGGTAAAGGGCACTCAGCCCAACATCAGCCTGTGCAAATGCCATATTTCTCTATGCACAGAAAGAGGTGCCTCCAGGAGATGTCCTCTCTCCTGCTTCACAAAACTGGGAAGGGTGTTCCTGTAGGCACGACCGAAAAGGGACTATTTAGGTGTCCCTCATAATACAGCATGGCAAAACAGTCTCTTTGCCATTTTTGAGC
>JAOXNO010000003.1:8679334-8697249 GCA_028565335.1 Limnodromus scolopaceus
GGCACGACCGAAAAGGGACTATTTAGGTGTCCCTCATAATACAGCATGGCAAAACAGTCTCTTTGCCATTTTTGAGCTTGATAAAGACTTCAATAAGACCAGAGTTAACCCAGAACTCATTTAAAATTTTGCCTAAAATTAAGGCCATGTACCTTGTTTCTTGACTGAATTTCTCTAGTTCCAGTTCTACTTAAAAAAAAAAAAGCCATCATCAGACAACAGCAACAAAAACCGGGTGGAAACATCTGGCTCTCCAAGATAAAATTACAAGGTCTTCTACCCTGCCCTTGTTTGCCTCTTAAGCTCCAGGCGTCTGGTAATTCGTTTTATTGACTATGGAGAAATCTGCCATTATTAAACAGAGTCCAGCTGTAATACAATATTGCAGAAATGGGAGATTTTTTGCGTGAATTAAGGAGAGGTGGTGGTCATAGGCTTATTTGGTCTTGGGAACTTATTTTGTTTCATGGATTTATTCTAACTGTGGAGAAATCTAGACGCGGTGAAGGCTTTTCCTTTCTGTAGCTAATGCATGTCAAGGGAAACTCAGGAAAATGGAAAGAGAAAAAAAGAAGCATTTAAACAGATGGGTGCAGCGAGAGCACAGCTCCTTTGCCTGCAGCGCTGTGCCCAAGTGAACATCCCCAAACCCTCAGCATATGGAGCTGTAACATCTTCCAGACCAGAGCTGGCTTGTGTCCAGTGGCTCCGAGAGCGAGAGAGGCTCCTGGGCCTGCCTGCACCTCTCCGGGTAGGCATGAGCAAAACATGTCCTTGTGAGAACGTGCCGCTGACAGCTGGCTCGTGTAAGGAGCCGTGCCTCCGTGTGCTTACACTGCTGGAGTTTAAGAAATAATCCTGTGTATTTTGTAAAGATGCCCTGATGCTAAAAGTGGTCTCCAACATAAGAAGGCCGTGAAACACGGTTTAAGTGTTCTGGATTCATCCACAACGAAAGCCTCTGAAATCCTCCACAAATATTTGGAGATCTGATGTAGATGGGCTTCAAAGAGAATGCGAGATTCCTACCCTTTAGTAGGTCACACTAAGAATACCAAGCAGAGCAACAACACATCTTTGGTACAGATGTATCTTCACGCCACTGTACTGCATCTATCTTTAGCCCACCCTATCCCATCAGTCAGGAGTTGTGCATAATTTTGCTAGCTTTTTAGCCACGGGTTCAGGACGCGTGCCAGCCACCATGCAAAAGTGGAACAGAACACAAATACAACAAAAATTATCTCTAGTAGAATTACACTTGTACTTCCTAAATCCTATATATTTCATTGATTCTTTGCCCTGTTCTGCCCTAGAACACTCAGACACCAATTAAATGCCTCATCTAAGCTTGTCATCTTTCAGCATTCTGTATCCTTGCTGGTAGCACATTAAACTATAGTAATTTCATTGCGCATACACTCCCGCAATGGTCTATGCCAATGAACTGGTGCAAGACTTATTACAAAGCAAAAACCCTTTGTGTTTTTAATAATGTTAGAAGAGATTAGCAATGTGAGTTTCTTGTGAGTCTTGTGGTGAGCCTTAGTTTCACATTTATCCGAGAAGCACAGCTTCTGATTTATTTCCGCCTCCCCCTTTAAGTACACTATCAGACCATTTAGATTTACCAAAAAAGCACCTCAAAACCAACAAAAATAAGACTACAAATCAACAAAAGCACCCGAAGATAACAAAAAGATAACAACATTAAGGCAGATTTCTTAAATCTCATGGGTTTTAGAGCAAAACTCTCAGCAACTTTGAATGTCTGGTCTTACTGGCTTTTGGAAATTAAATTGAGGTAATACTATGCAGAGTTGGCCATCCAACTTGGAATTTCAAAGGGACAGTAAATAAAAAGACCTGAAGTCTGCATTGCTACGAGAGAAAAGAGATGACTCCGCTAAATTACTGCTTTCCAACTTCTCTAGGAATACCCAATGTCAGTCACAGCTACAGATCTCCCTTCTAACCTAAGCAATTTAACATGGTCTTTTGTACACATATTTGCATGAACAAGACTGGGTGAGCATTCACATCAGGAGGCTATGTTCCTCTTAAAAAATCTTAAACCATTCAAAAGATATTTATTTCTTATATATTTTTGCCCTTGAAAAAACATAAATATATTTATTCAAAGATTCACCTCCCTTGATTTTGATCAGATACCAAAATACAGGTAATGAACAATTCTTCTCCCAGTTTACTTTCCAAAATTGGCATGCACAGGCCAGCTCAGATGTTAGCCTGATTCACAGCCATTTTATTATTCATGAATAGTCAATTTGCTGGAAGCAGCAAAGGATCATATACCATTTGACCTGGTAGCTACTAAACAGTAGGAAAATAAAGCCTTTAAGCAAAACAGATTACCCTAAACAGAAATAATTTATAACCAGATCATTTTTCAACATGGCTTGTTTTTACAGATAGCACATTCGTGCTCTGTGGGGTAACAATATCCATGTTTCAGATTAGAAAGTGTGAGAATTACCAAGTGCTTCTCACTGGAAATCACATAATGTAACTTCTTCATTCCGCTTTACAGGTACCAGGTTCAACTCAGCCATATTTTTCCAGCCTTTCCTTCAAACTTCATCATGCTTTCTCTATATTTAACGGAATGCAAATGAAGTCCCGTACAACTCTTAAGAAATGCTCTTTAGCACTGTATAAGAGCCATCAAATCTTATATCCGTGGATTCAGCTTCAAAAGAGAGGAATGTAAAAGGATTTCTGCCTAACGAGTTCTCCCTATGAACCCATCCACGGCAGAGCAGGACAATGAAAGAACAAAATGCTTAGAATTTAGAATGACACCAATTTTAGTTCTGTTACAGATATTTTACAAATATTTCTTCTCCATTCCTATTTGGCATCACAGCTAGGGATCAATTTAATGAAACTGATAAATGACACAGATCCTAATTTTTAATGACCTGAAACTAGTACCAGGCATCAGCATATTATTAGGAATCCTGCACTTTCCCTCTGATCTGAAACAGTGAGATCCTGTCCAGGGTAACTCTTACAATGATCGGCTGCAAGCACAGAGCAGCTCCAGAGCCATCACCATTTAACAAACTCATTTCAAAATGTACTGAGCTGGCTCCCAAAGCAACTTACCCGGAATAAAACCAAATCTTCTTTTCAAACAGCTTAAAACATGACAAAGTGTTTATCCCTTTCTGTGATCTCTTTACTCTATAGCCTGCTTGTGTATATACAAAGCTTCAGGAATCCCACATATTAACGAGTGATTCCCACATATTCTAAAGCTGCATTATTATCCTAAGAATCAAATCAAAGTGTACAGAGATATGCATCGAATTTACAGAAGATCATTTTAAGGAGGTAAGTGGAAATAAAGAATCAGCACCTCCTCGTTTTAAAAAAGAACTCCCATTTCTACAGAAAGAAGCAAAAAATAAAGCTATGGAAGACTCACAACCTCCCTCACCGCTAATTCCCAAAGTAGGAGTGGAAATTGAGTCCTCCATGACTTTGCAGCTCTGACTGATGCAAAAATCCCAGAAACAAAAGCAACGAGAGGGTCAGATAAGACAGCAGGAAACATATACTTTACCATCTCCTGGAATGATGCGCAGGGTAACGGTGTTTCCCGCTTCCTTAATGAGGTTGACGATGTCTGAATGCGACTTGTTGGTGATGGAGCACCCATTCACAGCCAAGATCCGATCGCCTACTTTCAGCTTGCCACAGCGGTCTGCGGGACTCCCTTCAATTATCCGACCTATTTTGTGAGGCATGGCCACACATGCATTTCCCGCTTTTGTATTGGTTTGGGGGATTGTTTTTGTTTTGTTTGTTTGTGGTTTTTTTTGGTTTTTAATTGTTTACACACGTGGGAATATGGTGAAGGGGAAAAGGAGAAAAAGGGTTGAAAAGGGAAAGAGAAGGTTAAGGGTTAATTAATTAATGCATCAAGCAAAAGTTATTATAGGATAGCTTTGCTGCCAGTGTTCAAAACATTGGCAATCAACTAGTATGAGTGCACAATACTTATTTTACAAAAAGGTGTTTTGTTAATCACTCAAAACTCCCCCCGCCTTGATTTCTGTTAAAAAATGGTGAGATTTTTATAGACTACAACTGCACTTAACAGCCCCATCATAACCCAAATCCCCATTTTATTTTTGAACAAAAAAAAAATTGAAACTGTTTGTAGAAAACACAACCTTCCTCCTCCAAGATTACAACAGTGTCAGCCTCTCTAGGCTTTCCCTAAGTCAACTGCTGTTCAAGCTTCTGCCAATGTTTTGTTCTTTCTCAGTTCAGAAAGATAAAATTGTTCTAGGCCTGGGAGGGAGCGCGACTCCCTTTCTACCACGAAGATCCAATCTATCAGCGCTGCATGGGGAAGCAACACGAAACGGTTTTCTTCCATCGTGAATAAAGGTACTACCAGGGAAGGTACAGGACCACTACAGATGGGCCAAGACTGACAAAGGTAACCTGTTTGGTGCAGGCATCCACCTCAACCCTTCCCCTTTTATGATCTTACACGGCATCAGGATGGGAGCTGGGAAGGAATAAGGACCTCAGATACCTCTAAAACCACACACAAAACCACTGAGATGCCTGACACACAGAGCAAGAGCACTTTAGGATGAATGTGTTTGGGAGACAAAACTCTACTCCAGTTCCATGCAATTGTTTGTCCCAAAAACACAGGATCATCCATAAACTGCAGAATTGGGACACAGGGGATATACAGCTTCTCTCAGATATAAATCCATTGGGCTTTTGTACGGCTTCCTTACATGGGCAAGAAGCCCTCAGGCAGGCAGGAAATGGTTCAAACCATGAGGTATAGACAGTGGTCATCTAACACTTTGCATCCACAATACATTCACCCTCAAGATACACTCTCCCATCTGTGCTATAGTTTCTGTTTGATTAGTAGTTTTAGAGATATACACATGACAACACTAGAAAGACCATAAAGAAGAAAAGGTTAAGAAAAGGACAGTGAGGTGAGAGAACAACGTTGGAAAGATGCAATGAAAACTGGCAGAAAGTGTTAATATTAATTGCAAATGGTGAGGGGATTTTTTTTTTTTTTAAATTATTTTATTTTACTCTGATGTTAGAAATGTAAAATGTAGAAATAGATGTATTTCTCTTTCTGGAAATACAAAGACCCATCCAGTTAAAAGGCTCTTTTGAGGGTATGAGAAATGAGTTCCTACTCTATCCAATCCACTGGACACAGAGGACAGAGCCCACACCAAAGCGACCAAGGTGGGTTTTAGAACCAGTTTGGCCCATCTCTAAATACTACCCATGAAAGAAAAAAAACTACAAAGAAGGTCCAAAGCAAGCACCACACAGCAGAGGGAACGTTATCTCATGCAGAGTATTAGGAAAAAGCTGAATACACTTGAAAAAAATTAAAGGAAAAAGAGTCACAGATCAACAGATCTCCATGAGGAGCCCCTGCACAGAAAACTTCCAGTTAGCGAGTATCTTGGGCTAAAGCAAACGCAACTCTTTACAACCTCAGGCCAAAGTTTCTCTGCAGAAAAGAGTTAGAGCACAGTCTTCATACAGCAAAAGTTATCTACACACACACGTTTGCAAATACTTTCAGAAGACAAAAGGTGTAGCTTAAATTCAGTTTAATCTACATTGCATCACACCATTGTGTTTTGGCACCAAAATAACTATTCCGGAAGAGCAGTTTCCAGCAGCAAGGACAGTGTGAGGTAGCCTAGCATCTGAGAACTGACAGAACTCAATGCACCAGGTCTACGCTAGATATTTCCCCCTTCAAATCTCTCCTGCCACGACTGCCCAGAACAGTGCTAGAAATGGCCCATTCTATATCAATACCAGCAAAGGAGGGGATGCTCCCTTTATTTATTAGTAACGGCACTGCCGATGGGCAGCGGCAGGAAATTTCTGAGAAAAAAGCCTAGAAAAATAAGTGGGAAAGGCCGCTTCTTGCCACATGCACCTTCGTGCCCCAGGTGCATTTGAGCTGTACAGTGATACTGCAATGTATTTTGTCCACCGACCGCAACCCTGCTCTGAGCAGTAGTGTGAAGATGGCCAGGGTACTCCTCTTTCCTTTTCCCCTCCATCCCTGTCACACGCCACAGACTAACAGGGAGGGAACGCCTTCTTTTTCCCCTACAAAGTATAAGTGGATGCTGCCTCTTGCCCTTTTGGGGGAGATGGAAGGGGAAGAAAATAACATCTCTGACTGGTTTCCCCCTTGCAATGACATTTCTGCTCTAGAGCAGCTGTTCTGTGCGTACTTGCAGAACCAGCTTACGTACACCTCTTTTGTAGCAACACCTGGAAACGGGTGTCTGCCTAGCAGAAAAGACTGTCTTCAGAAAGAAACCATCACCACTTCTATTAGGGCAGGATATTAAGTGTGATATCACATGAATTTCATTTCCCCCAACTCTGAAGAAATGGATTTGGGAAGAGGTGGAATGGATCAAAAGCATCCTGATTTTTTAACAGTATTCTCCATTTTATGTCTCAGCAGCAAGCACTATTAATTAAAACTTTTCAGCTATCAGCATGCTCACTCCATAATGAGGATCAGAATAACCCTGACTGCCAAAGAGAAGTTAATCAGTTTAAGCATTACTGCTTTTAAATCAACTGGCTCAATTCCACCATCAGGAGAGATATTTCATTCCACCTGCTCCATTTCTGCATTAGCAACCAACATCACTGGGGGGGATCCCCGGCTGCTCTTTTGAGAGCAAGCCCCAGAAAGGCATCCAGCGAGGGACAGCCGGAGCTTCAGGGAGCATCAGGAATTGCCATTGGTGGCATTTTGGCTCTTCAGGTTGGGATTTCTCATTTTGCTGTTCTCGACTCAGTGCTGAACAAAACCCAGGAGGCAAACACCTACCAAGTCTTCGCCTCCCATTAAGCCATTAATTACATTAATTAGGGCATGCTCACGACTTTTAATTAAGCACTCGCCTCCTTGCGCTGCAGCGCTCAAATCTGCGTCTCATTCGAGGGCGCTTTTCAAAAAAAAAAAAACAAACCACAAAAGCCCAAGACTTACCGAACGTCGTCCCTGCTTCTGGCCTGCTCACCGACGAGACGATGACGAAGCCGAACCCCTCGTTTTCACCGCGGCGGATTTCCACGTCGTAGGGCTGGACCACGGCACTGACGACACCGCTGCCCCCGCCACCGCCGCTGCCGATGCCACTGGTGCTGCCGCTGCCCGAGCTGACGGTGTTGAGGGAGTTCTGGCTGCCCTGCGGCGTTCGCTTCTCCTCCGTCAGCGAGGCCGGCTGGTTGCTGCTGTGGTGGGAAGAGGCTGGGGATGGGACTTCATTCTCTGCCTTGGGAACTGGGGAGTTAAAAAAAGACTGCCTGAGTAAGCCCCATCATTCAGTGCTTGAAAAGTGCCATCCACTGAGAAAAAGGTGAGAAAATAAAGCATGGCCAGAGTGACAAAGGACTCTGTCTCCTTTCAGATGTCACCACCAACAGCTCTGTTTGGTGATGGCAATGACCACACATGTTCATCCTCTCCAGCGTATGGTCCTGCAGCCAAAGCCTTTCGCTGCTGAACCACAGCAGCAGTACAGTTAAACCAGCGCGGTGCTGCGCGCTTGGACGCTCTGTGGCCTTTTAAACCTGGATTACATCAGTTCAAAGGTGCCTCCTTTAGGTAGCACATCCCCAATTCACTTATATATGTGCAACCGTGTGTATGTGCATGTGCCATGAGGAGAGAGACTAATATCAAATACCCATCACTCAACACCTGTGTGGTTTTTAACTCAATGCTATCAGTTGCTCTAACTGCCTTTGGTTAATGTGATCTTAAGTGATAATAACCGCCCATACTAAAGCAAAACAACTTGTGAACCCAGCTTTTCTGGATGGAAGAACCAGCAACTATCATCTGTAAGGTCTGGCACAGTCGGGAGGAAACCATTAAACTTTACTAACTTTAACATTAATATTAAACAAGTGTTTAACAGCAGCTGAAGGTGGAAGCGATATTAGTTTAAAATCTAATCAGCTACCACAAGGCTTGAAGAAATCTCAAAAAAATCGCTTAGTCCACGCTCTGCTCGAGTCAGGGCCAACTATACTTACTGTCAGTCCTGACAGATGTTTGTCTAATCAGCTGTTAAATATCTCCCCAGGCAATCTATTGGTTGCAATATCTAACTTAAATCTTCCCTGCTGCAACATAAGGCTATTATTTCTAGTTCTATCTAGCAGGCATATGGAGAACATATTATTCCCTTCCTCTTTGCAGCAGCCTCTTAGAGTCTTGGGGAGTTTAACACCTCCTCCCCCTTCTCTGCTTTAGGCTAAACAATCCCAATTTGTTCAATATTTCCTTGCAGACCATGTTTTCTAGAGCTCTCCTTATTCTCACTGGTCCTCTGGACTCCCTCCAGTTGGGCTCTCTCCAACTCAAACATGTCTTTCTTGAAGCGCTGGACCATATTGCAGCTAAGCCATCGTCTGCTGGGAAATCAGGAGAGTTCCCCCTGCCTACATCCCAGCATTGTGTTTTTCTTCACCTGAGGCAACCTCAAGTTGAAGCTTGTGGCCCACAATAGCTTCCACATCTTGCTACTCAGCCAGTTCTCCACACTCCATTTGCACAGCTGAGAGCAGCATATTGCACTTGTCTCTACCGAATGGCTGCCTCCACTAATCAGGTCACTTTTCCAATTTGGTGAACCAAGATTAAGTTGAAGATCTCAAAAGCAACACGAAAATGGATGCCAAACAAAATCCAAACCTGTTAATTCTACAAATTAAGAAATCAGGAGCATAAACTTTCCCCAATATTAATCTCAAGACATGGAGTACCCATTTAGATACTGGCATATAGATGACAGGACGAATAAGGGACCAAAATTCAAGAAAAGGCTTCTCTACAAAGTGATGCCGGAATTAAAAGCCTGCAAATATAAGGTGAAAGAAAGGATCCTGAATAATTTATCCCAGAGTAAGTGTCCACATTTGAAATGATTCAGAAATAGCTCGGTCTGGAGTAACAAGCCCCTGAACGAAATACCAAGAGATCTCTCATGCATCTAAATCTTTTATGGTAATTTTCAGCCTGGAGGCTGTAAAACCAGATAGAAAATCTACGCTCAAAAACAATACCAAAATTCAGCTGCCCTTCCCTTCCTCCCAAAGCTCCTAAAGCTTCTCTCACATTGGCAGCCCTTTGTCAGGAATGAGAGAGGCTATTAGAGGAGAGACATAACCTGGAATTTAACCCACAATGGGAAGAAGGAAAGAAATGAGAAGTGAACATTTATTTAATATTGTATGGAAGGAGCTCAGTCCTGGATAAGAATACAGAGCTATTTTAGAGGTACTTTTCCAGTCCTAACTTCCACTGCGGGCCTAATTTTGAACCTGAATGTTATTTTGATGCTCTTTAAGATGAAAGTACATCACTGTCTATTTTTCTTCTGATGCTTAAACTTGAAAAGCTATATAATATCCTTTCTTCTGAATAAGTGAGCTAAACCAAATCCCACACTTGATCTCCCTAAAGGGGCTCACAAGAAGGGGCAGCACCACAATGTTACTCTCCAATATTAAGCATAAGGTTCCATGTCATTTAGAAAGCTCATGCCCATGGCTTCATTTTCTTTACTATCAGGACATCCTTCTATCACTAATCTGGGTGCCACCATGCAGTGTCACTTCTCTCTGCATCTTTGCCTTTCTGTCAAACTCTTTTTTTGTCTGTTTAGACCATAGGCTTGTGCAGTGTGTGCGCAATGCCCACCACAACTTGTAATACAGAAATCTCTCTCTCTATTACAACCAACACACACCCCCTGCACTACCAGAACCAATGACGCTTACAGCTTTGCATCCTGTGGTTAGTTGACTACATGTTGCAACCTCAATTGAAGATTTTCCTGTTTCTGGGACCTCAGCCACCACACATCAATACCCTCACTCGCTCTCTGCCCTTGCCTCCCCTCCTGTGGACTCTTCAGCATCTTTTCCCTCATTCCCAGTTTAAGGGCGGCTATCAGGCAGCACAGTTATTTTGGGAAGTAAACAGAAAACACAAGCAATCAGGCAAAGTGTCTGTTGCTGCATGAGTCAAACTAAAAACGGTATGTTGCAACTGAACAGTTCCTCATTTTATCAGAAACCTTCAGGAAGACCAAGGAATCCAACCGAGACTCAGAGAGTCTTGACTGGAAACAAAATATTTGAAATGTATTTGATTAAGAACAAAAAAAAGACTAAGAATAGGCAAAAGAGGAAGAGTAACACCACATCCCCTATGTTTTCCAAGCATTACAAGGAGGAGCTTTTTTTTCTTTAAACCTTTTGGTGAACAGATGGAGTCTGGCAAGAAAATCTACCCCTGCAGAGCGACACCGCAGCCTACCTGTGTAAACCACTTTGCGCCTGACGGTCAGATTGACATGACCTTGTTTGGCTGCCTGTTGCATAAGCTGGACGACAAGCTGGTGCGATTTCCCGACGACAGGCGTCCCATCCACGCAGATCAGTTCATCACCCGATCTCAGGCGGCCGTCAGCATCAGCAGCACCCAGCGGTACAATGTGACCGATGTAAATCTGATGGATTAGCACAAACGGGAGAAAGGAAGGAAAGAGAGGAAGGAAAAAAGGAAGGAAGGAAGGCAAGAAAAGAAGGCAAAGGAGGGGAGGGAGAAAAGGAGAAAGAATGAATAGTGATAAATGAGAAGTAACTCAACAGCCAGCCAGAAGCAAGGGGCACTGGTAGCTAGACACAATTTAGTAGGGACAAGAAATTCTTGACAAATGTCTGCTGGTCAGGAAAGTTGTTCCTGTGAAAGCAGCTCCATGTGAATATAGCCACGTCGCGAAACTGTAATATGTTGACATCTTGTTTCTTTAGGCGGTCCATTCACTCTAATGACAGATAGCCTTGGGAAATGTGTTCAACCAGACTGTGACCAGAGAGGCAGACGGTTAAAAGCACTGAGGGTCTTGTGAGAGAGGCTGAGATTGAGTTATCCTTTCAGTTGCCTCTAGGGTTTACAAGCTCCGTACCACTCGCCTGTCCACCAACTCACTCTTGGTTTATCTTCAGTGAGTTCTGTGGAGTTACTATAACATGAGAGGAATTCATAGCCTCTCTTTCCATAAATGAGCAAAATAATTTTGACAGGGAAATATGTGGAAATTTATGCTGTCCCTATGTGGCTTTGACCTGTGCAGCACATGAAAGACCACATGTTTTTATCAGGACAGCCACCACAGGCACTGGATTTATGTTAAAGAAGTTAAGCGAATTCAAGGAGGGAATTGAGGAAATAGACACAAACCTGACCAGGACATCCTTTCCTCAGTGTCCAGGCAATTTCAGATCTTTGTGTTTTCATTTGGGCTATCACAAAAAATAGGTAACAGCAGGAGAAGCCGAAACCATTTCAATTATAGGAGTTTTGGTTTGGTTTCTGGAGGGAGGGTGGGGAGGAGTTGTGGGATGTGAATTCATAGCTCGCTATTTATTTTAGTAGAGATGTCACGGTGCGGTTCTGCACATCTGTACATGCTACTGGCGCCATTCTGAAAGGTGTCACGAGTTAAAACAAGACCCCTTGTAGATGTACTCACAGGTTCTCCAGGCTCATTTCCACCTAGAATCCTAAATCCAAAACCGGTTTCCTTTCTCCATAGAAAGATATCCTGCTCTTGGTAATCTGGAACTGAAGGGAAAGAAGGAAAACTTAATTTTAAATCAAAACCCCACACCTTTATACCCAAATCAGAACTACTCTGATGTATGTATGGAGGGGTCTGCTGTCCAATTTTACCCTTTAAATGAAACAGTCTTGAATTTTTAGACATAATTAAGAACATTTATAGGTTCAAATACTAAAGGATTATTATTTAAATCACCACTAAAAATTACATGGTGGTTTCTACTTTCTAGGTGTCTACTTGTGACTTGCCATTTGTTTATCACTACAGTATTCCCTTCCATCAATATTAGCATCATTACCCAGTGTAAGAGCCTCTTCCAAATCATCAATAAATAAATGCGTACAACAGAGAATCACTCTGCCAGAAACAATACAGCTGCCTCCCCTTTCACGGGAGACAAAAGAGCCACTTGTTATAACTTCTACTGTTTAATTAACTTTCACAAGCACAGTTTGCTATCTGTCTACTGACACTGCTTTAAATAACTACGGGACAGATCCCCAGTCGGAGTGAAACAGAAAGGCTCCACTGGAAGCAAAGCAGCTCTCCTGACTCTCACTTGCTTGAGTACGGGTTCCGTAAAACCACCGAACAGACTAAACCAGCTGGAAACATAAAAAAGCTCAACCTTACTTACTGATTAGTATGGAATGCCAGCAAGGTTTTTACAATGAATATTACATACAGTGAAGTACTAACCTTGAAGTGCGGTTGAACAGTAATGTTTTATATTAACGTATTCATGCTTGCTTTCATCCCTTTCTTAAAAATGCAAAATTAATTGCTAACACTAAATCATATCAGAAGACAACTTCAGGTTCATTTAATATTTATTGGTTAGTATCTGTAACATTGACTAATTTTGCAATGATCCCCTCCCAAAATTTATAATTAATGATAAAAAAGAGCTGTTCCTTTACAAGTCAGCTGCCTGAAACCAAAGTGTATCATTCAGGAATGTAATTTAAGTAAGTGATACTCAGGCATGGGATGCAACACATTTAATGAAACATCATCTAATTTTCTGTATCTATGAGCAGATAAACTGGTTGTTCTCCATCGACACCAGTGATTGTCAGACTGGGCTCTAGCTGCCTTTTACACGCTTGGTGCCTGTTGCGCAAAGGCTCAGGTCTAGTCATCTGGTGCTTTTCAGAGTTAAAATTTTTGGTTAGTTCTGATGCTCTCTCTTCAATAACTCAACAGGTTTAAAATATAATATGAATTTAAGATCTGGGAAAACGAAAAATTAAAAGAATGGGTGAGCTCTAAGGCGCAGATGTCTGCTTTGATATTTTCATTCAAATTGGTTTTACATAGAATATTTTCACATTTCAATTACTGGCAGTTATAAACGAAGCTTAAGACCTGTCCACGCTACCTTCACTGAACTAGAGGGTAATTTTTGTCCGGATGCAATTTCAGAATAATCGGGCGATAACCACGTCGGAAGCCCGCGTGGTTCATCGGTTCAGGCGAGCTGGCTGAAGGCAGCTCACCACCAGCCAGACGCGCGGCACAACAGCACAACTCGGAGAATGAATTAATTGGCGTTTGTCGCTGCCTTCAGCGAGGGGGAGCCTGAAAAGCAGACACGTTCGGAAGCGCCTCTCCAGCACTTCGCAGGCTTTTTTGGCAAAGGCTGGCCCCAACCAATTAATAGTGTGTGTTGGAACTGTCAGAGGCAAAATGGCTTCTGCAGAGAGCTACAGCGTGGGCCCGTTTCCTCAGCATCTCTCAACACCTTCCCATTTGTCAAGTCTCCAGCCTCACTGAACGATGCCTTATGTTCCTGGTTCGGGTACCAGATAGCCAATTAACAGCCACTGGGGCTAACGGCAAGCCGAGGTGTAACGGTGGTGTCAAACCAAAGCAACAAAAAAAGACAAGTCTATACCCAAAGAAGCAAATTCATGTAATGCTCCTTCCGCTGGAAGGGTTTCAGAGGGGTGAAACACAGATACCACAAACATACAGACAACACACATTTACACAGCATGAGTACAAACTGAACAAAACTCCTTTTACCGCTTTTTCTGCAGTTCAGTGATTCACTGGCACGGCCCAGGAACCCCCATCCACCTCTGTGCTTCCATACAGCTCAGGTGGGACCCCCTGTGGCTCTCTGTACTGAAGAATTACTTCAGGTTCTCCATTAATTGGTAGCGCTTCAGAGGAACCACTTTCCTTACTTAAAGGGAAAATTTCATGCTGATGTTGAAACTTTGTTGAAAACGAATGAAGAATGGCTGCTCGGAGTTATTCATTGTATCTTTGCACCTTGACCTGATCTCAAGCACGTCTGGCTCTTTCTGAGAAAAATATGTATGTGGCCCAAATGGGTAAAACCTGCCAGTCTGCTCGTCCTGAATTAAACCAGAGCATTTGGAGAGCGTCGCAGAAGTGGTAAGAGGAGTTCTGCTGGGACCATGAGGAGGAATGGAAGGAAAGGCGAGTGCCACAGCCCCGTCGAGGAGCCATGTGGGCAAACTCACGAACGAAATGGGAAGATGATGCCCCCCAGAACCCCCTACGAATCGGCCGCTGGCCAGTACACAGTAAAGCAGGTACTTTGCAGCTTTGTGGCTAACCTTGGCGTACGGCCCTGCCAGACTCCCTTGGTGATGAAGAGCCCCCCGCCACAGAGCAGCAATGACACCAGAACAAGACATCACAAGACACAGATACATTCTCGGCACAGTCTTACATTCTCCAAAACTCGTGGAATTGATTTCTCTCTCTCTCTCACCCTTGCTCAGTCCAGTTGCAGGCGAAGGTGACATAGCTGTAATATTAATTTTACAATTTTGCAAAGCTTAATGTATCTGCTTTCTTGTTAGTTCATTTAATTAATTTTGACTGTATGGGCCATGTTAGGCTTTCATGCATAAATTGCTAAGGTTATAGCTACCATGGATTATGACATACTAAGTTTCACATCTATTTGCACATGCCTGTGTACATGTGGATATATAATGCACACACATATGAATTTATACATTTATGCACATGCATGCAATTATATTTGAAGAACTCTTTTGTTCTCCTCAGAGGAAGAATCTCTTTGAGAACACCTTAAAAATACTTTTCTACAAAAAAAATTCCACCATCATGACACAGTCATTTTTCCAAATGGAAATATCTTTTTCTAACGTTAAAAGAAGTTCTAAAATACACGGTGATGAATACTGAAAACAGTGCTTAATTAGAGGTCATTTTAATCAAACTTTCCTATACAAACTTTAGCAATTATCTTACAAGTTATATAAAAAAAAAATAGGCCCAGTGTGATATCAGTTTCAACAAAAGATGGATTCAAAACTAATCAGGACGAGTTTCCTTTAGTCACCAGCTCATTTGAGGCAGCAGCTCTTTCAATGACTCATAAGCTTGGCAAAGTACAAAAGTTTTAAGGCCCAGATTCAGCAAAGTATATAAGGACAAGTCTGAAATGAAGAGTGAATAGTCTCACTGAAGCTGATGGAGAGTTTCAGCGTTGAAAAGTCTTGTGATTTAGCCATAAATCTCATGAGATTCCATATTTGCAGGAAAGCCCTGTTTTCTAAACTATCCCACTGCAGGAGGGTTCCGGTTTTTCTGTCTTTTCCTTTCACTCAACCCTTCTGGTGGCATGCAGAGCTCTGAAAAGATGGCTTCAGCATGTTCTTGATGAGATGACCAAGTTCTGCCATGGAAGAAACCTTGGGGAAGGTGCGATGTCTTGACTGAGCCATGGACCAGGCTGGTCCAGACGAGCACCAGCAAAGCTTGCCCACGACCCAGCTCTGCCGCACCATGTGCTGCGAGTGCTACGGTCTCTTTTAGCAAGACATTCTCTGAGGGCACGGACACATCTGGGTGCCCAAGTGTTGGACTGTAATGCTTGTCTCCTATTAATATAATAAAAGGACATAACCCTACCAAAGGGCTTTTACTATCATCTCTAAAGTCAGTCTGATCAGAAGGCAGCTGCAATTCCCTGAGAGCATTTTTCTTTTCTATTTCAGGGAGAAAGTATCTAATGTTTGGTATCATTGTGCAAATATTTGTAATTCTGTGTAATTGCTGATGAGTGAACGCTACACACTGGGGTCAAGACTTGTTTGTATTATTTTAATTAGACGTGGGGAGAGAAAATCCTACCAAATAAATTATGTGCCTGAAAATAAAATTCAAATATTAACGATAACTTAGAATATTTTAAAACCTTTAAAAATTATCTATCATGTTCTGCTTTACTTTTAATTAAATGCTTAAGCCCTTCAAAGGGATTCATTAACACATCTGCAATTCAGATTAATTCATTTTGTCACTGCTGTTTTGACAGATGGCCATATGTAGGATACGGTATTTTGCAAAGCAATCAGGCCACATGAGAAAAATTTGACAACAGATTGTGTTAATCTTTAAGGAAGTTTAATAATACATTGAAAAATAAAAAACATATTATAAAAATAAATTTTCAATAAAACAGTGCGAGAATTCAGAATTGTGGTTCTCTGATAAACTATTCAATTGCTGTTTCTCTCACTGAGTGCTCTTCATGTGTGTCATTCCTGGATCTTGGAACCACTTCAGTGCTTAAACCTTAAGGGTTTGTCCTTCTCTCTGATTCATGTGCACAACTCCCACTAGCAGCAATGAGTTACCCAGAAAAAGGAGCTCAGGCAGCTAAAACTTAGCACCAGCAAAGAGCGTGCATTTGTTATCGCCACCAAATGATCTGTTTTCAGATTCCCTTAACACAAAGCTGGCTATTCGCAAAAGTCTTAATCCAGCAAAGAATTGTGACTCTGGGCCAGATTGCAGCAGGGCATTTGAGCTCAGCTTTAGCCTTAAAGCATCCGAGGTCCCTTTGGGTTTACAGCTTGAAAATAAGCTTCCTTGGACCGGAGCCCAAGCACCCAGCACCTTGCAGGCCTCATCCTCTCACCCGGCGGAGCTGCAGGTGAAGGAACTTTAGCCTGGATTTGTTGAAGAAAGTTGCTGTTCTTGTCTGCTGCCACTCAACAGACAGTTATGGAGCCGTTGCTTAACTTTGCATTATTAATTCTAGCTTAATTTTTCTTCTCTATTTTTTTTTCTTTCCCCTAAACAGGCAACGTCTGTGGCTCTCCTCCACAGAATCTGAGCACTTCCTGATATTAATATGCATATAAAAAAATAATACATGCTTTTACAAAATTATGGTTTATCTGCTGCTTTTGAACCAAATTCTGCTCTACCAATGGCTTCAGTGAGACAAGTCACAAGTCAAATACAGTCCTTTTTTATGAAATACTGATCCAAAAAATAGTCAAAGAAAGGAAGAATGTATTTTACTAATTCTGAAAAACTAAATGTTGCCTGTGTGCTTTCCGTGTCTACACCTCTGACAATTCTGTGATTATTATTATTAATGTTAATCACAGTGGGATGCACTCCCAGTGAAAAGGCAGTAGGTGGTCATTATAGATTCAGAACTTTTTAGAAACATCCTGGAGACAATGTACTCATATATTGAATGAAACCTCTTTATATTATTATTTTTAGATGAAAAAAAATTCTGTCTGGGCTGGGGCTAATGAATTCATCTTTTTGTGTCAACTGCACTTGAAAAATTGCACTGTGTTCTCTTTGTACTGAACCATTTCACAAATGGGACGAAAAAAACCACTGAAGATGATCTAATGATCTAAAATTTTGTCTTTTTTAACTTCATCGTATACTTCAACACAAAGGGTTGTTGCTGTTTTTCAGTCCACCTGCTCGGGATTCAAAACCCTGCCTCTCTGAAGAACATTTTATAGTCCTTTTCAGGTTTGCTAAAATTTAAGGCCATGAATCAACAGAGAGCAAGCCCAAGCCTGGGCAGCAGGATGATCTGGAAGAGCTGAGCTGGGACTCCTCAGGCAGTGGATGCTTCAAGGACCCTCCAAAGGCCCCTGTTACAGGATGCATCAGCCAATCTCACCACTGGCAACAGGGTGGCATCCTGCTGCTGTACATCAGGTACGCATTCAGTTCTGCTCAAGTCTTCATCAGAAGGATGCAGAGAGAGTCACACCTCACACCCAAAGCTATGGATGTCGTGGGAGAGGAGATGCCAACCTCAGTCCCAAAGCCAAAGGTTGCTCAAGCAAAGAAGAACACAATGATATGACTGTATCACTGCCAGCCAAAGGAGGCACTGGAGTTAAACTGAACTGCAGCTGGGTAAAG
>JAOXNO010000003.1:8697349-8711963 GCA_028565335.1 Limnodromus scolopaceus
AAGAACACAATGATATGACTGTATCACTGCCAGCCAAAGGAGGCACTGGAGTTAAACTGAACTGCAGCTGGGTAAAGGCATGAAGAACAGCACGTGTGGAGCAGACAGACAGTGAAACTGGAGGACCAGGGAATGGTTTCTCCCATTCCCCACTTTGTAGAGCTCCATGTCAGCAGAGCTTCCTACGAGTGGCCCAAGAGCCACCCAGTCGGTGCTTTGAGACTCACAGGGATGTGAGATGATTCACGTTCATAACAAAGCAGCCACCAATTGCCCACTTTTCAAGCAGACCAAACACGGGGGAAGAAACATCATGGCTCATCACTAGCTCCCAGGGCAGAAGAGGCGCCGGGCTTCAGCTGTGAACCACCGTCTTCATTTATGAGACTGGTGACAGGGATGAAATATGAGAGCTTGGTGAGGGAAGGAGAAGGAGCTGACCACTGACCTCTAAATAAAACCATCCGTCACACTTTGGGATCAGACTGCGACAGGAGATAGAGCATGTCCAACGGCCTTTTTCATTTAGACTATTTCTTTCCTGTTTTTCTTCACCCTTCATTAGGTGCAGCAAAGCCATGTCACTAGGCAAGAATGCAGGTTAATCCCCAGGGAATGTATTTCATTCCAGCTTGGGGTTGGAAATTCATAACTATTGGACACTCCTAGTGTCCAAGTGCTTACAAGCAGACATGACCATATCACGCTTCTACCATTCTCCAAAAATCCTCTATGAAACCAAGAAATCTCAGAAAACACCTTCCTGGGAAGGAAACGGCAATAGAATGAAAAGGTGGTAGAAAACAACTGACATCCAAACAGGTAGGTCTCATCTGGTAGAAGATGCAGGAGATAAGGATTGAAGCAATAGAATAGGATCAACCCTACTACAGAGATGCTGGACCACAGAAAGGCGAGACATGGAAGCTGAAGGGGTGCAGAAGATCCCAGTCTAGCAAAAGGCCCAAGCAGGAAGGATTTGGCACAGGGAGAGATGGGATGTGGGAAACCAGCGGGTCAAGAGAGAGTGAAAAAGTCTCTGGACGGGCTCTAATCACAGACAAGGATAAAACCTCTACGAGACACCTGCAGCCACTGAGGAAAGAGGGAGGACTTAGGACATGGTGTTGGAAGTGGACACGGAAGCGCGACTGCCAGCCTGTGCACTTCAGGATTTCTCCAGCTCAGCCTCGGGTTTTATCAGGAAAGACAGGCGGGAGTTAAGGCTGCTAAGCTGATACTAATGACTAATTAGTATGAGTTAAACAGTTAATTAGAAATTAGCTAAGTAGCTGCAGGGGGGGGTCAGAGGCAATGCCAGCACAGTGCCTACGGGAGCCACGTGAGCTGAGCAAGGGTAATGCTGGTGCCATGGGACAGCCTCAGCCTTGACCAGCCAGGCAGGAGAAGGAGGAGCTCTGCCGGGCTGAAGGGTCACCGTCCCTCAGCTCTTGCCCCTTTTTCCTGTTTCAGTGAGATGCACGTGCAAGTTCTGTCATTGCACTTTATAAATCAGCATGACCTGGCCCAAGAGCCCATGGGGTGAGCACACCTAATCCCTGGGAAGGGAAGGGGAGGGAAGGAGCGCGCAGAAGCTGAGACACCTACAAACTGCATTGCCGAGACATTCAATCCGAAGAGATGCATCTTCAGCCAAGAAACTGTGACTCATGATTTAATTTTTCCAGGACATAAGATTTCGAAGTGATTCATCTGGTCAGAAAAAAACAAGTCCTACCATTTTTCATTCTGGGGTAATGTTCATTTCATACTGGTTTTACCAATTTCCAGTTAGCACAATGAAATCAAACTCCAGGTGAGACTCTGACAGCACCAAGACTCTGAAGTTTCCTTTTCTGTAACTAAAGTAACTATTGATTTTGAAAATGAACCCCATACTCTTTAACTCTTTCTTTAAGAAGCTTTAACAGATTCCATCATCTTCAGCAGTGCAATTAAAGCAAAGCCAGCATGTTTATATTGTTTGCCGAGAAGAAACCGATTGAAACCATATTTATAGACTTGGAGCAGAGTCAAAGCCCCGCTGAACTATTAGCCAAGTGTGCAGATTATTAATTGCCATAAAAGCCACTTACAACATGCATTTGATATCTGTATTGTTAAAGTGTCCACTCTGGTCAAAGTAAAATGGCTCAGCTGGACTTTTTCCTCCCCAGAGTGAGACTGGAAAAGCATCTGATACGAATTTCAGCAAACTAAATACTTCCCCTTCTTACTGACATTCCTATGCATATCAGACAAGTCTCAACATCAAAAAAGAGTTTAGGATCTGGATAATGAACTTGGAAATTCTCCTTCAGCCTAATTTAAAAGCAAAAATAAAAAAAAAATAGGGGGAATAATGGTCTTTAATTTTAAAGGGATTTTTTTTTATTAAGCTTTGGTCTTAGTGCCCTTTCCTAGAGACGATCTAAATTCATTCCTCATCAGAGAAAAAACTGCACCTCTGTCAAGTAGATATCATTGACAAACAACAAATTAACAAACTAAAGCCCTATATTTTCAACATAAATCTAAAAGATTCAGTTCTTCGCAAAAGAAAATATACAGAGAGCAGCTGCCAGAGCCGTAGCCCTAGCAACCACACCTGCTTCATACTCACGTCGGCTTTCATACATGCTCCTGGACTGGGCCCAGATTTTGAATGGATCTGGCTTTTTCTGCCCAGAACTGTCCGGTTGATCCGCAGCCGGTGCCTCCGCGGCGGTGTAGTCCGGCAGCACCTGGGTGCTGTGAACGGGGGAAGCGGTGTGCCCGCTGCGGTGGCTGGAGACGCTGTGCTGAGAACTGTTTTGGCTGTCTTTCCTTTCAAGTGGTTGCTGTAAGGAAGAAAGCGAGTGGAAAGAGAGAGAACAGACGGTTATTGGTCTTTGAGTGGGTGTTTTCCATCAATTTTTCTCTTCTCTTCTTTGATCAGGGCTCCTGCATGCACATAAGTAAATATATAAATCACAGTTTTGCTGCCACTAGTTAATGCTGGGTACAGTTAAATTCCCCGATGACAGATTTTGATAGGCAGACTGACAGAAAGAGATATGCAAAACAAAGTCATTTATCATAAAAAAATATGCAGTTCTCCATCTCACACATAGAACAAATCTAAATCTCATTATAGGTTACTAGTTTCAGCGCACTTATTTTTTCCTACGTTAAGGCAGAGAAACTCAACAACCTTCTACTCAGATAACGTTAGGGTCTAACTGCAAGAAAAAGAAAAAATTACCAAATTTCACTGTGAAAACTTAAACAGTCCCTCTGAAACAGATGCAAGCACAACCCTTACTACGAAAGATCACTTTTCCTCTGCAGCTCTTGCATCCCCCACACCACAGCTGGGTGGACAACAGAGTACCACTTTCATGTCTCTGCTTCCCAGAGCATCCCCAGGGTTACAGCAGACCTTCACAAATGTGAAAATGTCTATTTGCAGTTTGATTTCCCTGTTTTAATTGAGCACATTAGAACAGGAAAAAATACATCTGCCTAAATTCAAGGCTTATTCAAAAGCAGTGTGTCAAGAGCTCTGTCTGCTCAATATTTAGCTAAGCGGGGTACGTAATTCTTAACTCAAATTCACAACGGTGTGCTCAAATGAAGCACAAGTCACATTTGCATAGCCAGGATTTGTACTGCTCAATATGCAGCTAAATCCTCCCTCAACAAGAGCTCCCCAAACTGTACAGCAAATGCTTTTTAATGCTCTTTTGAGATGACCTTGGGTTGGCATCAAGGTTGAGTCCAATCTCCCACCTGCTCCAGCCTGGGGAACTGGCACGTTCCTGAGGCTGCTGTGACGCAGAGGGGAGCTAGAAAAATTGCATCCTACAGGTTGTTTTTACAACATCCACAATTTCCTGGCTAAAAGGGGTCAGTCACTCGTACCAAGAAACCTCAGACAAAAATTTAAAGCCTCCTGCTTGCAGGGGGTACCCGAAAACTTTGCAACAGAGTGTCTGGCTTTCAGGGACTTCTTCATAGAACACGGAGCAGGAGGAGGGAGAAAAGCCAGTGGAAAACACAGGGCAGATCAGCACAGGGGACATGGAAGGGGGGATGGAACTGTAGTGCTCACAGGTCTGGGGACCCCCTCCCTTACTCTGAAAGTGAAACCCCAGGCAGCCCATGCTCCATCATAGGAGGGTTGAATTAATTACAGAGGAGAAAGTCACCGTATGGAAGTGCTCGCTTTTTGAGCCTTAACAATAATATTTTCTGGTTTGTTTGGGTTTTTTGCATGTATTTTTAGGTTTACACTGAAAAAAAACCCCAGCTCCCACAGCCCAAATGACTTTGACCTCACAGCCTTACATTTGAATTGTTGATCCACTACCAGCACTTCTAAAAATGATATCTTGATCGACTAGAATGTGAAATTGCCTTTGTCCTTTAAAGCAATTTTGAACAAAGCATACCTGCTGTGATTACTTATCTGCAGACTTTCAAATACAAATATCTGAGCCAATTTCAAACATTTTTAGCTTTTTAAGTGGTAAAAGAAGCTAATTCACATGCAGCCCTTCAGGTTTTAAATGAAGCCATTTTAAAACATCTATGCTGTGGATAATCACTCCTTTGTAACTCAAAAATATAAAAAAGAAAAAAACACTTTACAACTCTCAGTCCAGCCATCTGGATTGTTTTGTTTGTTTGGCTAAACTACTAAAATAACTACAAGCATCCTGTGAAACTTCAGGCCAATCTCACTGGAAATAGCTGGTTTACAGAAGCTGGAGTACGGGGACTAAAATGTGGAGCTTTATTTAGCCCTTGGGGAAATGTTGAGAACTCTCTGAAAACTTTCTGGTTTAAAAAGAAACAAAGTTTGAGCTTTAAAATGTGCTCTCACTTCATGATATAAAAGGTCTAAATACTGAACAAATGATGATTTCTGTTTCATATTTGGGTTACAAATGGAAGTGTGTTTCTCAAGCAAAACCACCTCTAATTAAACTAGAGTTGCAATTAAAAATACACAGACATTTTGCAAGAAATAGGGGAAAACTTCTTCAGAGGGACAGTTGCTTTTCCAAACAATAACCCCTTCAAAAAGCCTGAAACATCCCTGTTTAGTAGTTGAAGAGGGGAACAGAGAAAGGGAAACACAACAGTGAAAATAATTAATATATGTAATTGAATTAATTCAAGACAGTATTAAACAACTTTCACATCACCAAATGAGGTTTGGGGCCAAACTTCTGTTCACGTGCTGCAGCAGCTTCAGCACATCAGCATCACCAGGATTCGCAGGGGTCCGATGGCCCTGCTCTCTGCGGTGCTCCTGCAGTGGGGACTGCCCAGATGAAGAAGTTTGTGCCTTGGGGCAAAGGTGGAGCTTTCCCAAGACAGATGAACTGACCAGACGCCAATGAGAGGATGGCTTCCCATCTCCTGCCTTGTTCCTAGCTTTGGGGGAGATCCTCCTGGGTTCGGATCTGACTGCCCGGCTCACACAGCTCATACACAGGCAGGAAAGCAGCTAAATCAGGGCCAGATGAGTACAGGGCTGTTTGGTGACAAACCATTGCAGAGTGGGTGGGCCAGACCTCACCTGGAGATGCTGGTCATGTCCTTCAGTGCAAACTAAAGCAGATCAGCTGAATAGAATCATATTGACTTCTGACAGTAGCTACATGGGGCACTGAACTACCCAAGTCAGCAAGTGCACCCCTGGCCCCCCAGAGTCTGTGGTCTTCTCCAGAGCTGTTGATAAGCATAAATACCTTGCCAGAAAGACTTTTGGCCAAAAGTGCCTAGAACTCAAGACTATGAAGACTACCTTGAGTCCAAGTAGGCAGACTGCACACCTAAACACAGGTGATAGGAAAAAACAAATGCCTTGGTACTGTATTACAGCCACGACAAAATAAATACATGGAAGTTTGGAGTTTCTCACGCCCTACCCATGCCTCAGGTCTGAGATGCATAGTCTGTGCCAGCTTCCCTACACCCCTGCTGAAACTTCGTAGTGCTCATCCTGCAAAGTGTAAGATGAAGAAAACGTACCATTGGGAATAAAGTATTTTCTAGCTGCCCTTTCCTCACTGGCTGAGGTCAACAGAAACGCCAATGTGCCTTGGATTTCTGCGTGCAGCTGTGGGGGCAATTGCTGCAGAAAAGGGGGCAGCAGCAGTCAGGGTCTGGGCATACATCAGCCTCCCAGAATTTCTTCCCCCCACTGTGCAAACCTGTTTTCAGCCACAGGGACTCCATTTGCCAACCTGAAAGGCAGCTTCTCCCTCAGCGGAGAGGTTGAGAGAACCCACACTGAGCACTCCATCACCCTCTGATTACAGGGAGGGAAGAAAACAGCAAAGGTGATGGGAGCCGGGGAGCTTGAAGCTGTTCTGTTTCAAAAGCAGATGGGAGGAAAACTGCTCGCAAAAGGCTCCAAGTGCCTGGAAAATGCTACAGGTACCTACATAGCTGAGACCAGTTTGTTATTCATCCTAAATGAAAAAGTAATTGGATGTTACGTTGTACAGTGACTGCTAAAACGATCGAGGCCCAAGACACAGCTGTGAGGTGGCTGCAGGCAGAGATGGGACACTAATTATTAGCAGCAGTTGGGTATGTCTCTGTCACGGAGAGAGAAACCCGCAGCAGAAGAGGCGATGGTGGCAGGGAGCATGTCCTGCGGCATGAATGGACACCAAAGCTTTTTGGCACGGGGTTCTCCAGGCATAAAACTGCAAGAGGGAAGAGTTGCTGTGGTTTCCTCCCACTGCATTTTAGGTGGGGTGAAAAAAAATGGGTCTCTGAATGAAGATGGATGTGTTGTACAAACACACATGCTGTGGAACCAATTTCTCCTCGTGAGGAATACAGGACATCAGCAGAGCCCCAAGTGCTGCCTATCCATCTGAAACACAGGGCAAGTCTCTTGTCAGGGACAGGCTGTGCACAGGAATTGCATTTTTGGCCACAATTCAGCTATGCTGACAATGTTTTTATTTACACCCAAAAGAAAAATCAGATTTTTGGAAGACCATAGCACTTTCTTCCCCCTGCAGTGATCCTGTCTTCTGATGATCTAGCTGCAGATTTTGTGCTCTAGAGCATTTCAGAGAAGCGGGTCCTGGCAGCGACAGCAAACCGAGCTGGGAAGGGGAATCTTTGCCCCCTTGTGGAGTATTTTGATGCAAGCAACAAGGCAAAAAAAAAAAAAAAAAGAAAAAAAAGTTTGTTTTCATCTGTGTTATACCAGGATAATTGCAGGAGAAATTGCTATACTAGAGAACTTGCACACTGCAAATGTATATCCACAGACAGTCAATACAAAAATATTACCCATTTTCATCTAAAGAAGAATCAATGTGAAAATGAAAACAAACAAGCAGCGGAGAGAGCTGCTGTGAGCGTGTCCTTGGTGGGGGGAGAGGGGGAAAGAAAGGACTTGGAAGTGCCCAGTCCCATGTAAGCCTGCAAACTTATTTTTTTATTATTTAACTACTTTGGCTCTTTCACCATTGTTGAAAAACTCTCCTTAAAAAACTGAGAAAAAGAGCAAAGCTCATCAGAAGATACACGTCGGCTGAAAAACACAGCCCAGGAAAACTGAGCTCAAAGCAGAAAAATATCCCCAGACTGTGCTGCAGCCCCAGCACTAACAAACATCCCCAAGGAGCTAAAACACCTCCTGCCAGCCGGGAGGTACCCAACAGCCTGAAGTCGGCCTTTCGGGAATAGGGGATTGGGGCTGATAGCTAAAAATAGGGCATGTTTGATAAGGAGACAGCTGTTGGCAGCAAGTCGGGAGCGTGTCCGGGCTTTGGGAAAGGATACGAGGTAACATGAGAGGGCTCGTCACTGCACTGAGCGAAGCAGAAGAGGATGGAGACCTGAGCTTGTGTCTTCCCTGATGCAGCAGAAGAAACAAATAATGAGCACAAGAATGGGCCAGCCGCTCCTGGCCTGGATGTACACTGTCCTCTAACTGCAGCTAATCTATTAATCAGGGAATGCTGGAAAATGTTCCCCCTGCGTTGGGCAAAAAATGTCCAACCCAAGCCCCACAGCCAGCCGTGTGGCACCGGGGACAGCCGGCGGGGGCACAGCTCAGCTGGTAGCACCCGCCTTCACCCAAAAGCTGCAAGTGCAGCAAACCATCCCCGGGAAATGCCCGGGCAGGGTGCAGCGAGACGGTGTCCCAGCCGGGGAACACGCCAGCAGGACAGACCTGGCTCTCCCCGGCCAGGACACAAGCAAGTGGGAATCTTCATGGCCAAGAAGGCCAGGCTCCCCTTGCCCCACAACTAAACCGAGGAAGGAAGGTGTTTAGCAATACCCCTCTGCTTTTATGCGTTTGACCATCACCTTGGCTGCATGAGCTCTGATGTTGGGAGTAAATCCACCCCAGACAGTCCCGAGGACGGTTGTCTCCTCTGCACAAGGATGCCTCAAGGCGCCCTGCTCCAGGTTTCTGTGCCCAACTCGTGCCGATGGCTGGGGACGAAGGAGCAGCTGTGCCTTCATCCGGCACGGAGCGCTCCCTCAGTAAAGCTGCTGCACGATGCGGCAACGTAAAGCATCGCTGCTAATTGCTGATGCAAATACAGATCCGGTGTGCAGGCAGGGGGAACAGGAGGCTCTGCTTTTTGTGAATCCTGCGCTTTAGAGGCAACAGCACCGCCTAGGGCCGTAGTAACAATTAGTGGAGGGACCCTAAAGCAAGGTGAGAGGGGGTCTGGAGAGGCACATGGGGGAATGGCACTGCTTTCCCAGGGCTCGCCAGCTCGTCAAAGCAAATAATAGGGAGAAATCTGCCATTGCAGGGTTACACCTGTTTGCAAGCAGCCTCTTTGTTCACTGAGGCGGGATGATCCCGCCACGGATTGAGATGCTGCTCAGATTTTCACAGTGCATCGCTGCCGAGCAGAGAGGTGTCTGACGCGGCAGGATCCCGCTTTACCCGATGCCGAATGTGCGTGTGGCAAAGCGGGAGCCCCCTCACTTTGATGAGGCTGAGACTCATTAATCAGGACTAGTTTAATGACAGGAGTCAGAGTCCGGATCGAGTGCAGCCACTCCTGCTCCTCTGACGGGGGGAAAAAAGTGCAGGCGGAGAAAAGAAGCGTGCCAGACGTGTATGCATTTTACACACTCGCTTCTGTTTTACCGAAGGCTGAAATAATCTCCGCGTGTGACTGGAGGGAGCGTGCAGGGTCTGACGTGCCTGTGATCTGCGAGGGAGCCCACCCCGCACTTCTGCCTCTCAACATTAATGCGAGCTGACAATGGTAGAGGCCCGGGCTCACGTGACTTTAATCAGCGCTGCCCTAAGCCATCAGAATCACATTAATTATTTCAGGGCTTTCTTTTTGGATGAACAGAGGACTCGTATTAAGAGCAGGAGCCTTCTGCTCAGCCCCGCCAGAAACCTCTCGCCCAGGTTTGCAGCGAGGTGGGCTGTGCCCAGCTGCAGGTTTTGGCACCCACCGGGGACTGTCGGTGAAGTTTCGCACCGTCTCACAACACGGCAAAGACCTCACTGGGCTCTCCTCCCCCAAAGCCACCAGGAGAGAATTCCCTTTTTTTCCCCCCCTCCCTCTCAACAGATAACCACAAACTTTCAGGCTTTAAGTATTCCTTTTCCTTTAAAAATAAAACATTTCTTTTTGTTGCATACAAATAGCCCATTAATTTCTTCCACAATATCATGCACGGAGCTTTAATGATACTTTAGATCACGGCTTCCATGCTATTAGCTAACATGTCATCCAGGTAACAGCTTTACATGGAAATAAGATCAGAAGGGACAAGAAATGCTGTTCTGTTTGGGCTTGGTTTTTTTCTTTGGGTTTCTTTTTTTAAAATATAAGGAATCTCACACCTGCAGCACAATCCTGCTCAGTATGAAAATGCCTCCAGAGCAAGCACTCCGACAGCTAACTGTGCTTCCTGGGAACTGAAATCATGCTCAGTCCATGCTTTGTCTCTCTCGACAAGGTGCATGCTTTCCCATTCTGTTAATAATTCAGCCGAGGGTACTCGAGAAAACTCAGGGAGTTAATGGAAAAGGTTGGTGCCTACCAGCACCCGACAGGAATTGCTATCTGGCAAGAAGGTGGAGCCTCCCATCTTTCCAAAAGGAAACAATAGCTTTTTCTTTTTTTTTGGTAAGTTAAATGACAGGGAAGCTCATCTGTCAGGGAAGAGGATCTGTAAACCTGAGGCTTTATTTGCAAACAAGTCCCCCTTCCGTTCCGCATTCCTCTTTCATCTCCCCATGCAGCAGGAGCCGTGCAAGGTAATCATGGTTGCAACAGAGAGACAACTTAAAACAATCGAAACCCACAAAGAAAACAAATCAAACTCATGCCTTTCTCCTTCAAGCCAGACAAACACACAAAAATAGTAGCTGAAAAGTGCTTACCGACTTTGGGCTCTTCTTTGGGACCGGCAGTCCTGAAAAATGGCAACAAGGGAAAAATAAACATTAGCATCTAACTGTTACCTTCCCTTAAAGAAAAATCCCTAGGTGTATCATCCGAACGTAGCCATCTGCAGAGTTATGTCAGCTTTCCCTCTCGCATCGGAGTTACCAGTCTGTTCATATCGAATCAAAGCGCAGGGAGAGGGAGCGAGAGCGGGGAAGAGGGAGCGGGGGGGAGAGCTCTCTCTGCATTAGCGATGCTGACTTGTGCTGCAGCAGCCGGGAGGCTGGGAGAGAAAACCCACAGCCCTCAGCGGCCGCCGAAACCCAGCGCTTGGGCAGAATCTCAAATGCTTCCCTGGATTAGGGGAGACTTAGCTTACAATTAAGCCCGGGCTATTTCCTTTTGAGGCGATCGGCTCGGCGATGTTATCAGACCAATCGCGGCGGCGCAGGGGAAACAGGTTGATTTTTTTTTAAAAAAAAAAAAAAAAGTATTTCGCTAGAAATTGATTTTTGAAAGGAAATTCTGCATCGGCTTGAGCCGGGAGGCACGGGCTGGGCAAAGGAAAACAAAAGCATGTGGAGGAGTAAGCTTTTATCCCTAAAAGCGTGAACGCCACTGAGAAAACACTCGTTTTCCTTCCTGTCTATCCTAATCTTTGAAGGCAAAGATTTTATCTGATAGTTATAATTTCAGAGAGCTGAGGCTTGAAAACAGCACTGCGAATGTCCTGACCCTTGTGGGGGATGCTGGGGAGCTTGGAGAAGGGGGGCTTACACAGGTTGCAGTTGATGCAAAGGAAGAAACAACTGGGAGGGCACCAGAGAAGGTTTTTTCAAGGACAGTTTTGCATTTTGGAGCAGCATCTTACTTGCTCTGTGATGAGAAAGAGACCTCAAGTGGGATTTCTATCGATTACTTCTGCATATAGCCCAGTTCCCAGCAGCAAAGGAGACACTTGTCTGGGGAATCTACCTACAACGCAGGAAAAGCTCTTTCCTAGGCATTCTGCAAATCACCTTAATTTTCCTCCGCTGTTGGAGGAGAGGGAACTCCCCAGATCTTGCTCCGTGTGACACTCCAGAGAACAAACATAAGCCAAAACACAGATTACACTCCACATTAAGTGCTCAGTAATTCAGATGTTTGAAATCTGCTTTTGTCTTTAGGATGTGATTTATGTGGCATTTATGCCACATTATGTTTTCTACTTCATGCATTTTGTTTGTGCTAAAACCCATGCCCTCGTCTAACTTTTACAGAGAGAATAAAATAAGTGATGCAAGTGAATTACAAATCTGTCTAGGAAGAAGCTCATTTTAAGGTAATTTGGGAGATGTTAGTTCCGAATAGGGAAGGATTCACAATTAAAAATGATAAACAGAGCTCACTTTGCCGCCTGTTCGCAGACTGGGATGCAAACTGTAATGAGTATTTTAAATGGAATATTTTCAGCTTTTGAGGAATATCTGTGTTCTGCACATCACTCTGATGCATTCCCAGTCAATAGCTGATACCCCTCCAGGCACTGATTGATCGAAGGACAATGAAACATCAAAACTGTTTGAACTAAGCAATCAAGACCGCAGCTTCATTTCTGCTGACGGTGACTGTGTTTGTACAATACACTTAAAGAGGAAAGCACTAATAACGTTCATGGCAAGTCACATTTTTAACAGGCATCATTTATCACAGAGATAAACACAGATAGAGATTCTCCCCCTCTCTCTCCCCCCTTCCACATGCATGCACACACGTTTACTCTCCCTTTCCAAGGGATGCTCTTTCCTATTAAATCAATAGGTAGAACACATCCCCGTGCACGCACGCACCCTTAACAGACCAACATGAGCCAGAAAAGGTATTACAGCAATTTAAATGTTCCCCGCAAAAAACTAAAGCTGAGATGCAGCTGGGCTGGTGTTTAAATTGTAGCAGAATTCAGTTTATTGCATCCTAAGCGTTAAATGTTAAAATTTACTAAGTATGAACTACTGAACAAACCTTTCCTTCAAAGCTTGTCATTCATTTTGGCTGTTCCAATCCAAAAGAGATAGAAAAAGGTTGAGAAATAATAGAAAACACATACAATGCCATTGTTTGTTGGGTCCTTCAGAGGCCGATGAATCTTATATTGTCACTGCTCTGTGCCAGACTTCACTGCAGAACAAGCAGTAATTGACTTTTTACCAAAATAAGTGACTGCAGAACACGTTAATAAATGTTGGTAGTTTTTCAGGGAGCAAGTCTGTAGTCAGGGGAATAACCTGCCTGTACATTTTCCTGTAAAAAAGTTATTTATTCATCTGATTACGGTCTCATTTTAAAACCCCAATTCTTGACGCAGCAGGCCAAATGAGCAAATGATAGGTATAATATGTAGTTTTCATGCTCAGATGATGGAATGGATGCAGCATTTAACAGCGATGAACACGAAGCGCTTGAATAACCCTCAAATCCTGGAAGCATCCCTAGCAAGAAAATGCTGAGCGTTATCGAAAAGCTTCTGGCATAAACAATTGCCCACGCCCATGACTTTGGGATGGTGTCAACTATGAATTATAACATTCACATATTGATTACATTAATTGTGTCCCATCGCTGCCCAGGCCACCTCTCATGCCATGTCTTGCCCAGTATGCTCATCCTCCCAGCTGCCCCGCTCTCCCCTGAAGCCTCACCCCAAGTTTTTCAAAGGTAAATGGGCCAAGCATGAACTTAACAGGCAGTTTGCATCTCTTCGGTGTTGTCCCATTTTTTAGAGCTCAGAGTAGTGCCATTCACATCCTTGGCTAAAAGAAGCCAAAAGGCTCAAATCCAACAACAGAATAGTGGTAGTTTATATTGACACTGTTTGCAACACAATTCCTCTGTGATTTAACACCTATGGACATCTCTCACTAATACTTGAAATGCATCTTCTCATTTTGGGGGGGGTTTTGGAAGTGCAGATTGGGAACAGTGTCATGCAACCAAACCGGGCTGTTGTCATCACAGAGTTAACAGTGTTTTAAAACAAACGAGCACATCTGGTAAACAATGTCAATATGACCTAAAACCCCTTGAATGGGTTCGTTGTAGCTACTTACTAAATGTGCCTGGAATTAAATTAATTAGAAAACACAAATTACTCCCCTCTAAATAACAATGTAATAAAGCAACTGCTTAATGAAAAATATCAGTGATCAGTGAGCAATCCGCAAGCAAAAAAAAAGGGATCGTAATCAAACTAAATTCACAGGCTCGTCAGTAAGGCAAGAAAGGCTTCATACAAGGTTAGTCAAAACCGAGTCAGATGCAGGGATCTAAATTAAACTAATTATCACAGAGATTATTACATTTATCTTAACAAAAACCTCTCTCTTTTCTCCCCAGTACTCCCTAAAGCTCTATGTACAGCTGGCTGCATCCATCTGCTCAACTACGTTTTGTAACATTGGGGAAAAAATGCAAATCATTAAGCAAGTTTTGTACCATGACTTCAGCACTCTTAACGCCGTTACCCATCAGGAGCAGTATTTCTGTTGTGTGACATCGCATTATGTTGTGAGCGATGCGGTCCATGAAGTAAGGCCACAATCCAAGTTACTTCCTATCATTTGGCATGTGATAATTTTGCATCTTGTGTGGTAAAACTTCTGGAGCTGGGAAGCTGTAAATTCCCTAATCCTACCAGTGACAAGTTCATGCAATAACTCATGGGACAAAACCACGACCCCAAGTGTTGCTGTTTCTAACATGCAGTGGTCCTCAATTTCTACAGGAACATTTCCTCAAATCTTTTGTCTGTATGCAACCAAAGTATCATGGGAACACCACGACACGCGGAAAAGTCTGTTTTGTGGAGAACATACAGAATGCAACCTGCGACTACAGATCCATACCATGGCCTGGACTTGACTCTGGTGTGAGCTCAGAAAGCCACAAATGCTTAAAAATTACCCAGATGGACATCAGACACATCATGCCCTGTTCCACAGCCCTGTGTTTTAGAGACAGTGGATCAAAATTACCAGAAGTTGAGTCTTAAGGAAGACCTATCTCTAGGCACCACAGAGTCATCCAGTCAACCCAACTGAACAGCTGGGTTATGTGAAGGCCAGTTGGCATAAATACTTCACTCTCACCACAAAAAAAAAAAAAAAAAGAAAAAAAAAGAAAAAGAAAAAGAAAAAGAAAAAGAAAAAGAAAAAGAAAAAGAAAAAGAAAAAGAAAAA
>JAOXNO010000003.1:8712063-8771680 GCA_028565335.1 Limnodromus scolopaceus
GAAAAAGAAAAAGAAAAAGAAAAAGAAAAAGAAAAAGAAAAAGAAAAAGAAAAAGAAAAAGAAAAAGAAAAAGAGAAGTCTATATTTCAGTAGGACTTCAGCTGAAGTGGGACCAATTCAGTACCAGTTTGCACAATCCACCCCTAGTACAAAGACACTCAACATTTCTAAGAGCCAATCTAAACACCAGACCTATCATCTTATTTATTGCTTACAGTATCTGTGGCTACTGCGACATTTTTCAGTTTCGAGGTGTTCTTGCACATGAAAGGAAAGAGCAACTGTGTCCAGATCTTTACTTCTCATGATTGCTTAACACTTCCACTCAGGACACTCTGTGGATCATCCATATCCAACTGCAAATAAAGCCATAGGTGAGCCTGGGTGAAAAGGTCACCCATTGGATTTTGCCATTACATGATCTGCAGCCCAAAATGCACAAGAGCTGAAAATTAGCAGGAGATGAATAAAAACACAGGAAAAGAACTATTTCAGAGTGTGTCACAAGGTTAACATTTACAGAGAAAATGTTCCAGCCTGGAAAAAAAAATTAACAAGCTTTCTAAATAGTGCTGCTTACACCGTGGTGAATAAAAACCAAAGGCTGTATCAAAGAAAACAGACACTTCGAAAGCTGAGGGGTAAAGTACTGGAGTCACAGGGTACACAGCCACATACCTGGCATTGCCCATTGATCATTGCTTTCTTCATGCAAAACAAGGAACTCTAAATAATTAACACTGATGGCCATTAGTGCTGCCAGGGCACAGGGGAGGGGAGGTTGGTGGTGACAAAGCAATCCCCTTGATTCTGGATAATCCATTGTGAAAGAATTTTTAATAAACGACAAATACTATCTAAAAAAACCAGATGGAGCTTGATCTTTTCCAGACTGGAGATAGAACAAAAAACCATACCAGAATAATTTGCAGCCAGAGAGGCAATCCTGCACGCAGGCATAAGGGGCATCATGAAGAAGAAAACCCCTACCTTGTCCCTGCCCAACCTTTCTGCTCGTCATTGTGGGTTGCACAACAAGTGTCACTGCAAAAAAATTACCAATGCAATGCAAGTTTTAAGTGAGAGAATAATTTATACTGCAGAAATATAGCCCTGCCATAAATCAAGTTTGGTAACTACCAAGTACAGTGAAAAACGCCACGTTTCTAATGCTAATGTTCAATGCTAATGCTAAGAAAGTGATGTTGTCAAGAGACCATCTCGGGCATTATTAACCCACTGGCACTAGCAAAAAACATAATGAGCCTTACTAGATTATTGTCATTAACAAGAATTTCAGTTCTAGATGCTCTAAAGATGTTAAATTATATTAGTCTCAATTACTCATTCTTGGTCAGAATGCTTAACGATTCCTCATAATTGAAGTCTCAGTCATGTTTTCAACATCTCAAACCAGAATAGATTTTAGAAATTATAAAGATGTATGCTAATAAAATACTACTTAATTAGTAAAAAAATATAAATTTAACCATGTAAGAAGATACATACGGTAATGCCAAGACAGTAAGATAATAAAGAGATTGAGAATTAGTGTGACAGTCACCCATCTAACCGATGATTGAAAGCATGTCAGCAGTTCTTGTATTTTTTTATTTTGAAACTCATTAAATGAAGAGTTTTTCCTAAAGCTTGAGCTGTTGGAGTCATATGCTTAGATGAAAATCTCTGTTGATATTTAAACAAATATGTACGTAGACATTACATTTCTGAAACCACACAAATTTGAGAAGGTAAACACCAGAACTAGAAATTAATTAGAAACCACCCATGTTCATTTTGCATAAATATGTGTGTGTGTACATGTGTATTACATATTTTTTTTCATATACATAACCATACATGTGTGGATGTGCATGAAAGTACCTACCCTCTTCCACAAACCCACAAAAATCTATGACTTCCAAACATTGTTTCTAGAGGACACCTCATAATTTTTTGGGAATGCTGTAATTTTGAAGATATCCAGTCCCAGTCCCAATCCTCTTCTCCTCAGCTGGCTGTCCTGTGGCATGGCTGTGTGGGTACCCAAGGGCAGCAGCACCTCAAAGCCAACCTCATGTGCCACTCCAAGCTCAGCACAGAGGACACTGGTAGAGGAGACACCGTATTTTGTTATTGTCACATCTGTATTTATCCTGCTCAGTGAGGGTGTTTGTCTTCAGACTTATCAGAGCACTGATACAAGGTGTAAATCCACACACTCAAACCTCTGTGGCTTATGGCAGATCCTCGTATTTCATATTTGGAGAGCAGCCTGCACAAAAGGGACGCCTACAAATAGGGCCCTCCTGGCATTAGTTTGATGTTGCTATTAATAAGTAACATCCCTTAATAATAAGCTAATATTTATAGAATGCTTAGCCAGATTCAGCCCTGGGGCGTGCACGTGCACACATGGCAGGCTAAGGCAGAAAATCTTTATGAGAGGACAATGGATTTGCAGATGTTTTCACAAAACGTGACTTTGATTTAAAATATAGTTTTCTATAAAAATAAATCAGTAACTCAATATATTTACAAGTATGTAACTGTAGATCTCAGAAACTAACCCTTAATGATAAGGATGGAGTCAAACCTCCTGGGGACTGATATTCACCTGCCACATCCCTACCAACATTACACCTTCATGTGCCCCCAAGCCACAGAGTCCTGACCTGCCCCAGTATCCCCAGCCAGATGTGCCACCTCCCTGAAGCTCAGCCTCCTCTACCAAATCTATCTGGTCTGGTCTACAAGCCCCACCAGCTTCTGAAGTCCAGCTCATGGTCCATCGCAGGTCTTCTGGCACAAAAGACACTGTTTTGGCAGGGTCTTAAAGTCCTAATTACTATCACCATCACAAAAATGAGTCCGCATGAGCATGAAAAAAATAAATCTAAAAATGAATAAACACAAAATCCCAATGCAGAATGGGAAAAAAATTAAATTCGGAATAGAGACTTGGAGACATGAGGATACATATTTAAAAACAATCTGCCTCAGAATAAAACCATTGACTCGTCCATTACAAAGCCATCCTTCTCCCTCAGTTTTGCCCACCTGCTATTGCTTTTAACGACTCTCCAAATGTATTTAATTACAGCACTAAACAAAGACCTTTATTGGATTTCTGATACCTCATTAAATCTGTTATGACTGGTTATTATAATGCCAAATCAGGGCAGCAGCCACTGCACCTACCTGCAACGTGGCTGATAAAAAACTCGTTATTTACGAGTACACACGCATCAAAACGCCACACAGGCGGTATGTAAGGGTCGGAGGAAAAACTGGGTGGAATAACCCCCCCCTTGCTGCACAGCTCCAAGTCTGCTCCATTTCCTGCCGTGCAAATCCTGATGAAGATGTGGGAGGCACATCTCCAGCTAAATCTGCCTTATCTAATGCATAGTATTAGGTTCTGCTGTGCCACCTTGTGTTACATCACATCGCATTTGATATAAAGCAACACTGTGTGGGTTTGAGTTGCTCCACTTATACCACTTCAGCGTTTAATACCAAAACTAAATCAAAACATAAGGGGGAAAAAAAAAAAAAAGCCAACTTTCAAAACCTCAAGCCAGGGAGGAAAAAAAAGCCTTTAGGAAGAATTTCAGAGCTCTCATCTTTCATTTGCTAAGCAAGCTCTTGTTTTGTTCTCATCTAAGAGCCTACTGGTTTCTGCAAGATAAGGTGGTTCATGCAATAAAACATCCTGATGGGAAGATTTCAGACATTTTTTTCTTCCTGCGTTCAGCAAATGCTTTGCTTTTCTTACTGACTGTAAAGCAGATCTAGATTCCCTGCCACAGAAAGGCAGCCACGCGCGTAACATGCACACCACCACTATTGTGCTGTCAGTAAGCAAGATTACACAAAGCTGAAATTATTTCGTTATTTCAGATACGTTAATTGTTCACCTTAATAATGAAAGTACAGGTTTCCTCCTGGCCTTTGAAGAACGCCTCGTGAAATAGCTCAAAACTTTAGGATGGTATCTCAGCCCCTAAAATTAAGCCAAAATCTGTAACAAAATGCCACGCAATGAATCATCAACTGTTCTATCCTGTTGTACCCTTCCAAGTGACTCTGGAGCCCAGATGACACATATATCTGGGGGACACAAGCTATAGCATAGATAGGCCATGCTGCCACAAAAATGCAGGGCAATTGATGTAAAACTAATGCTGACCCAGAAAAGGGGATTTCACAGGCATCTTTTCATTTGCTTACTCATTTTTAGAAGAGAATCAGTGAAAATGGAGTTAATGAAGGGTAGCTGAGGGGAAAACACTTGTGCTTCCAATGACGACCAGATTAGTGTCAGCACTTTGCATGCATCACACCAGCAAGAGCTGGAAATTCTGCAGGCAATTAAAATGTCCATGTACCAGCGATGCCGATTCTCCTTTAAGACCAGAACTCTAATATTATAAAGCTGTTGTTTTTGGAGTATGGCAATGTGCTTTGTTTGGAGTTTCTTAGCCTCCCAGGGTTTAGAAAAGGCAACTGAATATGAATACTAGAGGCTTGAAATAAAAAGATATAAAAATACCACATCAGAGTCCTTTCTATCTGGAATTCTCGGAGTTTAATGAAGGATTTTTAAGCGCTTGGGCTTTTTGAGGTTGATATTTAAATTTGTCGCTTACTATTTTAACTGGATGCCTTGCTTTGAGAAACTCCAGCACAACCTGGTAATGCTAATTAATTAGTTCCCGCAAATGCACTATTTGTATGAACATTAGCAATGCACATCAAACTATTTGGTGTCTGAACAAGCTAACAACAATTACTCTTTGTGGCTGCAGGCATTTGTAGGCATCCAAAACCTTGGTGAAACCCTGCTGCCTCCTGGAGTCTAATGGGAGCCTTGCCATGAACTTTAGCAGCACCAAAATTGTCCCCTTCACGTTTTTGGGAAGCAGTTATTCCAAGCCTTGCAAATTCAGACCATCAAAAGCAAACGGCCAACGTCACTAAGATTAACACCTGTAAAGCACTTTGAAGGAGAAAAACACCGCGTAATCCCTAAATATTACATTATTTATAAGACGACCTGATTTTAAATGTTAAGTTCAGCTTATTTTTATCACAAAGAGAAAACAAGATCCTGCTAGCTTGCTTTACAAAACCAATTACCAGTGATCAGTGTATGGTGCTGCATAACAATACACAGCCTTGCCCCAAAAAGGCGTATCTAAGACTCCAGAGCTGTTTAGAGGAAAATTAACTTGCACGGGGGATTGAAATACATGCACATAAGCAATTCTAATAAGGGGTATGAACTTCAGGCTTCTTATTAAAAATATCAAAATGTGTAAGAGTCCCTTTATTTCATCTTTTCCTGACTTCAACTGATTTTTCTGTCTGCTCCTTGATACACTAGTCCCTAATCAGAATAAGGCCGTAAGAGAATGGTAAATGTGACATCAAACTTGCTTTAAACTTGCTTTAAAGTCTCCTCAGCCTTTTTGGCATTGTTAGAATATAATTCCACTTAACAAAGTGAAGAGAATAACGAAGAGAGACTTGGTGGTTTGGAAAAAAAGGTGCAACTACTCCCAAACAAAGGTTCCCCCAGATCTGCTCCTTCCCTGCAACATAACTCATGGAAATGAGGCAGATTGTGTTAAAATGGTATTGATTGTTTCAGCAATGTATTTTTACTAGGATTGCCTATTTTCAGAAAATTGAAAGGTAACTTTGCAAAACATTTAAAAAAATTTAATTTCATTTTTAATGCAGTTTGTAGACCTACTTAAAAACTTTACTGGTGTGATTGCCTTATTCCCAGGCAAGATGAAACAATTGAAAACAGATTTTTAAATGCCCAATGAGATTCCCAATTTAATGAGGAAATCCATAACTCTGGAATTACAAAGTAATAACCCTGGAATACAAAGTAATGAACTTGAAATGAACTTACACATGGACATGTATTTCTTTAAGCATACTATGATTCTGATTTTTCAAATAAAATGTATTGACTAATGAGGGGTGCCTGTGAGATATCAAAAATATCCCCTCATCTGTTATTTCTGCATGGTTTTATTTGCATTACAGTATCAGGTATTTTTCAGTGTAGAGCTCAAAATAACTTATACTGAGTGACAGTAAATTGCTGAGATTCAACAAGCAGGTTTGATGGGAGACACCTGAGCAGCAGGTTCTGGGAGCTTTGGTAGCTGGTGCTCATTGACTGAAGGTAAGAGGTGACTTGAAATTTGATTTTCGAAAAACGTAGAGGTGAATTGAGCGCACCACATGGCAGAGAGGAATTAGATCTGCTCCTGCGTTGGGGTCAGGGAAGAAGCTGCCGCAACGTGGTGGGCTGGGGAGCAGAGTAAGAAAACCAGCCATAAAGGTGGCATGCAAGATGATCCATACCGGCGGCTCTGTGCTCAGCAAGATGGATTTCCACGGGAGTTTCTACAGATCCAAGCACAGGACAAAGACCCCAGTATAATGCTCTGTTCCCTCTATACTAAGAACTGAAAACACTGCTGGAAATGGTGAACTTTTCTTCCCTTTCCAGAAGCTTTGGCACAGGCAAACAGGCTCTGTGGAAACGGTCAGATGATTCCCAGGTTGTGAATTTTGTCCTAAATGCAGTTTGGACTCACTTTTTCTCTAATTCAGCAGTGGCTAAGAAAGTTTGAAGTCTTCTGGCAACTAGATGTTTAAGTGGCATGACTTTCAGCTCGCTCTTCACTGCAAGCCTAAAGGGCAAACAGAAGTGAGTGGCTTGTTCAAAAGAGTTCAAGTCTGCACTGAATAGCTGATTGCAGCTCTAATTACCATGGTTTCACATCATTAGGGATAGCAACTGAAAAGGAGCTCTAATTCCAGCACTCTGAGATACTGCTTCTTTTTTTTTGTTGGGCTCTTACCACTAAATGATCCATTACCAACACTTCTGGAAAGACAGGAAGGAAAAGATTCATTTCCGTGCAGGGCGAGGATCTCAATAAACAAGTACAAAGACAGTATTTTAGCTTGTAAGATTCAGACTGATAGGTGTCCGTGGTGGGGCGGAAAGGATGGAGTAGTGAGGAGACATCCTCTGACACCAGCAGCGGTAATGGATTTCACTCAGCTCAGGTATTTAATGCTCAATGCCGCTGCTCATTTATGCCCGAGCACTGTATTTTGACACTCTGGACTTTAAAGAGCAGCCTGATATCAATCATAGTGGTATAATGTGCTTGCAATTAAAAGTTGTTACGATATATTGTTTGTAAAGTTTTCCCGCTGTGTCTAAAGGATCTTGTAACTCTACCCTGGCTGGGGGGAGCCTGAAGTTGCAGCAGGCAGCATAAAGAAAAACACACATATCTTTTATATTACTACATGATGGTTCAATGGCACGGACACAAAATACACAGGAAAAAAAAAATGTCCTTCCATTTAAGGCTACAGAAAGAGCCTTCAAGTCCAGAGCAGTTGACTCTAGCATGCGTTTCCAGCACAAGGAGGAGGAGTTAACTCCCCCTGTGGGAAGAGGTGGAGGTTAATTACCCTCACACACCCAGAGCATCACTGGAACAGCAAGGGGGTGGTCCATCTAGCTAAGGAGACTTAATAGGTTTATTGCTTTAGAGCTCTGTAATTTCATTCCATTGCTGCAAATCCTTGTTGTAGTTACAGGTATCCCAAGGACCTTCTTAAGGCTCCTGAGTCAAGGATCAAACGAGCAGGACTATTCGCACAGGCATCTCCCCACAAACACCTTCCATTCAGTTGAACAACAAACAGGGAATTTACCATGGTCTTTGCTTTTCTACAGGGGTAAGCACTTAGGTGCCCACTGAGGGGCACTTAGACAGATGTTGCATAGGTTCTTCTTCCCACAAAACACATTTAATTTTGAAACTCCAGCATATATATCTTATATTTCTCAAAAGACTGATTTCCATTCCCCAGTTTAATATGAATTTGGTACTAGGGAAAGCTATCAGAAACTCCACTGATTTGCACGTGACGTGTGAGTGACATTTCACCTGCACGCTTTTACTTTGATGTGGAGCCGAGTGGAAACACATCTTCAAGTGGATTACGTAGATCAGGCTCAAGTTTTATGCTATTTTCGACCTTCCAGCGAATAAAGATACGGGCAAGCACTAACTGTGAAAGCTTTGAAGGGAAACTGTCCATTCAAACCTGCATGAAAACTGCTCAGCTTAATTCTTGTAACACAAACCCATCACCGTATTTTTGAATGACCTGAAGACCGACCTTAAGAAAAAGGGGGAAATAAGGAGAAAAATAATTCTCTCTAAACTGAAATAAATCACAAAATACATCAATATGACACACAATTATTCTAATTGAAACAAATGCTAGATGTTAGTGACCCCCCCAAAAATACAGCACAGTAGTTTTGCAGAATAACTTGTTCTGAAACAGCTCCCCACCTGTCCCAGCACAGACACAGCTCCCTGGAATACAAGTCACTTGAGAAGCAGGGAAATTATTCTGACAAAATGTTGCTTTTATTATAAATAGAATCTGTGCAGAATGGCGAGGTATTTGAGAATTGCTTATTTCAGTTGATTACTGTGCGTAGACAAGACTTCAACGACAAATGGATTTCAAGTGGCAAATATTATTACCTTCTTTGCTTTTTTTTTTTTTCTGAGAAAAGTACTTTATGTACTTTGTAGGTACTAGGTTAAAATAACCTTTTCAGCTACAAATATTCAAAATAAAAGTGTGCCTTTTGTGGCCTTATTAACAATGATTCTTTAAAATAGCTGAAATGTGTAATCACACAGGGATGCAGGGACAAAACCATATGCTTAATTCTGCATTTTGTAACCAGTAGTGCCTGCTCACTTTCAGGTACCCAGCCCCTGAATGGGCCCTGCTGGGTTACCAAGTGTCTCCTCTGCTGTTGCAGGCACCATCTCATGTCCCCTTCAAACGTGCTGACTTCACCTTCAGGCAGCAAAGGCTTTACGCCTCTTCCAGCCTGACTTACAGGCTCTAATGGGTTGGTGCTTTCTTCTTATTTACAGTTTAAATTACTCACAGCCGAAAACCACCCAGTTGTTCTTCAGCCAAGATCTCTCTTTGGTTTAAGTATCTCCTGTCTCTCCTACCTAATAATTAGAGACAATAATTTTGTCCTCTCTGTCCATTCACTTTGCTAAGCAAAAGCAGCTTTTCCCATCCAGTCTCACGTACAGGCCAATTAGCTCCTCTGCACCCTGCCTCCGCTCGGAGTTCATCCTTCCTGACCCCCTCAAGTGCTGAAGTCCAAACCATGAGATACGCTCGGTGAGTTTTATCCAGGACTATGTGCAGGTGAAGTAGGAAAACAACAGCAATAATATAATTAAGGCCTAGAGAGGGGAGGAGGAAGGGGAAAATATAAAATTAAATCAGAAGATGGATGAGTTTTCTATGGGGCCTCTGGAAAGCAAAATCTCAGTGACCTGACACTGTCCCTCTCTTAACATATCTATCCCCCTGCCCCAATCTTGTATGAGTCCTTCAAATGATTTTCAGATGATGTGTGAGCAGCCGAGCAAACAGAGGGGACATTTCAGCTTCATCCTTCCTGAAATCACCCTTCTGTTCCTCACTCAAAGGCAGCGGCAGGACTCGGCTGCTCCCACAAGCCGGTGCTTCAGCTGAATACACTTTACAGTAAATATTTTACAGGCTGCTCTCAGCAGCTGGGGGTTTGCATTTTAACAATTAAACCTCATTGTTGGGAGCGCACCAGTAGCTTGGAGCAGGCAGAGCTTGTCCCGTATATTACACATCTCGTTCTGATATTTTTCTGCCTGATTAGTAATCACTTCTGACAAATCCTTTCGACAGCTCTGAACACCAGCCTTAGTGTTGCGGGGATGCTTGATGCAAAGCCCGACTGAATGCAAATCTTAGGCTAATGTGAGGATGCCTGACAGCATCTGAGCATTTTCCTCACTGGACACCAGAGGGAGGAGGAGGAAAAGACAACTGACAGTGAAGCTAAAGAACTGCTTCAAGAGCTTATCAGACACCGGAGCTGAATATATTTCTGTAATCGGACCAAAATAAATAGCGGCACCTTGTCTGGGGATGGTACTTCTGATAAAAGACTTGGCAGGGGTAACACGAGGTAAAGTCACGGGAGAAAGGACCCACGTGCAGCAGCACAGAGCGCTGGGTGCGTTTTCGCAAGCTCCATCTCCCAAGCTTTAAACAAACCCGACCGGGTTTGATTCTGGGGCTGCTATTGCTGTCCCTATCCTGCTTGGCTTCTTTGCCACCACGCGAGTGCCTTTCGCCCCAGCTTTTTTCTGGATGTGAAGAAAAATACATTTCAACGATTAACTGTGGATCTAGGGCCACCAGAGTTTCTGAGTCCCGTACCACGAGAGCGTGAAATTTTGGAACCGCAAGTGCTCTCTGCTCAGGTGGAAATGTCCGTACCTTGAGGAGGGAGGGCGGCAGTTCAAGGAGATTGATGAGGTACCTATCTGGGAATGGGATAGCAAATGCTCAACATGTGGTTAGTATCTCGATTAAATAAAAGAAGAAGAGAGACATTCAGCAAGGTTTCCAGGGAACTATTTACTATCTTATTAAAACTATTCTTTTATTTCCTCATCAAATCTTTTCATTATGCCTTCAAGGCATAAGGAGGATTATTAAATGTCAGCCACAATTCAAATAATTAATGTATGGTGTTACCAGATATATATGCGCTCTCCAGGAGGATTAATTATAGCTGCTATTTTTCTTCCAACCATATTTTCTCCATAATACATATATTAATCATGAGAACACAGAGCATTTTTTAAACCTCTCTAGTACTGAAAGTCTTTAGGGAACTCACACTTTGAAAATTGGAGAATTCTTAATATATTCTGTTCTCTACTTTTTAATTTACTATCAAAATACAAAAACATAGTAAGCACTTGGAAAGAAAGGAGAATAAGAAAGGCAGTGCTTTCTTCAGAATGGCTATTAATTGCAGAATCAATGTCCTCAATTCCTTGAAACAGGTCTTTAGAAACAGCAAAGTAGGGTTGCAGATTCAGAAAGTAGCTTGTCCCCTGTTAAAACGGACTGGCTTTTGTTGCTAACTTACTGCAATCCAAACACTTTAGAAAAGGCATCAGAAAAGTACTTTTATATCAACCACTCCTCCCAGGGCTGGCTGGGGGCTGCGTTCAGCACCTATTTGTCAGCTTAACCGTCCCTACAGCAGGCTCGTCCCGGCAAGGCGCTGGGCACCAGTACGTGCTGCCCATAAAAACCACTGCATGGGAAAGGGAGCACCTCTCAGATTCCCACTGCTGGAGCAGAGAGAGGGAGAGCTGACCCCTCTGCTCTTGACTTTGCACTCAACAGTCAGCATGGACTTTCCCCGTGAGCTTGACTCGGACTCTTTTAGTAACTTTAATCCACAGACTAAAAGTGTGTTAGGTGAGATGGGGTGTGCTACCTCAGATTACTTTACACTTACTCCGGGCAGGGAAGGAGTTCCTGTGGATGGACTGACCCCACAGACAGGTTACCTACCATCCATGTGGGCTGCAGACATACTGACTGGAGGGTGGCTTTTGTACCTGCTGGTGGCTTCTCAGCAATGCAACCAAAAATGAGCTCAGCTCCCCATCGTGCAGCAAATGAACATGTCCAGAAGTAGTATTTCAACTGCTTACAATTTGGAGGAATTTAAATTCTCTCCTCCGCTCCCAAATGTATCCCAGGTGTAACCCTTTTACAGTGAAAAGTCATTAGATATCTGATTTTAAATACTGCAAATTTCAGAACATATTACCAGCCTCTTCCATCTCCCAAAACAACTCAAGAAATGTCCATGTTCTATTGAAAATTAAGTTTTATGAGCACGAGATCAGGGTTGGTTATGTAAGTAAAGGTTTAATCATGTCACCCTTTTGTGCAGTACTAGAAGAGGAGTGTAGTGCGGGTGACATGGGAACTACATGCACATTCCCCCCAGAGCAGCAGCAAACAATAAGTAATTGTAACCATCTATGTGACCTGACAACTGCCAACTTGGGGCAGTTCCTACACCTCAAGACAGAAACCATTTCTACAGAGAAGCTTAGGAGGGCAGGTCTTTCATGATGTGTTTTTTTAAAATTTCAAGAAGAAATGTTTTAAAGCAGTTTTGAAGACTTACCTCCTCGCTGCACCAGCAACGTGACTTCGCTTCCCTTAGGACATTCAATCAGCATATCCACCACCTGGTTGTGAGTGAGGCTCTGCACATTCTTCTTGTTGACTTCGACTATAAGATCGCCCTCCTTCAGGCCGCGGCACCGCGGGCTGTCCACGATTTGTTTCACTCTTTGGCCACCCCCACCGGGACTGTCTGCTATAGTAAACCCAAAGCCCATAGGCCCTTTCACTATATGCACAGTTATGAGTTCAGGTTGTGTTGCTATCGAAGACGCCAAAGAGACCGTGTCATTGGGGTAACCATGGGGTCCATTGGAGGAGACCTCAGCCGGGCTGCTGGGTCTCGCTTCCTTTGTGCCATTTACTTTCCCTGTTTTACTACTGTGGCTCGCCGGGGAGTCGTAATTTTCCTGCCCGTTCACAATGATTGGCTCTTTGTCCAAAATTGCCACGGACGTAACCAGGCTTGTGTTGGGATCATCGGGATCGAAGGGCAGGGGGTAGCCTCGGCACAGTTCCAGGTCCACGCTGGCACCGATGGGGATGGACTGGAAGATTTTCACAACTTGAGCGTGAGTGTGCCCCAGCACACAGGTATCGTTCACACTGACTATGACGTCCCCTGCAGAGGACACAGACAGACACAACAAACGTACGTTTTGTGCACCCCGGGAAGGTGAGGACTAGAGCCTGCGAGCTGATCCACAGCATCCACAGGTACCACCTACAGGTAAATAGTAGCATTTAAGTACTTTTGCAAGGGAAAGGAGTGGTGTCACTTGGGCAGGCAAGAACTATCTGTACACAATGGATTCACTGCATAAAGCCTTTATGTACATAAACATTTTTGAAAGTGAAAATGGAATTTACTCATGCAAAAAAATAATAAATTCAAATGATGGTATATGGCCCATTTAACAGTTATTTCAGAGCCCGGCTCTCAGTGTTATACACTGTGCTACACTGACATATGATAGAAACAAAACTGAGAGCACATGAGAGCTATAACAGAAGGCTCTCAAATACCAACTGCTCAAATATGGTGCCACATGTCATGTCTCAGACATGCTTCGGCTGAAATCTAGGTATTGATTAAGTTATGATTCATTTTTTAACACTGGGGCTGCAACACAGGGATGCTTAATGTTGTGATGTTCCACCTGCAAGTGAGGAGTTGTGACCAAAGGTGAATCCTAATGGGATTTCATCATCCTGGGCCTCTGGCAAAAGAAATTATCATTATCTCTGGCAAAAGAAATTGTCCCTTAGTGCCTCCACACAGGGAAAAGCAAACTAGCCCAGTCCTCTGCCCGTTCCCTGGGGGTAGCTTGGGATACGAGGCAAGTGGCACGGCAGATATACCGACAGACAATGATGCAGCCCTAAAACATCACAGCCATTGCCACAGCAGGGAGCAGTAACCCACAGCCTGACGTGGGACCCCAAAACTGCTCACTCCTCTCTGCAGGTCAACGTGGGGAGGAACTTGCAGAGCCCCAGCTGAATATTTTGACACCTGAGGTGAAATTCCAGCCTGTGAAGCGCCCTGCTATAATCTTTTGAACATATTCCTTAATATATCTCACTTCCCTGCTTCCTGTCAGGAAAGCTGAATGCCTTTCCCCAAAAAGGGGATGAGTACTACAGTCCTTTATGAATTGCACATTAAAAGAGCTGTAAAAATACAAACTGGTGGTGGTGATTTTGATTTAAAGCATCAGTACCTGTTTCCATTTTGCCATCCAGCGCTGCGGGGCCATCAAGCACCAAACTTTTGATTTGGAGAAATTCATCCGGCTCATCCCCTCCGACGACAGTGAAGCCGAAACCCCTGCTGCTTTTCCTTAGCTTGGTGTGGATGAACTTCCCTTTCAACTCAGAAGGGTTTCGTGTAAAAAAAGGTTTTCCTGTGTAGGAAGTTTGGAGAATCTATAAACACGGCAGGCAAGAGCGTTTGATCTGTTTTTTCTCTGCCCCTCCCCGCTCTAACAAGTACCCGGACAAACACAGCGGTGCCCTGGGACGGGACTGAACTTCACTCCAGCATCCTCTCACCTCATCACGCTCCTCCCGTCTCCTCGGATCCACTCATGCAGGAAAAAGAATGAACAAAACCCCTAGTACCTGGTGCTTTGTTAGCTGTGGTTGTGCACACCAAAGCCTCAAGGCTACAAAGGGGAAAACATGCTGGTTTAAGGAAGGGAATATATTAAAGCTGGCAATGCCGGCTTAGATGTCTTATCTCTGTCCTGAGGTGCTTGTATCCATCCCAGGAAGGATGGGACAAGGGTACCACAAACGCCTCCTACAGAAGCAGTCTGCAGTGAGTGTTTCTGCAGAAAGGAGTATCACTAAGCTTTTCATCACTTGGCCTTCTCCCAACCCACCAAGCAAAAAGCAACTTCTGAGCTCTGGCAAAACACTACGTAACCCTTTAGCATAACCCCCCTGCCAGCCCCCACCATCGCTACCACCCCGTGACCTCCTCCGGTGGAAAAGAGGAGGGCGCTGATGTTCTTCAGGCCCTGTTTGAAGTCTCTTCTCTCTCCTCTCTGCTCCTTGCCTGCTGTGGATGAAACACTGCCGTTGTGAAGTACGGATCAAAGAGGGGGCTGGGACCGGAGCGGCTGTGCTGGAGGGCTGGTCACGCTCTCTGGGAGCACGGTTAAGAGGGAACAAGGTGCTCCAAAGACAAAAGCGCATCCTTGGAAAGCACGTTGCACGGGCTCGGAAAAGGAATCACGGTTCCTGTACTTCACAGTGCCAACGCTAAACACCTTTGCACTTTTAATTGTTTTTAATGCGTAGAGGGGAAAAGAGCGTGCCACTAAGCCCTCTGGTGACAGCTCCAGGATCAGCAGTGTGTATCGCAGCCAGGAGAGCTGGCGCACTTTCAAAACCTTCGGCAGCGTTGCCGTGGGCCTCTGTTTAGAAAGGAGACCTTGAGGGAGGCTGAGAGGATTTGAGACTTGTAAGCCTTTGACGGGGGAAAAAAAAGACAAGTATATTTGAAGATTATTCATGAGGGGGCAGTGTGAGGACTTGCAATCTTCTGCCTTTGAAGGGTAGCGCAGGAACACGGCAATCCTGCACTCTGTGGGCACAGGCTCTGCTCAGACCCCAAGCTGCAAAAAAGCCCTGACTATCAAAGTGCAACCCAACATCTCCAGTAACAAACACGCCTGAGAGGCGGTGGGCAGCGGGGCTTGGTCCCATGCTGATTTCTGGTTCAAAAGACAAGCAGAACAAGCACAGCTTGATGGCATCTGCCTACAAATAGAGGGTGAACTGGCCCCGCAGTAACAGGACAGCAGCACCACAGCATTTGGAAGGGGATCACATTTTAGCTGAGTGTATCTAGAAAACCCCAGCTGGGAGAGCAGTGCCAGAGGCACAAGGAGGGGTCCTTGTGGCCACATCCCCACCAGCAGTGACATCAGTGGGAAAGATGAAAGCCCCTGGGCATAGGGCAGGGGGACAGGGAAGCTCGAAATAGCTGCTGTAGATGGGGAGTGAGAGAAGAGGGAGCAGCACTGAGAAAGGAAGAGAAAGGAATGAAAGAGAGGAGTCATCAGTGGGTACTAGGACATGTCTGTCACTCAGGGCGGTGCTGAGACTAATGCTCTCCTGCAATGTTACTGCTAAATTTTGTGGCTGGCAGTCGGGAGCGGGTGGAGAGCTGAGAGAGGCTGGGAAGATTATCCCCTGCGCGACAGGTCCTTCGCAGTGCCGTGCGTGGACGCTTGGGCAGCCCTCACTTCAGCCTGACAGTGTAAAAGGCAGAGGTGGCATCCACAGGTATCTCCCCAGGGAAGACCAGCTGTTTTGGGACATTGTGATGAGATGCCCCACCCCAGCTGCCTGGTGGTCAGGGTACCATCCCCAGACCTCCCACGTTTTCCCTTGTTGCAAGTGCAGATTCCTCTAACGTACTTTCTAACACACCTCAGGAATGCGCTGGGGGCTTCAGATACTGTTAAACTTCACATTTCTGTTTTGGAAGGGCTGATCTGCTGTCACCTGCAGCAGAGAGCACTCCCGGCTCTCTGTGGCAGGAAAGGCAGCCCAGGACAGCAGCTCCTTGCCAGGCTCACCTTCGGAGACCACGGCTGACCCATGGAGCATGGGAGTACTTCCCAGCTCCTGGGGCTAGCCTCCCTCCAGCTGCTGCCAGCTGTGTCACGATGATGTGCTCCAGCAGATTCCCCCTCTCTCACCTTCCCCGGCCTCTGGTTCCTGCAGTTCCATTCGCTTGCTATGGAATTTAGAGGTAGCCCAAGGTGAAGCTCATTTATAACCACTTGTAACCAGAGAGCACTTGTACTGCAACAGGTACAAGTGGGACTCTCTGCCCTTGCTGGCAACCTGATCTGGCAATGTTTCAGCTCACGCTGCAAATTCAGGAACGATTCATGTCCTGTCTGGTTAGTTATTTAAGAGAAGCAACTGATCTGTGAGCAGTAGGCTACACACAGACCATTGACACTAATAAATAAGGCTGTAATAGCCCAAAGTACTTGTACATATGTACAACTTCAAAGTAGGTCCGCATTATTTGGACCCATATCATTGCATCCTCATCCAGAGCTTCCCAGAGAAGCTTCAACTCAGATTTTTCAGAAACATGATGTAAACTTGCCCCTAACATGGACAAGGCACTTGTGCCTCTTTGTCCTCTGTTACTACAGAAAGTCAGACTCAGCACAGAGGCCCTGGTAGCTCTGCAAAGCTCTCAAAATGGCAGAGGATCTCCCTCTTCTGGTGTTCCCCCCAGCTCCTGTCCCCCCTCCAAATTTTCTTTTGGATTCAAAGCATACAAAAGGAAATTCCATAAAGTTGCCAGCCAGACTCTTCCCTGGCAATACCAGAACCTGGCTGCTCAGATGTCACAAATGCAACCAAGACACCCAAGTTCTCCAAAACCAAGGTCTTGCCAAAGAGTGCTGACAACCTACGCAAATCATAGCTCCCAGACAAGCTGACCAGTTTCCAGGGCTCTTAAACTACTTTAACTTGAAACTCTAACTGCCCACGAATGCAAACATGGGGTGATATTGGCTTTGACTCTCAAACATGTCTTAATCACAGTGCAATATGGTGAGACTTTGTGCTGCTTTTTGGGAAGGCACGTGGAACTATGAGAACAGAAAAAAATCTCTGCACTAGATCTTACTATAAGAGGCACATTCTAACCTCAGTAGAGCTTAGAAGGCGGAAAAGCTGAATTCTTGCATATCCATTGAGCTCTGTAAAAAAGGGTGTCCTCCTGCTTGCACTTGCAACCACTGCAGCTACTGCTGAATCCCACCGATGTTGTAACTCATGTTTTCACCATGCCTTTTTAAAGACTTGGAATGCTACAGAGAATAGCCACAATCCTTTTTCTGATGCAGGTGATCTCATTTGCCTCTTGCATTTGGCAACAGATGTGGTCTCTTGAAACAACTAGTCTCAAAATCTATAGGAATTCAGATAATCAGGCATGTGTCCTGGTGTGTGACACTAGTCATGGAGATACTCCCTTTGCTGGTGGCTGAGGGAATTTCATTCTCAGGAAAAAAAAACCCTTGTTGCACTTCTACAACTGGTTTAACAAGGTTGTTACCTTGCACTGGTGCTTCCCGAACTGCCTCTTGGTTGTTTGAAACATGGTTTGGAGCAGCGGGTGGTGGGAGAGATGGACACTCCTCTGTCCATTCTAGAGAGGGCAGAGAGGGAAATGTTACTCGTTTCACAACAGCACTATGAGCTCCTGCAGGTACATGCACTGGGAGTGTGGGGGGGGTACAAGCAGAGGAGATGTGAGAAGCATGGCAAGAGAGGAAAGAGTCAAGGAGAGAGAATATAATGAATGGGATGTCCAAAAACCAGCTCTGGACGACTCCCTGCGTCCTGGTCAACTGATCCATCTGCTGGGATGCCCTACCTCACACTCAGACGTTGGGACTTGATTTGCATTTACGTGGTCTTGACATTTATATGGAATCTATTCCCCATGGCACTCATGGCATCTAAGTAGAAGAGCTGATGGGGCTGCTGGAGAAATGTTGAAGCCTAGATTATTTTCCTCTTGGATAATAACTGTTGTGAAATAACTTGGTGTGAAAAATACAAAGGTACCAAAACAAACCAAAACCACAGGCCCCTCACTGCAGCTGGGCTGCATGTAAAGAATTAAAAAAAAAAAAAAAAAAGGAAAGAAACCAAGAAACCAAACCGTGATGTTAGAGCTTGAAAATATCTAAAGATCTTGGGTTAAGAACTCTCTCAATGAAGAGGGGTTTCTCCAGTGCCCACGTAAATGCCCACTCCTCATCCCCCTCAATAGTCTATGCATTCCAGGGCAGACTGGAACAACACCAGCTACAGTGAGTAACTTGATGGAGCAGATTAAAAAGTGTGTTTTAATTGTTTCTGGGAAGCCTACAAAAATCCAGAAAATATTTCTCCCCTTTAATAGGGGTGAAAACTCCTATGTTTAAGTGGTTATATGGTTCAGATCTTCTCCTTCCTTGCATCTTACGTGAAGGGCATATGCAACCTTTCCTGTGCATGCCATTTTGCCTTTAAAGGCTAAGGCCACAGAAGGAAGAACAAACACATGGGCACGGTGCTGCGATGGCGAGGGAGAGCACCTTCCCTCACGAAAACCCCAACCATCACACCCTCGGTGGTGCCAACCTTCTGGTGGCTGTTGCTGTTGCTCAAGCTGTTTCTTCCTCTTGGCTTCAAGAACTGGGTTTTCATATTGTGTCTTCCGGTTGATGTGGCTGAAGACGAAAGAGAACAATAAATTAGGAAACCCTTTATGTGACAAGCAGGAACGATGGCCAGGCATGAAACTCCTCTGAGGAAAGGAGTAAAATACCAAACAAACCCAACAGTGGTGTATGTGGAGCAAGGCTCACCTAGTTGTGCCAAAAAGCACTTTTAAGAAAACAAACTGATTCCAATATCGGTATGATGTCCTGAGTAGGAATGGCTAATTCCTTCAAATACATTAAAGTACTGATCTATTGGTGAAAAATGAGATTAAAGCAGAAAAAGTGCTGTGTCTGACTGCATTTTAAAAGACAGGCCTAAGCCATCCCTGCTTTAATGAGAATCCCAGAGGTGCAGTCACTCCCTGGGTCACTGAAGTCAAAAAACCAAACAATCCGAAACCCAACAATTGGTAACATCTGTCAGCTATCTGATCAATGCACACTATTAACAGGGTGTCTTAAAAATATCTGCAGGGGTGCAGGCTATGAGCTGAAAAGCTGGGCTCCAAATAGATCAAAATACACTCAGAATTAGCCTCCAGAAAATACTCCCAGTGGAAACCAGCATTTGGTGAAATTTCAGCTGTCCTCCTTGGAGGGCCATTAGGCAGCTTTTGACCCATATGAGATGTTTAGAGCTAATGTTTCTTACCAATCTCAGGAAAAGGAAAAAAAAAAAAAACCCAGCCCAGCCCCAAACACAGCAGACAAGCAACGCACTCCATTAACCATTTTATGAAACCAAACAATGAACACCAGCCACAGATGCCAGGGTGGTGGGGACAGGTCTGGGGACTCTCCAGCGGATGGCTACAGCCAAGATGAGCTGCTCATCGACCGTTCAAGAGCAATTTCTCAACAGTGATTTGGCTACAGTAGAGGAGCAGGTAGACCTTAGAAAATTGTATTAGCTTAAAGCCTATCTTTCCATCCAAAGCAAAGTTTACCATTAAGAACCTGATATTTTTTTGTCTTGTATCCAACGTGTCTTTATCAAAAAAAAAACCCCAAACAACATCCCAAATCCTGAAACAACAAACATCCAATTTTTCAAGTATTTACAATAGAAGCACTCTAGATAGTTATATTCACAATTTTTCTGCTAAAGGTCAATATTAAATCACTGGAAAAATATTGAACTAATCAAATACAAACAAGTTCATAAGTTCTGTAAAAGATTTCCAATTTCATGAGATCATCAGAAAGTTAAAACAAAAATATAACTACTTTAAAATTATATAAACTTTTTCATGATACAGTTGTTTCTCAATAAAAACTATTGTGCAATAACAGAGTGCCTGAACTGGAGGGGACAGAGATGAATGCTCAAATTATAACCATCTATTATCAGCTTATAGATAGTAAGTAAAATAAACTTACGTCTCATTGCTGTTACTTTTCTATTTAATTTCATCACTAAGGAGTGCCAGAAAACTAACAGGCATGTATATATAAAGTGACAGGAAAAAATGCTGGAAAAACCTCTTGGCATGGCATTTAATAGCCGAAAAATATTCTTGATGTCTTTGGTAAATAAATGTCAAGCCTTAATTACACAGTTTGCTAACCTTGTTTCCCTAGGCACAGATGGCAGGGTCAGAAATGAGCCAAAGCAGACAGAAGCTGTATTCCATGTCTATTCTGAGGGCTATCATAAGCCATCCTACTAGACAGGAGTATACACATAATTAAAAATTCATTTTATGGGGTCAGTGATGAAACAAAACTCAGATCTCTGGTTTCCCAAGGGAGCGATCTGACATCTAGATAAAGAAGAAGCTGTTCTAATTCCAGAGAGAGTCCCGGTAAACCTGTAATTCTATTCACAACAGCACAGCCTGATGCAAGAACCTCTGTCGTGGCTCTTTGGTCACACAGGCTTGTCCATTCCTCCTTTTGAGTGTCTTCTGACTCGTAAATGAATTGATGGTTTGCTTTGCACACCCATATTTTGATCATAGCACTATATGAAGTGGATGGAGCTCAGTTAATTGCATACTTGTTAAAGTTCTCCGGATAAAAGTATTTTGTGAGGTGCTGGGGCTCCTGCACACCCTGACCCAGGGGTGCTCCTCTCTCCCCTGTGCCCACCCCAGGGTGCTGCTGCCAGAGACCACCAAAGGATGGGGAATGGCGAGGCAGAGTTCCCTCTCCTGGGCCCTGTGGCAGGCCCCAGGGGCCAGGGTCTCCTCCTCCTCGGTATGAGATGCTACCTACAAAGCACACAGACCACTGTGGAGAAAAGCCTTCCTCCACCCGACAGCCACACCAGAACCCGAGAGCAGCACTTACTCTACATAGTAGACACCATATACGGGATCCTCAATTTTCTCCCAACCAGCAGGCAACTCTGGAAATAGAAAAAGCATTACTGAAGCCTTCAGTGCAGGTATTTTTCTGACAGGCAGGTGCTCCTGCTCAGTGCGCAAAACTCATCAGTACCTCAGACTTTGAACACTTTTCAGAATGATCACAGCCTCCTTTTAAAGCTTGGCATAGCACAGCACCAACAGCCTGCCCCAGCTGTGCTGGGCTAGCAAATTAATGGGAAGATGCCCATTCCAGTCAATTTTAGACTTGCTTTTTGCATTAAAGGAACAAACGATCAATAAACTCCCTCTCTGGGAGTGCCTCAGGTACCCTTCTTGTTTCACCATCACGAGTGGCCCTGGATGGAGCGTTGCACTGGAAATTGATGCAGGCAAAAGGCCGGAGGCGTTTTAAGATCAGCATACAAAGATGGGCGAGGTTATAGAAAGGAGCTGTAGCACGCTCCCAGAGACTCCTTTTTTTGGGATTTACACCGCGTTGCTCAGCCCTGAGCCCAATGCAAAAGTGCATCTTCAAACAGGACAAAGTGAGTTTAACATAAATGCCTGGCACATGGAACCCACCAAAGTGGGGCTAGCACACACAGACGTATTTCACTGCATAGTACTTAATGTAAAAACATATATTGCCATAATCACATGTAACAGAGATTTCCTTTTTTAATTAGCATAATTAACAAAACCCAGTTCTGAAAGATGAAATTAACATTTGGAAATGTATCCAGTTTTGTTCCTGTTGATTTTCTAGACTGCACTTAGTACTTTAACTATAATTAGTGAATTCAATAAAATCACTTCAGCATCCAACCGAGGGTTATTAAAGCTGTATGTATTACTTAAGGGCCTGATCCTTGTCCCAGTCATTCAAACACAATGTTCCCGTTGGCTGTGGGTACTGAAATAATCATCCTATTGACAAAACAGGGTGGTGTGTTTGTGTAATACTGTGAATCAACTCAAAAGAAGGTTGCACCATGTTATGGACTCTGCCAGTGTCCCAACAGAGTCTGCACATTCATTTAAATAAAAATAATAATAATTAAAAAAAAACATTGTCAGAAAACACAAGTTCAAATACTCAATGCAAAATAATATCTCAAAAATTATCACTAAATTAACAAGATCAATAGCAAATAATCTATGTTTGTTTATTATCAAATACAAAGATTTATTTTCATTAATGGCATCATTTGCTGAGCCAATACAATCAACAATGGCCCATTAATTAGAATAAGTGTAACTAACTAGTTCTGCATGTATAGACTTCAACTATGTTGCCATAAGGATAGAAATATCTCCAGACTGGAGATGTACAGAATCTATACAAACACACATGGACTAATTACTCAAAGTTTATTTTTGTGTTCAGAATTGGCTGGAGATCAGATGAGATTGATTTTCATGGTTTTTGCTCCACATGTCCCGTACTTGCAGATACAAGGTAGGGTTTCCACTCTTAATATTATTTTATCCTTATTGGGTTTAACATCTTTGGATTCCTTGAGACATAAGCAATTAAATGCAAGCCAGTGCTAACTTTTGGGCGTGAAAATACTCTACAGTTTTATCAGCAGATTGATCTTAAATGAATCCTTCAGAAACAGATATTCCTTTACATCACGCAAGTGTTGTGAGAAAAAGGTAGAAAGCTAAAGGCCAATCCTGAAAGTCTTTTTGCAAAGGGAACTCTCAGGTTTGCAAAGGAGTCCCTTATGGTGAAAACACTGCGGGACTGGCTTAAAGAGTTTCAGCGCAATTAAATTAAGACCTAGTATGCAATCAGGAAGATCTCAAGTTGTGGCAGCCATTTAATTCTTTGCTCTATGGTGAAAGTAGAATGGTAAAGAGACCAAGCTGGGGGTGGAATAAAAACAAAAGGTGAATGAGGGAAGGGAGAAGTAATGAACAAATGCTTAAAATGAGTTTCCACAATTTTTCCTCCTAAATATCTTTTGTCTATTTTGGACTATTAAATGTTTTTCATTTTTAGAGTTTAAAAATTTCCTTTTTTTTTTCTTTTCTTCTGGTCACAAAAGGTTTTGGTATTAAATTTAATTTAATTTTCACTTTTTTTTAAAAAATTTTCACAGGTCAGAAGACCAGCACTTTCCTAGCCTCAAAAAAGGTACTGTGCAAAAGCTCCCCAGTTTTCTATCTCTGGAGCATTCCATTTAAGGAACACATTTCTATGTTTTCTAAAGTAACAATACACAAAACTGCAGCTTTCAATGCGTTACTTGTTGATTATGTAGATTCGATTTCAGACTTCTGAAAGCCTCTGAAATGTCCCTAAAGCAAAATGCAATATTCTCCATAGCCATGTTGCACAGTCTTGCTTCTTACTGGCTTTAAATTATTCATCTCCCTTCTCTACCTCTCCTGCCAAACTGAAGATGACCCAGAGCATCAGATTTTATCACAAATATAAGATTTCCAAAAACATTTTGCATCACTAGGAGCCTGACTGAGCCATATGGTTTTTATTTTGGTACATCTATCCAGCTCTCTGCAATCTCAGAGCATTTGTCAGCACGTAAATTCAATGGACAAATATCCAATTTTACATTTTTAAGCCTGGGGTAAATACATGGATTCCTACTGAGATGCTCTTAGTTAGTATCTTGACCTACACAGGGGAAAACAGAACTTCTCCAACTACCAGTTATTTCAGTTGTGCCCATGCATTACCATAAAGCAGCTGGAGAAGACTTCAGTATACTCAGCTCTTACTGCTCCTTGTGAGGCCAAGAGGATCTGCCCAAGTGTATGTCAAATTCTACTCCAAAGATTAAATTTTTGTGCCCTTCGTATAACCTTCTGTTAAAAGAGAGGTGTTCTATTACTCCATAGTCAATCCACCTCTTTGGAAAACAAGAAGTTGTGCAAATGCTTCAAGTTTTAATTTCCTTTTATTTAGAAAAGAAACTGTAGACGAGTTAAGGAGCTAAATACCTGGCAACAACCAGTTTGTACTAATCATGACAATGGTTAGAGAACAGGCCATATGTTTTCATGCCCCCTTCCCTAACATCGCTGTGATCAACTGAGCCATTTGAAAATGACTGTCTTTACACTGCAACATTTGCAAATCTCAACAGTTTATCAATGGGCTGTGAGCTCAATAGAGCTTATCTGCATTAAAATAAAGGTAACATCTCATGATGTTCCAGCAAAACACTTGTGTATGTAAGTGCCTGCAGAACTGGGGTCAGACTTATCAATTAATGAGTTTCTCTACATTTATTTTTTCAGCTCCTTTTCTCTTGCACTAGATCCTGATATCAGACTGAAAGAAGGGAACATTTCCATTTCATTATTTCCTCTGAATTTGCTCTGAATGTTTTAACCTCTCTCTTATTTTAAGTCACCCTTTGTGAAGACCTTCATGAGAAATCTCTGCAGGTTGTTGGCATGCACCCACCTACTTGTGATGTTTCTTGGTCTGATGCTGATTATTTGTGTGAGCTGGGCTTAATGCTAACGTACCACTAAGGTGACAGCATTCTTCTTTAAATTATCATTTCTTTCAAATTCTTGCAGTAGAAGTTAGGCCTCCAACATTATTCCAGGCATATTATCCAGAGGAACAGTTTTGGAGTACTGTTAGGAGTCCACACAATAACTGCTGGCTGCTGATGCCATATCAATCACACAGGAGCGGGAAGCAGAATCCACTTACTTGCAAGTCATTACAGAAACCAGAGGTTAATTCTCTGGTAATACAACCCTCCAGTACGCAGAACTATAAACTGTAAATACAGTCCTTTTTAAAAGCAATAATAGACCTAGTGGAAATAAAATCCTATGCAACCGCTTATGCCTTTAAGCTTTCCAAGTGCACTAGAGCATGGCTGAAGAGAAATAACAACTACCTCCGCCATCAGTATAAACAGAATGAGCACCGCTGAGATTAGATATCAAGACAGCATTCTTCACAAAAAAGATGCAGCAAATAAAAGCGTACCACATCATCGAAAATCGTCTGTTTGTGAAATCACCTACTGAGGCAAAATTTTCAGCTGTTTCATTCATAAGCTCAGCAGAGGCATTGTATGTAATACTTAAACTTTCTAAATCACACTTTGCTTCTCTTGTCTGGGAAGTGTACTCGGCCCCAATGAAAAAGCATCATTAGCTGCTTGATTTCAACTTTGGCGTTTATTTATAAGCCTTTTCCTGGAGCCAGTGACGCCAATGGAAAATCCCCTGATTTCTGCATGGTCCAGGAGGAAGCAACTTCGAACAAACTTTGCAAAATCAAGGCCCTCCAGCTTTTGTCAAACTGTGTCGGTAAGAAAAACACTGTAGATCTGAAGCTAAGGGAAGATTAATGCTTTGTGTGCTAGGGAAGTTTTGCTGATAATTAGGCTTGTTGAAATAAAAAAACAGAAAGATGCAAAATGATACAAAGGAGAAAGTAAGTAATTAAAGGCTTAAAACAGTGCAGTTGAAGTCAAACATCAAAACAAGAGATGGATGATTTACCTAGTTCACTGTCCAGTTCCTCCGTGTGTACCCCTTCTTCTCCAAGGGAAGAGCAGTAAATGAGACAGAAAAAATTAAAAGAAAATTTCAGATACCAGCACCAAGCAAGAAATTCCCTACAGCAAACAGCAGAACTGGCACTAATTTTCTACCAAGCCCAAGCTTACTATTTATCAACTTTAGTGCTCAGAATATTGATGGATCTGATGTAGATAATGAAAGAACTGGTTCTTGCATTCTTAAAATATCTGTATCAATTGACTACTTCCATGCCACAGTTTGATATGGCAAAGTAATACATTTGTGTTGTGCTCACTGTTGTGAAGCTTCTCCTCCAGCTCTGAATGGTCCAACCTTCCCAATCTGTCCTGTAGACATGGGGATCTATCAGAGGTCAGACCTGAATACTAATGAAGAAATCTGAGATGAAAACCTTGCATCTAAATAAGAACTAATGTAGCAAGGTTTTCAAGAAAGTACTAAAATTTATGTGCACACAAGGTCCAATTGACTTCACTGTAACTACTCAGATGATTTAAGATAGATGTGAAGCAAAGCACCTCCTTTAACTGGAGGCACTGGCCCACACCGAAGTCCAGATGCTCTGGTGAGACACACAGAGGAATGCACCAGTTTTATCGGGGCACCTGGGACAAAGATCACATAATTTTTCAAACACACACAAAGCCATCAATATTCACTGTTGCTCCATTTATCATTATCTGCTCCATATTCATAAGTTAACAGTGACACAGATGATTAAAGTATTGCTTAGCCTATAAATAATAATAATGCAGTCTGAAAATGAAGGATGATGACAAAACCAGAACAAAGATGGTAAAAACAATCCTGGACCTAATACAGTAAAAGTATAAGCCACATAAATGAATGATAGAAGCAAACAGAAGACGTAGTATCACAGCATTGCTTTTGAAAATTTGGACACCTGAAAAAACACTTCCTCGACCTGTTTGCTATTTATTCTACCAAAACAGTCGTTTAGGACCATTAGTGTGAAACATGAATTGCAATTTCCTTTAATAGCCTAAACAACTGGAAAGGACCAAAAACTTGTTAGGGACGTGTATCCTGACAAAGAAAAAACACAAAGCAACTGCACCCAAACAAATCTGAAGCGACACCTAACATTGATAAAAAACACAAACAGGATGGGATTGAGCCTGAAAACACACACACACCCCCCAAACAAAACAGAGGAGGAATCCCACTGCCTCCAGTGGAAATACTCCCAACAGTGACCCTTGAAAAAAAGTCATGCTTCTATAATGCAGTAAAATAACCTCCTCTCTTCTTTGTGCTCACATTGCTTCCTGAAATACAATTATTCTTATGTGCAAAGCAAGATCAGAGCAGCCAAGCAAAACAGTGCAGCACACTGCTATGCTTATGAAGCAACTGGTTTAACTACTGAATGTTAAAAATATTCATTAATGAGAAACTTAGTGAATGAAGTGAAGGGGTGTGGGGGAAGATGAAATTTGCTAATTTTAAGGACCTGATACACAAAAATGCCACTACTCTGCAAAACTATCAACTTAATTAAATACAAAAAAATTACCCAGCTGTATGTTTCTAATCCCAATTAAATAAATTATCCCAATGCTTGTTTTATAATTGCTAAGCAGACAAGAAGTTTGAAAGACCTTCCCTTCTGCGAGGAGACTTAAAACTGTTTAACAGAGGAGCTCAGCCGCCCGCCGTTGGCTTATGCTACTGGCTGCTCCTTGCCCGGGCTCAGAGCACGCTGAGCGACAGCAGCACTGGCTGCTGGTTGGCATCACCGGGGCTATCGACGTCGTGGGAGCCTTGCTGGTAGAGAAAGCCAGGAGAGAAGTCGTGCTTCAGGGAAAACTACCCTCTGAAAGAGGAAAGCTTATGCTGAAGACTTAGCATCCTCCTCTTTAAATTGCCAGCAATGCTGAACTGCAAGGAGGAGGGAGCTTTGCCTGCATACGCTATTATTTAATTTTGTTCCAGTTCTGATTACCCACTGACATATCCATTTTTAGGCACAGAGCAAGGCCTTCATTAATCCAGCTCCCTCCACTCACTCCTTACAGATGATGCCAGCTGCTGAGGATGCGAAGCAGGCATCAGCTCAGCGTGCTCAGTTTTTGCCTGAGCTTTGCACATCCTTGTGCTTTGGGGGTACTAGGAAGTTGGGGACCCGCTCCATCACAGCAGCAAAGGCTGCACAGGCAAATTCTCACATCCTGCAAAATCTCACATGTGAAAGGAAGCAGAGGCTGAAAAACTGCTTGTGCAAAAATAGTAACAGCAGTTCTGGAGGCCGGGTTTGAACCTACCAGTAAAAAGGGTTTGAGTTGATTCTTTTCTGAAATAAAATCATAATTTTTATTGAGCTGACTCACACCAGTAGGAAGTTAATCATATTACAAAAACTAATTTTACAAGGATAGCATCAACACTGACAAAGAAAACCCTTTCATTTTTAAGATATGTCTACCACGATAGCATTGTGCTAGCCAAAACTATGCATTAGAATACCACCACCTTTCCTGGTTTTCCACACAGGTTTTCTCAAACATTTAAGTTATTTTTATCATGATTTCCTTTTTCTTCCAGTATCTCCTAAAGGATGCAGGGAAAGAACTTCCTTTAACAGTCCTGCATTTGGCTGCTCTATATTGGACAGTGGCTTGCATTTCCAACATCTCAAGGAATACAAAATTACATCAGTGTAAATTTTCAGTGGCAAAAATCTACACTTCCAAATGGAATTTGTTTTCAGCAATCATAACACTAAGTGACTATTAGAATTTAACAGCAGAAGTGAAGCAATTGAGTTATTTCTGCTCAAACGAGGAAATAACAACATAACTCTTTCAAATTCATGTAAAGCAGCTGGCTGAAGTGCAACACAATGGAGCACGCAGAGACTCAGTCGCTTTCCTCCTACACAGCGATCCAAGGAGCAAACATGTCAGAAAACTTTGTCTTGTTCAGCATCAGTGACTATTCAAATGCCTTTGCAAAACCAGACGCCTCTTACTTCTAACCCTTCTTTGATTTTTATTAAATGATCTGCCATCTCAATGGCTATCTCACATACACAGACAGTGATTTTACAACAACATAACGGACATTGTCTCTATGCACTTACTAATAAACTTCTTTTCTCTTTTTAGGTATTTCTGAACACAAGTTATTGGAAAGGGGAAAAGGAAAAGAAGAAACCCACCTAGAAAAGGACCAAAGACATTATTATTTCACTATTTTCAGTCTCTTACCATCATCTTCACATTCTTCTAGAGGCTTCTGCTGCTTGTTCAGGCACCGTGGATCTAGCCAAGATGTTGTTTTTGTGTTGTGGCTGGAAACCAAAAATGGAAATATGACCTTTGTTAATAAAGCAGAGCTGAAGTATCAGTGACATGAAAGTATATACCCTCTTTATTATTCAACAGACCTGAAGGCATCCTTTTGCTTCAGAAGAAATGGCGTTACAATTTGACACTTTGCAAACTAGTCTATCAAATCGCAAGAATCTTGGCATTGAAAACACAAAGGTGAAAAGTGAAAGTACACAAATCAGCATTCCTGACTGGAAGGATGCATGTGAAAGCTGCAGTATTATAATATTAATTTCCAAACTTTTGTCTTTGGTGGTTTATTTCTTAATTCCAGGAGCTGTCTGTGAGCCATTTGCCTCCTGATGAAAAGACAGAAGTTTCCCTTCCTCCCTAAACCATGCAGAGGCCTTTGTTCCCGCAAAAGACTTTTGACATTTGTTTAGATTTGACCCAAGCATTAGTCAAAAACAAAATTTCCAGTGAAAACTTTTTAATTACACAAATAAATATGTTCTGCTCAGAGCCTTTGATGGAGGTTGAACAGCTTTACTTTCAACTCTTCCTTTCTACAAGTCCCCTGACGGTATCACGATGCCAGTCCCAGCAGTGAAGGCTGAATAGTAAACAGGCTTAAAATACATTTTCTAGAAATTATATTCTCCCATCTTTTCATTTGCACAGGGAGACAATCTTGTAATGTAATGCCTCTTCTACAACCTGATGTCATCCTAGACATAACGTGCAAAGATAGCCCTCCAGTCCCCGAGGTATCATTTATCTCACTTAGCCTTTAACACTGCTTAACAGTTTTAAGTTTCAATACCATAGTAATGCTATTTACTTCTCCTTCAAGGTCTCGGGGAGGTTTACAAACTTAACCTTAGCCTCACAACAGTCTCATGAAGCTGGAAATGCTGTAATGAGGGCTATGATCCCTGAGGAACTAACAGCAGCAGACCAGCAAACTTGTATTTTATTGTAAGAAGAGGGGACTGCCCTGCCCCTAGGATCCGAATATGTAAATAAAAACTCCTTGTTTTACACATCCTACTACCCAGCCCTCCCAAGGCAGGACGAGCAAATGCATTTAATCCTTTTGTAGGCTTCAGAGCAATTAATCGCCAACTAGAAAACAGAATGGCAGAAATTCAGCAAGTAAGGCAAATTAACAGCAATAAAGCAGAGGGGGTTCTGCCAACCTATAAATAAGAAAGTCTGTAGTCTAGCTGAGACAGGGGGTGATGGGAGGAAAGCAATGAAATATTTGCATATTTCTTGCAACTTCATCTCGCTCACCAAAGGCTCACAACAGCGTTGTTTGCTGAGGCACAGAAAATTTAGCTAAACACCTTTCAGATCATACACTCAGAGGGACAGAATTGTGTTAGACCCTGTAAAATGCATAGATCTACATGCAAGGTAATGAGGGACTGGGATACTGCAAGTAATGAAAATCCCGATTAAAGCACCAGAGGAACATATCTCAAGAGCCAGATTGCTTCAGCTACAAGCCATCAGGATTGGTTATCCGACACGCAGCTCTGGCCCCACTGGACCTGTGCTGGTTCTGTGCAAGCAGTTCGGATGTTCCCACACTGTTCCCTTCAGCACCCTGACTCGACAACCCAAGGTGCTGTAGATGACGGTACAGACGTCGGAGCCAGCTTGGGTCCACACAGCTCATTAGCTTGCTCTCTTAATTTGATACAAATCAGACTAAATTGTTTCTAGGCTCAGGGTGTCCTCAGAATTAATAGAACTGCAGTCATTCTGTGCTGCATCCACACTAACACGTTCTTTGCACAAAATCCTCCCCCTATGCGTGTGCATCCTCAAAACGGCCAATCTGCGCTGCAAGGAAGGAAGCAGTTGGTGTGCTACCAGATTCCCCTGTCAGACAGACAGCAGTGCACGCAGGCTCCATTTTCCCACCACATACATGATTCTCCTGCAAAAGGTCTAACAAATGACTTAGGGTGCTACAGTCCTGCATTGCTAAGAGAACACACACACACACAGAGAATATAGCAGGGATGGGTTTGGGGGAAACTGGTGGCGGCAGCAGAAGCTTTTGCAGAAGCACCTGTAAGGAAGGACAGTAGGGGGCCACGTGGGGACAAAAGGGAGCAACCGGCTGCTTGGGCAGCATTTATTGCTCATCATCTGTCCTCCTCCAGGGAGGAAAATGGCAGGCTGGATGGGCTACTACTCAGGCTGCCTTATATATGTTAAAGCCAGAGAGTACGTCAAAGAATGAGGCACTCTGTGGACATAACAAGGGGCAGAACATTGTATTCGGGATAATTTTCATATATAATAATAATAATAAACAATAATAAACATTTCAGTGTCATCTGATACGCAGCTGATGAGAATTTGCATTGAGCCTTCTAGACCATGGTTTACACCAGGGAGGTGCTGGAGCCTCTTCATGTAATTGGGAGCACCCTGGAAAATGGCCATTTTTACAGGAGCCCTCTCCCAGCTGGTGAAGGGGTGCTGTGGTGCTCCCGGTCCTCCCAGTTCCTCAGATCTCCTGGCACTCTTCTCTGATGGGCTCCCCCCTGCCACTGCAGCCAAGGGAAAACCTCCTCTGATGAATCTTTTCTTGGCCCTGCCCAAATGTACCTTCTCCTGATGATGGAGCAGGACTGCTCCCCTTCCTGCCCTAATCCAGCCTAATTCTTCAGAGCACCAGAGGGGGCACTAGCAGAGGAGGTTCTTCTGTACTAATTGGCCACTGGCTTGTGGTACACAGACAGAGGACCTCAGATTCTAAGACCACATTAAACAGACCATCAAATCCAAAATCAATTCCTCACCCCCCTTCTCTACTTAGGCAGCCAAGGGCTTGAGTTTCAAAAGTTAATTGAATTTTAATGTCTAGCTAACCTCTGTGCAAGAAATCTCTTCCACTAACAGGTCCCATTTTATAAGTTACTCCTATCTCAATAAATCTAGACAAGTATAATTAGAGACTATTATTTATGGCATGAAAAAATCAATATCATCATAAAACTGCTGACAGCACTCAGCTCTTAGGCAAAGACTGCAGAGCATGAGATACTTCTTTTCCAAACTTAGCGTGTCTACTCTGCACTGAGCTATGGCTTCTGCAAACCACCGGAGCACGTTAACATGTTTGGGCCATTTGCTCTGATGAGAGGACAACACCCAAAGCCCATTCCCTGGCTCTGCTGCCACCTCAGCACACGACCAGAGGAACTCTCTCTGCTGCGTTACGCACAGAGGCAGGCTCCAGGAATGAAGTCTCAGCCCTTTCAATTAGGAGGCTTCATTCCACCCGTGAAAACAACTGGCCCATATTCTATAAGTGTTGATTGCTTTTGTAACCGCCCTCATAAAACAAGCAATTCCCTCTGCCTTTGAACTCAGGAGTAATTTGGATGTTAATCCAATCAGGAAATGCAAAACCCCTTCAGAAGCAGCAAAGAACTTACAGCTCTGCAACCTAACTGTATACACTAAATATTTAATACACACACATACACACACACAAAATGCATCTGTGGAGATTTAGGAATGCCCAGAGAGAGAGGGAGAGAGATGGAATTAGAACAACAAAAATGTGCTTTACTCTATAAAATAGACTTCTCCGTTCTCCGTGTAGGCCATCTCCCAGTTTTCCGGCAGAGGACCTAGGTTATCCTCGGCAGAAGGAGGTAGGTATTGAGGGAGGTTCTGAGATGGTTCCGTGGTGGGAACGTTGGTGTGGCTATCAATCGCGGACGGTGGGGCTGTCTCTCTTACGATATGCGTGTTATGCTCCTCTTGGTCACCAGACTCTGCTGTGGAATAAACAAGCACAAATAAAATTGAAAATCGGTCTTTTTTCTCCTCCCATTCGCTTCTCCAGGTTTATCCTTACGGTTTCCCTTGCCTCGCTTTTTAATTTGCAAGAAACAGCAACAGATGAACCGAGGGCAGAGACTCTGCCGTCTTTTTGCCAGCAGGGACGAGCTGGCTTTGCCCACGCACCCTGTGCCAGCCAGCCCCTCGCCAGCACAAATCAGAAGCTGTGATCAACTACTGTGTTCGCTCTAATGGGCCCTGCTGAGGTACCAAAGTCTTCCAGGCTGTCTGAGGCCAGGGCTCACTGATGTAGATCAGTTCAACGGGCTTCTGAGCAGGCTTACAGGTTCACTCCCGCAGCGCCAATTGTGGGACGGGGATTAGGAGAACAAAAATTCCTGTTTGAAGAATGATCAAAAGGGGAGATTTTTACAAGTGCAGAAGGTAGCCAGAAGCTCAAAGTCAACAAGCTAATGGCGAACATCTTTAGCGCAGTGCATTTTTTTAAATTAAAAATTAAAATTAATGTCAGCGCTACACCACGTGTCCATACTAGTGCCTGTTCTCGCTGTCTGAGGAGGTTTATTCCACGGCTCATCACTGTATTCTCCCAGTCAAAGTCACTCAGGAGTACTTTATTATGTATCTGGCCCTTCTCCCTCCAAGGAAACTTTTCTGATGCAGTTGTGAGCGGTATCCATGAAGAAATGCTGCTCGTTCCCTCCACCCCTAATCACAGTAAATGCTCTCCACAAACCAGGCCCGTGCCCCTAACTCCTTTCACAGAGAGGTTTTGGCAACAACACACAAATTCTAAAATTACCCCTGTGTCTACAAAAGGGTTTTTCTCCAGTTGGTTCTTGAAGGTGTTGGAAATTAATGGCGGTACTTCCAAGTCACCTGGGACCCCCAGTCTCCAGGCGCTGCAGCTGGCAGCACACTGAGCAAAATGCAGAGATATCGGTGTCACACTCTGCCAAGTCCCCAGGCAGTGGGAGTGAAAGGGCTTCACAGCCAAGACCTCGCCTCTGCTCTCCAGACTGGAGACCGTGGACCTCCTCAACTCACAGCCCACAGCCTCAGGTTTTGGAGGGGGCCGTTAACTGCAGCTCCTGTGCTATTTCTAGTCTGTGTGCTGCCATTACAAAAAGACAAGATACCGAAGATAATAAACTGGGAGAAGAGGGAAGGAAAAGATCTAGACTATACCAGTACCCTCAGCTGGCTGCTTTCTAGCCTTCCTGGAGGTTGATATTTTTAGGTAGAAGATGACAAGATAAAAGGAGCATGAATGAATCATTGCCAGCTTAAGACTGTGAGTGTAAACATGCCAAAGTCTGGAAGACACAAGTCATCGAGAGGTCTTCTAAGGAAGCAGGAGCATTTTAATATGGCTAGCACACTTACATGTGAAAAAAAGCACAAAGAATCACTTTGGTATATGAGAAATAACTCTTTTCTTGATTCTGTGCCCATTTAATGGAGGCAAGGGGCCAGGATGTGATCACATGGTGACAAATGAGCTGCATTTTCCAGTATTTCATCTTGTGGAGGAAAACAAGGAAAAGAAATGGTGCTTGAGTTAGTTCAGGGGCACCAAACTGAGACAGGCAGGAAGGAGGTCAAACAGCTTCTCCCACGAGCTTCCTCCCGAAATCAGAACCTGTGACAAGGGCTGAGGTTGCTGCCATGTCACATCATGTGAGAAACTGTCCTCAGCTCAAAACTTTGTAAAGGAGCCAGTAAGCAGAGACAGAAACTCCAGCCTGGGAAGGATTAGGCCAGCCAGGAGTGATTTGGGTTGGAAATACATAACAGGTATCGGCCAAACAGAGCACGACCCTTAAAGCTGTTTGACAGTTCAGCCCAGAGAGGGCCAAAACTAAATCTCATCTTAAATCCTTTTAAACCCCTATACAGGTGTTAGAGCCAGAACCTTGGCAGATAGGAACTGGCATGACAGCTCCTGCGACTCACCAGAGGCTGGGAGGGAAAACTGTCATCGTGCTAGGAAGTGACCAGAGGACAAAGGACCTAGCACCAGTGATGGTGAGCACCCACAGCAAGCAGTTGTGGAAGGCTTGAATGTATGGATAATGCTGCTTTCTAAGCACCTACCTCAAAGGGAGCTAAGAAGATAAATTCAGCGCTTGAAACTGAGCTGAGGAAGTAATGCTCTAAACACTAACAAATACTAGGATTGCGGGCATGGGGAAGAGCTCTTGCTCCTCAGATCTTCACAAAATTCCAGTGGATTTCTGTGGAAACTCAACTGATCTCCAATAGTATCGTGCTCTGAATCTGCCAGCACAGCACTTGACTTTAGATTGCAAAAGTTTCCAGTGGTCTTTCAGCCAATGCTCAATGGTAGCCACAGCGGGACTGAGATCTGTGTTCAGCAGAACATGAGGCCTTCACAAAATAAAGAGCTTACACCCATGCTTCAGACCTCATTCCTGCAGCAAGCAGGCTAAATTTGCTGGAAGGTACCTTGGAGAAGAGGAACCTATTAAGTGTATGTGACAGGTATCTCTAGATGCAAGGAAAGGGAAAGGACAGCAACATATTTAGGAAGGAGCAATAGTTAATTTCAAATGTAACCCTGGTTGAGCCATTTCATACTGATTATAATTGTCAACCATAGCTCAACTCTTCCTTGAACTTTGTGCAACTAATGGATTTGAACTTTTCCCCAATTTTTTCTCACCCAGCTCAAGTCCACAAGGCCTTTTTAGAAGACACAACTGTGCACATGATTGTCCACACCTGGACATCTGCCACTGAGCTGGTGTTGGCCAGTTCTGTCCAGGACTGACAGCTGTGCAGTAAATCCATTAAAAACAACCCTCCTCCCCCAAATCATCCCCATGTATCCTAACTCACGGATTGCAGTATTTTTGTTTTACCTGTGAAGCTACTGCTCATTTCAGGTACATCATCCTCTTCCTCATTCTCTGTATGCACTATGCCAGCATTTTGCATATCATTGTAAGACTTGGTTCGCTTTGGAGTCGACTGCTTGGAGCCAGACTGCAGGTTTTGCAAAGCATCGGTGGAAGTCACTTTCCCACTGAGGGGCTGGCTGGGAGGCTTGGGCGTTCCATAATAGTTACCTAGGCAATAGAAACACATTTGCATCTTCAAAAGGGAACAGTTTATAGCAGCAAGATTTCTATTTTATTTTCAATCCCATTAAAATCTGTCTCTCCCCACAAGGAAGTAAATACATAAACTAACACACGCCATTCCCGTTTTTGGGGGTGCATATTACATCTCTACAGCAGACATGGAAATATTTCTGGCCTGTTAAGTTATTCTCATTGAATCTAAAAGGAGAAGCAATGGTTGTATTGTTTAGGTGCACTGAGCGTACAAGGGCTAAAACAAAAGGCAGTCATGATGAATAGCAAAACTTCATCTCATTACATCTGAATTTCAATTAGTAGCCTTTTTACATGTGTGCACCCACACAATGCTGTGGCAGATCTCAAGTGAGCCCTGCAGAAAATAAAAAATTCATGACTGCTATCACCCAGAGAAGTGATGAAAGGCTCGATGGCCTGCTTTAATACACAGGTTCTTTTACGGTGGATGTTGCATTTAAAAAGCAAAAACTAGTCTCTCTCTAAAAGAAAACCTTGCCAGAGGAGAGAAAAGGAAAGGTACCACGTGGCACTGCTTTCTTCAAAGAGGAAACTCAGCAGTTGGGTCAACTTGGGTAGAAGTGAACAACCAGACCTTAAAGCAAAATTTGAAGGGACAAAGATCCACCCACAGTTATGCAAACACACAGCTCTTGGCAGCCGTCCCCAGATGTGATGCAAACGGTGCAAAGTGCTTGGGATGCTTCACTGTCACTTTAAGTGTCCGTGGAAGAAATGCAGAACAAGTGCAGGTTCATTGATGCCAGAACCACTTGAGGTATTTCACTGTTCCTGTTTTGCTTCACCTCAAACACCACAGTAGCACTTGACTTGCCCTGAAGGGCTCCACAGGAACCTCAGGTCTGGAATCGGTTCCCGCAGCACTGGGCATTACTGGAATTCAGGCCTATTGCAAGGCATATCTTTTTATACAATGGTCTGTGACACACAACCCTTTTACATAAAAATCCCCAAATTTTCCCTTTCAAGAGTTATTATTAATTTTCATTTGCCACCCTCAGATTCCAAGGGTGAACTTAAAAATTCTCCTTATATTCTCTGGCATGGTAAAATGTAAAGGATGCTCTCCCGTACAGCTTTGTATAAGCCCACGTGGGGGTGCACACATACGGCTTTAACTGTGGCAGCAGCATAAAATTCTTCTTTAAAATATACATGCACATTTGATTACATTTTTCATCTATCTCCATAGGCTATGTATAATCTAAAAGCCTTATTTTTCAATTTTTCAGTACATAATTACATTATATATTTAATATCCATTCCCCAGAAAGTGTACATGTCCCCTTATTACCCCTGTTACACTACATGGGAACCACATGCCACAGGCAGATTGTGCAAAGGTATTTTAAAACCTCATCTGCTCTAAAAAAGGCAAATTTTTTTCATTTATTTTTATACATATGCATGTGTATTTTTGTTGCAGAAGCCAACAACATCATTCGTACACTGAGGTACGACACTGAGTTTGAAGTTAGCCAAGCAGCTCTGCATTGACCTGCCCCACCGCAGTACACAGTGGTTCCAACTCACCCAACACATTTCATACTGCTCAGGCATCACACACTCGGTGTTCCAGACGACATAATACCTTTTCAATACCCTGGAGGTATTTTAAAAGACAGGTAGACATGATGCTTGGTGACATGGTTATTGATGGTTTTTGTCAGTGTTAGGTTGATGGTTGGACTCGATGCTCTTAAAGGTCCCTTCAAACCTAGGCAATTCTATGATTCTATGACATATCTTTATTTCAGTTTGGAAGTATCATTTGTTTATCTCAACTCCTGTTTAGCCGGCTGAATTGCCTTTCTCATTAGGATCATCTAAGCCCCTTACAATCCCAAAGCTGTGTGGGTTGTCAGCTTTAGGGGAAGGCCACAGGGATCGTGCATATCCTAACGCTCACAAATCTCAACCTGCCACTCTGGAAGGTCTCTGGATACATCAGGAGCAAGGGAGAGCATGAATCACCCTGGCTCAGGCTGGCAGAGCCCATCTGGGAAGTCCACTTTGGACACAAGTTGCTATCTTTCTCCTTAACTGCCTTCCAAGAGAAGAAAAAGTCTTTGAGAGCTGAGACTGGAGAAGTTGGATGAGCTCCTATCTCCACGCTTTTACAGCCGGAGTACTCGGACAGCAACACGTGCAGGTTTGTCTTAACAAGGTATGTTCGAGCCTGTATACAACGTCGTGGATTCAGCTCCATAGAAGCAGCAACACTCCGCAACACTTTCATCTTCTGTTCATCATTTCAGAATCTTAAATGTACATTGATGCATAATTTATAGGGAGAAGGAAATTACTTCTTCTAGAAAGAGCCTCTAATGGGGATGGAGGCTCCTCAAGCAGGTTGCAGTCTCTGCTAAAGAAATTATTCTTATGCTCTATATACTGCAGGACTATTTTATACAAAAAGAGGAGGAATAGGGGAGAGAGAGTGCAAAGGGAAAACACAAAGGTAGGGGAAGGGAAATAACAAAGGTAGGTGGGCAGAAAAGGGATAATCTACCCTGCTGCCATCCTATCCTCTTCAGCATTTCTCCTGATGAATGCTGCTACTTTGGGGGTTTGGGGGTTTTTTTTGTCTGTTTTTCCAGACAAAATGTGTTTTCTCAGGATGTTAACTGCTAAGCAGAGAGATCCATGTGTGTGCCACATACGTGAGAACAGCTTTTATTTATGGCACTGCACATCACTATTTTGTGCAAAATTTATTTCAGGTCTGTGGTAAATGGTTAAATCTTTTGCCATGGATGCAACATAGTGAATGAAGGGGATATATAGGTGTTGCTGCTGGGGATTTTTATTTCTCCTGGACAAGAAGATAGCATAGGTGTTACCATCCATCCTCCAATTACGGAGAAATATAAGATTATATCTTTAAGGTTTGCTTCTTTTCAGTTCCTCTAGAAACATGCAAAGCTGGAGCTCCTAACAGTTCACGGAGAGCTGTTCCTCAGCAGAAAAAGAGGCTTCTCTGAAGTATTTCAGATTTGCTTGCAGCGAAATCATTAGTCACTCTTCAAACCAGCCATGGTTGTTGGTACTACTATTAGTGAATAATTATTTTCTACCAACACAGTGTGCTGTCTTAGAGGATCCCTATAAGTATATGTGAACACATACAAAGAGCAAATACGAATGTGAAACTGAGCATGGCTCTGCACGTGTGGGTTTTGTTTTGCAGAATATGGGAAATACAGCCATTGGGGCTGAACTTTTCATTTTCCTCCACGGGAGGCAGATTCAGCCTGAGTCAATATTCAGAAAAATCACAGCTCTTCCTTCAGATTCACACAAGGATGAACACGTTTGGGAGACAACCCAGCTTATGAAGAAAAACTGCAAATGAAAGCTCCGACCCAGCTTCCAGGTGACACAGAGAATGAGAAAAAATCGGAATGCTCTCTTTTCCTCATGTTTGCTGGATGCAGTTAGACCTCTTTCTCTTCTCTAAGCAATTCTTTTTGAAGATGTGGCATGTGGACCTGGGCGTGGGGGCAGATATACCATTAGGAGGGACTGGAACTTAAAATTATCATTGAAACTCAAGTTTAGTCATTGAAACTCAAGTTTAGTCATTGAAACTCAAGTTTAATTCTAAAAATTAGAAAGAGAAAATATTTATCCTGTGACTCAGAAATCCAAACGTGCACCATTAACAACTGACAGTGAACAGACCAACAAGAGTTTTAAAACACTCAGACTCGACATTATTTGTTCAAATTGAATCTGTCAATGTTTATGAAAAAACATACATTTAAAAATATGCTTTAACAGTGTTTTGTGAGCCACTTGTAAGCCTAAAGAAGGGGCTAACTTCATAGCCAGTGTAATTTGCACTGAATATCCAATCAGCTCTAATTATTAACAGCATATTACATGTGCATACACAAGCATCTGTCATCCCAGAGGATCCCAAAACATTTTCTAAAGTCAGCACAGTAACTATGGTAGGACTCCCCGGGGTGCTGAGCTCCCCCAACGGCTCAGGTGAGGTTCTGCAAAACTTCTGAGGACTGTGTCCCTAACGTGATGCCTCAAAGCTGGAAAAGAGCAGCCTGTCTCCCAGACGAAGGAGATTTCTTAATCTACACAGCGGGAAAAACTCTCCTTTTCTGTGGAAGCAGCCAGAATGGCAGAAGCAGCACTTTCCCAGTCTGATTCCTATGGGAACACGTCTTCCAAGCTTTACCCTCCTCTCAATCACATTTGGATCCTGCCTACAGCAACTGAATTCATAGCTAATAACAACGCATTCACTCAGCAGATACACGTACTGTTAATTGTATTCCTTGTCATCACCTTTCACTAACCCTTATTTTATTCAGTCCCTTGGTGCTTAAAACTTATTTAACCACAACCAAAGTTTGATGGCAGCTTTTGCAGCCATGACTTAATCCACGCATTCTAAAGCGCCACTCAGGAGAGTGCACAAAAATAACAAGAATAATCAAAAAAACCCAGAATAGCTATTTGGAATGAATTGATTTCTTTTCATCTCCTTATCTCTAAGTGTCGGCAGCTTACACATTTTAGCATCATGCACAGTAATTAGACTTTAGTAACAGCTAATCACAACAATAAGACAAGTTCTCATCATCATAACACTTCTTCCTTTGCCAATTCAAGCAGTGATCACAATCAATGAAAGCAATCTACAGCAGCTTCTATGCTGTCCTGCAGCTTATGAATTAAAGCAACGCTGTCAGCCCAAAGAACTTTCTTTTTAAGTTTTAGAAACTTAGTGATAATGGAAAATTTGTCTTAGATTTCAAAATAACAAAACATTCTTATTAAATATCCCCCTGATGGGCAGTAAATTCAAAGAGAACCTTAGGGTGTTTATATGACCTGGAATTTGAAATGTAATTCGCAAAAATACACCAATTAACTTAGCTTTATGTTAACAACTATTAATCTAATCCACAAAAACTTTGGTCAGTCACCATTCAATTCAATTACAGTTGCAAGGACCCCATCCATCCGAGACACTGTTTCTGGAACGGCTAGAAATGCGCAAGAACAGAGACACAATCTGAAAGGGTCTAAAGTGGAATGGGTATCAAATTGGGTGTTTCACCTTGCAAAGGGGGAAGGTGAGACCACAGAGCCTGCTGGGGTGGGGACAGGGTGGCAGAGTTGACACAGGGAGGTGAAAGGAGGCAGAGGAGCTGCGTGCAAGGTTAAGCACGAGCTTGAGTATTAATCCTAATGGTACAACATCAATTGAAAAAAGTGGTCCCAAACCATGCATTTCAGTCAATCTGTAGGTCTTGGCTTTGCTGTAGCTATTCTTCTGTTCTGGGGAGGAGAATTTGTCTTGCTTTTCTGGTGTGAAGAGATTTAGGGCTGGGACTGGGAGTGCATTTGCCTCTCAGGAAAGGACAGAGCAGAGTTCTCGCAGTTCCGAATTTACTGGCTCCTACTGTGAGGCATAATTTTGCAATTACAAAAAAACCCCCAAGAAACTCAAAAGCTTCTCTGTAGCACAGAGGACCCTGTGTCCATGAGAAGTGCATCTGATCTTCAAAGCTACCACTCGGTGTTAACAAGGACTCCATTAACAGCTCATCTTTTAAAAAGCAGTTCGTAGCTTACTGTATTGATGCAAATGGGTATTTTGGGAAAGAGACTTGGAGATAAACAGCAAAATTAAGCAGGGCCTTGACATGAAGGCTTTAAATGTAATTATTAACGTAATTGTTTTCGTTTTCAAGATGCAGCTCTTCTTCTTGCCACTGTACAAGAACCAAAACAATTGACCCTTAATTTTAGCAGAAGAGCTTCTGCTCGTCTAATCCTGCAAGAGTGCTTGCGTCTGATTAGCACGGGATGAATTGGTTCCTGGGAGCTGAGCTCCTGCCGCTGTGTTTTGTCTGTTCTCTTCCCAGATCACATTCTGCTACAGATTTCTACATTTAGATGACAGATCTGGCTGCTGTCTGTGGGGTTCACCTAGCTGCAACTGCACATTGATTAGCAATTGCCTCGAGGAAATTCAGAGTATCCAGGCAACCGGGAGGCTTGCGTACAGCATCTGGCTCGGAAGCAAAACACAGGCAAGGAAAGAGATCTCAGAGAAATTAACCTGCAATATATGCAAATCCAATTTGCTTTAAATAGTAGATTCTCTGACAATTTTTGCAGTTCTTAATGGGGAGGTTAACTGGAAGATCAGGCGGAGTTTCTTGTTAAATTAGTCAAAATGTTACAATACGCACATTTCAATTTATGTCTGAAATTTAACATATATTCCAATTAGTGTCCTTATAGGCAATGAAAGCATAGCAGAAAGTCACCTACAGCTCAAATGAGTCTCATTTATTCCGATTTTTCCCACATTGAGATATCACCAGGTACCGCCACATACTATTGTTAACACTCCTGTACAGCTGTGCCCAAGCACATTTTATGCATGGAAAATTTCTAACAAGCCAAAAGAAGGCAAAGATACTTAAAGTAACAAATAAACAATAAGATTTTGATAGTATGGGGTGTGAGATGGCTGTGGAAGCTCAAGCTGTTTCTTGAATTCAGCTATATTAGAGCAACTGTTATATCCACATGCAAATAGATTTAAAAAAAAAAAAATCATAGGCAACATAAATAAGCATGTGCTTGTGCAGAGTATACAGAGAACACTGGAGAAGCAGGTGGAACACACACTACCTAGCACAAGGGTGTAGGAATCAAGAAAATGCGATGTTAAGCCATAGCAATGTGCAACTCTTCTTGCAAATACTGAAATATTGATGTATATACTCCCACCACAGGATGTGTCCATTAACACCTGGCCTCTCTGGGAGGTGCTGGCGTGTGTATCGCCGCTCACAGTGTAGGGTGAGTGGCAGGGAAACACCATGGTTTGCAGAGGCTGGGCTGCCTCCTGGGGCAGAAGGGCTGCCCAGTTGCGCCCAGTGAGGCGCAGCCAGTTCTAGAGACAGCCCCGAGAACATCCAGTACCAAGAAACGATGCTGGAATGTGCCGGGCTGCCATCTGGCTGCCATAGTATCAATGGACTACTATGAAGAGCCTTCAACACATCAGATTGCAGTTAGAGAGTAAATAAATCCTTAAAATAACCTGTAGTCTAACTTAGGGGAAAAAAACAACCACCTTGCTACTTTTTGGCCATAGTGGGAAAACGGGGCCAATGTTTGGGAAAAACTTTTCCCTCAAGGTTTGTGTTTTAAGATGCACCAAGAAACAGGGAAAAGCAAGACTGCTAATCAACAATTTCAGACAGAGCTCACATTGGAAAACTTCTTGTTAAACGTACACAGAGAGAAGCCAATCAGGAATTCCATAGGAAATTCAAAACCACTCGGAAACCCTATCAGACATTTCAATATTTGCTTTTAGAGAAAGATTTACTCAGCTATCACTTTAGCTGTTTGTAGAATGAAGCATTATCACCAGATGACACTTCAGTACAGCAGCACTCACGCTTCACACTGATAGTCGCGTGCACACACAAGAACTTGTTGTCTTGTCTTTTTTTTTCCTAGTGGTTTAAAAATAATAATAATAAAAAAAAAGAAAGCAAAGTATAAAAGCCAAAGATAGACGAGGAATCTTTCTGCAGTGCCCAGATGTTAATAAGTGGATATTTGACACGATACATTGTAACGGTGCTAAAGGAACCATTATGATTTATTGAGTCAATCTGTAGTACGGAGACATTAATAAGCGGATCTTATCTTATTAAGCAGAACATGTTGTTCCGCTGCATGGGCATCCCCAGCATCTGCCACCCTTACTCGCCCAATCTTCCTGTCATGTTTTGCATGCCACAGACACAGCTCTCGTTCCAAGGTTGTATCAAGCCGGCCAGACCCACAGGCTGCGAGGATACCAGGAAGAAAAAACAGAAAAACCCAGCCATTTTGCTCAAGCAGCTGGGAGAACGGGGCTGCTACGAAGAAACCCAAGGAGAGCAAGCACATCAGACAAATTAGGCTAAAGGCATCTTGATTTGAAGCATGTTGCTGAATACACCTCTCTACTTCAGCTCAAATTCTAACTGCGCTATTAAGGTAATTTATTACACTCATTAAGTACCACAATCAGAGACCCTGTCTACAGTCGCTAGTTTTATACACTTTAAAAATGTTAGCAAGTCACCCCATTACATCTTAGTCATGAGACTAATGCAGATTACTTATTACTTCTCTTGGCAATCACATAACACTTGTCCTAAGAATGAAAGATGATGCCTTGACAATAATACGCTATAATGTAATAACCCTTCACATGTTATAAAGTGCAGCACTTTTTCTTTTGAGGATCACTAAGTGCTGGGCAGGCATTCATTAATACAGCTTCGCCAGACCCCGGCACACAGTCAGCCCCACTCAAAATTCAGCCACTATGTTAATGTCCACACACACACGTGGGAGTGCGTGGGGGATAACTTCTTCAGCCAGGTAATAGGCAGCCCCATCAGAGGGGATGCGACACTGGACCACCAGTATCGTTGGACTGGTCACCAACACAAGTAAGCTAATTGGTGTCGATAAGATTGGGGGCAGCCTGGGCTGCAGTGACTGTGCCCTGGTGGAGTTCACAGTCCTGAGGGATAGGGGTCAGGTGAAGAGCAATCAGGACCTTGAATTTTAGGAAAGCAAAATTCCAGCTCTCAAAGGAGTTGGAACTCCTTTGATAGAAGCTGCCCTGTCAATAGAAACTGCCCTCAGGGGCAAGGGAGCAGAACAGAGCGGGCAGATCCTTAGGGATGCTATTCATAGAGTGCAAGAGCTCTCGATCCCCAGGTGCAAGAAATCAGGAAAGGAGGGCAGGAGACTGGTATGGCTGAGTCGAGACCTGCTGGTGAAACTAAAGGGCAAGAAAGAGAAGGCCAGTAACCTGAAGTATAGAGCAGTTACCTGATTTGATTTCTATGATTTGCCTGAGGCCGTTTAGTAGCTGGGGAAGAAATGAGAATATAATCTAGAAGTTGTGGTTCTGCTCAACACAGCCCTCCCTTGGGGTCCCTATGAAAGCCCACAATTCAAATGCAGAAGTAATTGCTAAATAATTAGTAACCTACACAATTATTTCCATGCATCCGTCAGTATTTTATGCCCTAAAGGATCAGTCAATAAATGCCTGAGATTATAATTATGATGGTTTCCTATCCAACAGAAAGCCAAGCTAATGTGCAGTCTAAAAAGATTTTTCCTTCCTAATGAGCGTTGTCAATGGGAATTACTAACTGGCTTGAGCGTGTCGCATGCAGCTTCACCAGCATGCACGTGGTGCAAAAAACACCTGCACTGGTGCAAACATCACAGCTTTGGGCAGGTCTTCAAGGATCTCACAGCTCCAGATCCTGAATTCATGTGAGCATCAGGTAGCTTTCATCAGGGGAAAAAAGAAGTTTCTAGGCTTTGTGGTTAAAAAGCCATGTGTCAAAACTGGACCTGAAAACCTCAGGAATTAAGGCTTTCAAACATCCCCTCACACCTGATGACAATTTTTGGAGCATTTTGGGTGCAGAACACACCAGGGAAGTGAGAGGTGACCAGAAAAGCAGCTGCCATGCCTGCTCTGCAGTCACTGGGATATGAATCAAAAACTGCCCAGAGGAACCTATTTGCAGCACACCAGAAAAAATAATACTGACATTATGCAGCTCAGTAGGTAGGCAACACCCTTTTTGTCCTATTCAGCTTGCGGCTTCTCTCTTTGCAATTAGAGCACTTTCAAAAACCTGATATACTCTCCTACTCTTTTATGGTTTCCAGCCGTTCTCTTCTGCTTGTTCTTTATTCTTTCCAAATCAATAGTATCCATATCAGCAAAGTCCTCTGTATTATTCCTCTTCTGACGGCTTCCTGTTTTCTAATCTTTGTCCCCAGAAGTTCTCTTCAGTAACTAAACAAATCCTTGTGTTACATCTTCTCCCACAAGGTGTTTTCTCAATGATAGTGCCAGTGTCTGGGTGGATTTATGCCTTCAAAAGGCAAACAAATGTCATCCAGTAACACCAAAACTTTATCTTGATCGATCGGGTCAGACTTTCTCTCCAGCTGCTGAAATGCAGCACAGAAATAGAGAGCATACATCCATCTCCCCCATCACCACATGCAGACTCTTAGAAATTAAGGGCCAGAAGGGACCTTGGGACCACCCTGACTCCAAACCACCATCCTGCTTGAGCCATGTGGGCTTGTGGCTGCCAGGCCCATGAAAACTTCCCCATTCAGCATCACTACTCTCCATTTCATAGCACTCCCCTTCCTGCATCTCTAAATCGCCTAATTACATTATAATCAAAAGCAACCCTATCTGTGCAACTGTTTGTTCCCTACTCAGTACATTAGGTAGCATCAGTAATAAAGTCATGCCTTAAAGGAATTATTTTATAGTTCGCCAGAGAGGAACAGAAGATTATTCCCTTTTGTTGAGTTCCATCACTCTGGTTTGGAATAAGCCATCACTGGCAGGGTCAAAAATACAATCAACTCCATCATGGTGGTACATTTAAAAAAAAAAAAAAAAGGCAGCAGAATGCAGCATAAAACCCCTGATAATTAAAGTGATTTAAGACTAAAAAGCTGAGGCTGAGCAATAACAAAAACTTGGACATTAGAAGTCTAACTTTGTGGTCTGGGTTTTTTTTTTTTTTAGACAGAAATTGCTGGTGATTACACCATTGGGTCTGAATCACACCTTCTTTCAAGATCTAATCAAGATCAACACTGTCTTGATCAATACAGTTGTTAAATGAGATTTCCCAAAAAAGTCCAGCAAAGCCATTAAAGAAATCTCGGAAGGCAGCAAAATCATTTCTTGAAGTTGTAAATGAAAAATGAACTTTATTTATTTCACATTACAATCAAATAGTAATGTGTCTTGATGCATATGTGCACACATGCATCATCATTATTTGCTTTATTCATATAGATTTTTCCTTCCATGGGCCAGCTCTCCAGAACCACTATGCCCCAACATCGCTGATGTCAACGTGCAAAGAGGCTTCTCAGCACTTCTGACAAATTATTCTGTTAAGGTTCAGACCCCTCTATCAGCCACAGAAATGAAATACGCATTAGACTTAGGAGAAATCAACCTCATCTTCAGCAACTCAAAAGAGCAACCCACGAAATCTAAACAGTTCAGCTGCTGCTGCATATAATCACATAAGCACCGAAATGACCAGGTTATAACTGTCCCAGATGTGCACAGCATTTCCTGAAAACTAATTCCCAGCAAGTCCCAGGAGCCAGCTTACAGACAGTTACCCATTTTGTCTTTCCAAGTGGAAAGGTCACCAGAATAAATACGATCAGGAAGTAATGGTGAAGCAGTTCAGCTGATCTATTTCGAGCACCATGACAAAGAAAACTAATTTAGTGTTATAATTAGAAACATAGAGAGGAAAAAGCTCATTTTGGAGAAGTGCTGCTGCTGGAACGTTAGCATTGGTGCTGATGGAGCTAATCAGCTCAGAGAGGTGGAAGAGTGAAACCAAATTATACATTTAGCATCTTCATGTAAACCGGGTTTGACGCTGCAATTGTCTAGAGTTGGGAATAAGTACAAGGTTTAAAGGTGACCTTAACAAGGGAGTTTTTAAAGTAGACTAAACAAACAGCATTTCAGGACTTTTTCTTAGAGCTTGGAAACCCAAACCACATGTCACAATCTCTTCTGTTCATATTCTATGACTACTTTTCAAAGACTATCAGCTATTTGTGTGTAGTTCATATTTTTAAACGTATTTCATGTTTCTTCTTAATGGCTGCAAGAAAAAGGCTTTTTAAACTTCTCATAATTATGACAAGACCCATTTAACTTCTTGGAAATGGAAACATGACATGAATGAGCTGAAGTGCACTGGGAGGACTTTCAAACCTGGAATGTATTTCATTTCATTGACTTCTCGAGAGGTATATTTGAATGTTCTCAAGGGCAAGGATGCCACCCTAAAAGGAGTTTTCAATTTAAAGAAGATACAGATTGCAGGTTTAGTTACACAAATCCAACTATGTACCTAAATATGGCCAATTTGCCTTGTGTTTTGTTCGAAGTCAAAGCTATCTTTTTCCTGCTCTCACCCTAGTGACATTTCAGTGCCCTTTGGCTGTCTCAGTGCTGTTGTTTGTAAAGCTGTGCTGTAAAAAGGATCAACACAATGACCCAAGTTAGAAGTAATTACTCAACAATAAAGAAAAAAAAAGAAGGCCAAAAGCAGTGCATGGTGTAGCTGCAGAGTGCCACACAATTGGGTGATGAAGGATGTGTACTTAGGGAAGATGAAGGGGAAGAGAGACACAGCAGGAGGGAAGAAAAAGTGAGATGGGCTGTGGCAGATACACAGAAAAGATGGATTTTCATTCACTGCCAAGCTGCCTTCCCTCAGTATTTCTTTACCAGATTTCATACTGGATTTTCCTGGCCTACTGATGTTAATCTTTGGAGGTAGCTAACTTGAAGGGAAAAGACAAAAGCACACAACGTTGGAATTCCATCTCTCAGGGTACACAGAGAAAAGGGAAGTAGAGCACTAGGCTGGAAAGTTAGGTGCTAACTCCGGCTGGTAAACACAAGCCTAATGTCCTACCACAGTTCTCTGAAGTGCTTTTTCACTGCCCATGGCTCCATACCTTCATAAGTTCCTACTTCCAGAAGGGTCCCACTTCGCTCCAACTCCAGAAACTTCTCCACAGTCAGAAAGTTATAGTCCACACCAGGCACTTCTCCTTCTCTTGGAGGGCGGGTTGTGCCTGAAAAGAAAAATTAGGACATTAACATAGTTGTTTTCTTATCAAGAGTTAAAAGGGACAATACAAAATGATCACAAAGATCCAACTGTATCTGCAAAATTCAATTCCACAAGCTACACAGAGAGCAGTGTCATGAGTTCAGTTAGAAGTTAGGGGTTCATATAAAAACAAGACAGGACATAGATCACAAGTTGAGCTGGCAGTACCAGTTGTTCCACCCAACGGCGATGTTTTTGATATTCCCAGAAAAGCTCTCTGGCAAAGACACCTCTCATATCACATGCAGAAACACAGCTGGAAGAGTTTCGTATCTGGGAATATGCCAGCAATTACCTTCCTGCCATTAGAACAGACTCTTACACTTCAGCTTCACTAAAATTGCAATCTCTCTTCTCAGATAAGGCAACTTCTTTCCAGCTTCCATTATTGCTGCATCACTTTGTCTCACCAAAAATTATTTCACATCATAAAGATCTTTTCCTCCTTATTTCTTCTTAATATTTTATGTCTATTTATGCTATTTTGTTAACTCAACATTAGAAGTACCATGAGACAGTTTTGATGCACTGTTCACACAGGCTCGGTAAAGAGACAAGCTGCAAAAAGAGTTTCACCCATGAGCTCATTCTAATTCAAGAAATAGTTTTTCTTTTGAGTAATAATTCACAGTGAATCTCGCTCTAGCACTCGACAATTTAAATAGCACCCACGGAGAATAGGGGCCTGATCACTGCTACTCTGCCAGCTCTGAAACTCTTCTGCCTTCTGACCAATTTACAGCGCTTTGAAGCATGGCATAAGATGAGTCACTTCATGACTTTTTGCTAAAATGGCTTGGGCCACTGCATTTTAGGTCACTGAGCACAGCCTAATTGATTAGGATTAATTTCTGTTCAATAGCCTTTATTTTCCGTGACTCCAGAGGCTAGGAGATGGCTGGATTCTGTACATCTGAGATTTAAATGTAAATGACAGATTTACAGATGGTACAAGGAAACTGAACTTTAGAAGAAAGAGCAGCGTTAGAGAGTTGGAAGTGTCCAAGTGCTGTGGCCACAACCAATCTGCTGGTTTGGGAATAACTTTAGAGATGTGGAAACCATACCTGACATTTAATGAAGCATGATTTCTCACTTCTGTGGGACTCTTCCGGCCCCTGGGCAGTGACTTTGCAGTGCACAGAAATTCTTAAACCCTTCTATAAAAGGCCTGAAGAAAGTATAAAGAAGCAAGCTTCTGGAAACTAATTGGGAAGATTCACACTCTCAGAAGTTGAAAGAGCATAAATTCACCATGCCTGCATCTGGCAAACGTTTTCCTCAAGTGCCAGGGAAGCGGAAAGTCTGCTTATGCCCTATTCATCTGAGAGACTGTTCAAGAGGTCAGCCTTGACAGAGTGGCACCCTTGAAAAGACTATCACTAGATTAATTTCCTTGATAGACATCCACTTCCTCTAACATCCTCCATTTCTTGTTTCAAAATAGAAACTCTCCCTTTTTTATTATTTACCATCAGCCTTCAAATAGTCTATAAATTGTGCTTTTTCTATCACTCCTTCTCTTGGGGCTGTGTGAATGGGTGCAGGCAGGAGGAGGAAAAGCAAAAAAAAGGGATGGAAATGGTGATGGATATCTTCCCCCTACTAGCAGAATTACTCTTTCCTATTTGTATTCTTGAATCCTTACAGAAAGACTACAATGACTTTTACAAAGTAGTTTGTAAAAAGGGAGAGATGTTTTTCACAGATCTAAACCAGAGAAATCCTGGAGCTGGACCACATACCCCTCTCTAAGTGCCTGCATTCCCATCTAAAGGCAGGCAGCAAGGCTGAGTGGGCAATGCCCACACGTCCTTCCCTGGCACCCAAGGAGCATGCACACACACACCCAGCAGCTGGGATGAAGGCTCACAGCCCAGACGCAGCATCTCCTCCCCCCACACTGACATTGCTGTAGACGTTCAGGCTTTGAGGACCTTCACCAGAGCATCACGGCTGTTGGCCACTGCCAGCTTGCCCTAAACCAGGTTCATGAGAGGGAAGGAGAATGAAAAGCTTCAGCAATAAATATGTCTGAGGATGCGCTGTCCCGTGCCTGGAGCACAACAGAAGTGAGAATTAGACTCAGTAGTGCTTCTCATCCAGTGCATCAGTCAGATGTCACCCAGAGCCATGCGGTGTGTGAGCTGAATGACAAAGATCGGGACGTACCTTTTCCCAGCAACTGACAACACACATTCATGAGTTCACAAAGATCAGGGAACTTCAGGATTCATTTTTCTTTATCTTTTAAAGCCCTCTTCTTTTCTTTATCTATATCTTCCCACAGAGAGTATTTATTAATCTTTTTTTTTTTTCCTTCTGAATTTTTATAGTGGTGAAATTGCAGTCAGCAGTTTACTAGTGCTGGCTGCCTATTTGACATGACAATTATATCTCTGCCATAATTCCTCTGAGCCATTTTAATGGATCTATTTGTTTCATCTCAGTGTTCTTAATTTCCTGAATATGTTCAAGTCGAAAAATGGCAGATGTGCTTGCTATCAGCACGATTGCCTGCAACACACGCTGAATGCATTAGAAACGCCAAGTCGCTGCGTAAAAGAGAAAACATTACATCACAGAGATAACATTTGTCACCTCGCGTTGGTCTCCAGCAACAAACAGAGGGAAAATAAAACCTACACTGGTTAGGATATCTTATCTGGGCAAAGGCGAAAAACCCAACAACTTTCCATGTTGCTGTCTAGAGCAAAGATTGCTTGCAGATGCTCGGGCTGTTATCCTGCTACACATCTGAGCAAGTGTTACTGACTGCAATTCAGAAAGGCAGGGGGAAGGGAAAACCCGCCTCCGTTTTTCTTGTAGCAGAATGACAGGCTGCCGGCTGGACACACGCCTGGCAGATGGCATTTCAAAGAGTTTTCATGAACCATCTGGGATGTGTACAATGATTACAAACCACACTTACAACAAAGCCAGAAGGGTTGCTTCACAAGGGGGGTGGGGGGAGAGGGCGGGTGGAAAGAAGGGGGAAAGAAAAGAAAACCAAGAGGCACGTAAGCAAACTCAATGACTTTTCTCAGGAACAGGATGCTAAGAATAATCTGCACCTTCCACCTCAAGCCCTTCCATGGCCTGAAACAACTGCTCGACTACCGTGCAGCATGTGTGTACACAGCCCAACACCATCACAGGCTGCAAGCTACCTTTGGAGCTTTCTCCTGATACACTCCAAATTGTAATTATCTCCCATCATTAATGTGACTTAATTATGTACAAACCATAGTCTGTGTGTCCTCCCTCCCTCCCCCTTTAAATTGCATTTCAGCGTCCTTACCACAGGGCGGTCATCACTGAAGAAGAGGGCTATGGAGATGACTGTACATTTTATCAGACCTAATAGCAGATCAGACCGCTGCTAATGGCAGAATTAATTGAGCACATTAAGTGCTGTAGATGGCCCAAAGAGGAGTTAAAATACTCCACTAGAAAAGGCGAGCCAATCATATTTAAATACGTTAACCTGCCTGCCATGTTTGCACTGAAATATTAAGTGGCATCAAATCTTATTGCCATTAGGTAGCGATTTAGCTAATTAATTTGAGCTGTCCCACTGTGTGACGAGCTCTGAATTGCTAATGCTACAACAAGAAGGAACTGGAGGAGCAACCAAGTGGTTACTGACTCCTTCTGCACATTTAATGGTTCATAAACTTTCACTTTTATTTGGCTAGAATGTCCCACAACATATAAAACTAGTTAGAGACATTAAATTCACAGAGGAATTGCTCAAATATTCTGCAACCACAGCAAACTTAAAAAAAAAAAAAAGAATAAAAATAAGGCTACTGGTTAGCATTGCAGGTTTTACTTTCTCTCTTAGTCTGGGGAGGTAAAACTACATATAAGGTGTAAATTGAGTGTACGTTGAGGTGGTAGATACCTCAACCCTGGAAACATTCAAAGTCAGGTTGGACGGGGCTCTGAGCAACCTGATCTTGTTGAAGATGTCCCTGCTTGTTGCAGGGAGTTGGACTAGGTGGCCTTTATAGGTCCCTTCCAACCCAAACCATTCTATGATAACATGGGTGGTTCAGATGCTAGCTGAAATATTTGCCCAGCTGCTGGCTTAGTTCTCACACCCAAGCTAGCTGCATCCTAGTTTATTCATGCACCACTAAATACCGCAGAAGAGGGATCTCATCATGGGCTGGAGACCCCACCTGAGAAATTGCTTACAGACACAGCTGAGTTTGCCCACGCAGAGCCCAGTGCTGTACTTAAGCTAACTAAATTAAAGCTTGTCATCCATGCCTAGAATAACTGGACTGCAGCTCAGACGTACTGATGACTATCAAATATTATTCTGAATAATTTAAGTGCCCATTTAAAAGACAAATAGCTGCTCCTGTTGTGTTGCCTATCAACCACGCTGACAACTACCCAACATGAGCCTCAATTATAGTATGGCCAGATTGTTAATATGTGATTCAGGGGCTGTTTAGCTCCTTATCAATCTACCAGAGCCTCATGATAAGCTGTTAATAGCCACTGATGCCCTGCTGCTAAATTAATCAGAATCTTTGCTTATTGTAATCTAAAAATAAGACTTCAAAGGGGCTGTAGTCACTTCAATTACTTTCTTGTTAAAACAAAAACAGTTCTTGAGCAGTAATTCTGTTACCATGTGCCAAAACAGCCCCTAGCAAGTCATTCAGCAGTTGACTTCTCAAGTGCCTAACCCTATATCGTCCATTTGCAAAGCAATGATTTCTGCAAACTCCTTATCCAATTCCACTGGCTGGCAGTGATAATCTGGTGAGCCACCGAAATATAGCTGATCAAACCACGTATCATTTGCTTCTCTTCTCCACTGACCAGCTTCCTCTTAAAATGATAGATAATGTGGGAGTTTTACACTCAGGGTAAGGATATAGTGGCTACAACCATATTTTATACAAACTCAAGTCACTGCTGGTTACCACAGGTGAATGGAACTGTAGTAAATAAGGTTTTAATGTGAAGTGTAGAGTGATGCTGCCGACTCACGGAGCTGCAACACCAAGCACTGTTGTGGGGGTTGGCCGAGAGGCAGTTTGCAGGCGGGTTAGAAGGAAGGATGCTGTTCTTGCCATTGCTCTTGAAGACTGATATTTTTCTTCATTCAGCAAGCAGAGACTGCTCTCATCGCCCACACTGAAAAAACCTTCAGCTGCCAAGGAAGAAACACACTAGGAAAACGGCTCCTCTTCCCTCTGCACAGTGTTGAGAGGTCACCTTCTTCCCTCATGTCACAGGGTAATGTGGAGAGCCTGCTTCGGCGCTCCTGCATCTGTCACCAATGGTGCCAGATAACTGGAAGGCAGGACAAACTCCAGAGATCTGCCAATGGCAAGTGGAGAAGGGAAAGACAGAGACAACACGGTCTGTCTCCAGCAGAGGCCACCTGATTACCAGCCACGCTTAAGGCAGAACTTATCTGCAGCGCAGTATTAAAAATAGCCTTATCTACATTAACAAAAAATAAAGTGTAACCTGTCTGTAAGCAAACATTGTTCACAGAAGTACTTCATCTTATTGACTTCTGGGGTTATCCAAACTAAGTCTGCTGATGGGTTTTTTCAACAGTAGTAGAAGGAATTGTATTTGAACGCTGTTATGCTACCCATTATACACGTGTGGGACCTCACTTACCTATGGTAAGGTGTAAGGGTAATTTATAGTTATAACTACGTGAAAATATGGAAGTTTCAGAGAGGCCTGGTCTGTCATAAACCAAACATGCTTGACTTATAAATACAGTTTTCTCCTGAAGCTTGAAGCTCAGGAAGCTCATTCTGGGATTTTAAATGTTGTCTGTCCCTTCTTCAGCCAGCGACTTGATACCTATAACCCACAAGAACGTGACAAGCATTCAAAGTGTCTCGGTGGCAGAGCAGAAATGCAGTCCAAAGGAGAATGTGGTCTGTCACTAGACATTAATTCACAGCTCTGCTAATGATGCATGCGCAGGAACAGATGCTGATTGACTCTTCCTGGCCACATAGACAACTGCAGTACTCAAAGCGAAATTTCTGTCACCGTGGTCAGCAGGAATGACTGAATAAACACAGAAAACAGCTGACCAAGACAAACCTGTCTCTCTACAGACACTTTTCAGAGAGAAATGCATTTCGTTGCTGTGGTCTAAAGTAAATTTTCTTCAATAGAGGGAGATGAAAGTGATTTGTACATAGAGCTCAGTATCTCCCTTCGGCTCCCACCAGCCTTTCCAGCAACACTAAGTGGCCAAAGCTGGGTCCCACCGCAGCATCTTGGGAGGATCCCCCCTTGCTCTAAGGACTGTGCTGACCACGCACACGAGAAATGGCAGGTCAAACCTCAGGACACAGGAAAGCTGCTCTCCCTCTTTCTGAGGCACCATGTCCAGTTGCATCTCTCGGGCCCTGTCTCTCAAAGATTTACTGGCTGCCTGGAGCATCCCTCGAGAAACGATCCAGCCAAGCCACACAGCAACAGCTCAGAGCTTGTAAACCCTCCAGGCAGCAAGTTATTTTTGTCCCTTTTAAATCCATTTTTGGTATTTCTGTGGCCTTCACCGCCACCGAATAAGAACACTGATAATCTTCAACACATTTATCCTTATAGTGTTTTGAGGTAGAGAGAGTGGGTTTGTTTCTGTTTTATAGCCCAAGATCAGCAATACCCAGGCTCTCAAAGGGCTCCAGGAGCCTAATTCTAGAGAAATCAATGGGATTTAGGAGACCCTACAGATCAGGATCAGGGCCGAACAGATTAAAAGAGACAAAAATAACTTGCTGCTGCGCTGGGGCTTTGCAAGCCCGTTCGTATGCTTTGCGAAACACCACACCATGGCTACACAAAGCCAATCCAGCATGAGGGGGTTTGCTCTTGATTGTAATATCAATTTAAAAGAACCTGGTAGTTACCCGATGACTAGAAGTAAGGGTACAAAACCCACCACAGTCCCCAAGAAATCCACTTAAAAAAGACCTGTTTGAGGATCTGTGCCAAATATTCAAACACAGCAGCACCTCTCTGACCCAAGAAAGCACCTCCGATGGTACTACTGCAGTGTGGACGTTACCAGTGCACTTACCACCTCTTCATGTGTCCTTCAGAGCATTTATTTCCTTTTCCTCAGAAAAAAAAAGAGTATTCTGGCATCAAATAAAACAAAAATAATAAATTTCTTGGGTTTGCAATAGCAGCAGCTCGCCTTCTGGATCTCTCTCTTTGAGTGATTGCTGTTACCTCACCAGACACCTGCAGCTGATTCCCTCTCATTTCCCACGAGGTGGGACACCCACCAAGAAGATTAAACTTCATGAACTAATGAGTTTGCCATTAATCCTGTGTTCATGGAGTCCAACAGCATGACATCCACTAATTTAAATTGTGAACTACTGATGAAAAAGCAAACTACGTACCTCCTTGGTGAGAAGACCTGAGCTGTAACTATGCACAATTTTATTCTTTCTAATATATGGATTAGTGTAATAAAGTGTAATTTTATAAATCAATAAAGCTGTAGTAATGAGATTGCACTGTAATGTTCTGCTTTTAAATATTGGCACAGAAATGAATGAAAATTGCCATTTGTGCAAGTGTGTATGTGACTTATGGGAAGTGAAATTAGCTGAAAGTAAATTAACAGGGTGATTATACACTTGCATTTATATTCAGTTTCTCTCATATATACATTTTTAGAAGTCTAGATAAGGCTACAACCATGACACACACCTCTTCTTCACAAGGATCACATTTCTTCTACACAAAAATTGTCAAAGTTACTTTCAGTAGCAATTTCATCTGTCTTGGAAAAGGCTACAGCTGAAGAAGGTGAATTAAATACATACACTGGATGATTACAGAGCATCCTCATTAGCTGGTTATTTTCAATCCTGTAGATCATTCACTCTGGACTATCTCGACCCAAGCCTAACCTGGCCACATCAGCAGTCTCACGCCGTGCCGTGCAGAGGCACAGCAGGTCTCCATGCTGTGTGTCCAGAGCGTCTCTGGAAACACACCGTGTGGGTTAAGAGGACTCTTCCACACGAACGTGCACATCTGTGTTAAATACAACAGGCCAAAGGTGTGGGGGAGTAAGTGCTTAAAATCTGCTTTGAAATAAGTCACAAGAGACCTGTTATGTAGAGTTGTTCCCACGCAAACAGCACCTTTTAAACAAATACCTCATTGTCTTATTTATGCTTTCACATTATAGGAAGTAGGTTATCTGGAGGTCTTGCATTTATCAGCTTTTTCCACGGCTACTTCCAAAGCTATCCAATTTCTACAAATTGCCTAAGGGAAGGTGTAGCTGAGTCCGAGAGTTTCCTAAGTGAAGGGCTAGCATTGAACCAAGCTCTGAGCTGGTGAGTGGAGACTCTACGCTGCTGAGAAACGAAACCCTCACCAGCCCCCTGTCACGACTGGCTGAACTTCAGACAGCACAGTATTAAAAATCAGTTCCCATTAGCTATTGGATCTTCAAGTGCTTTGGTACAAGTTTTGAGCAGGTCGTATTGGAAAAGAATAATGGAATAGGTAAAAAATAAACCACCCTCAAACTTTTTGCTTAACGTTAGAGACGTAGGACTGAGAGGAGATGGCTTTAGGAAAGGTGAGGGGCCAAGACATCACTCGGGACTGGGCACACTGCAAACTCCTGCAAGGGGATAGGACTAGATGACCTTTGAAGGTCCCTTCTGGCCCAGATGATTCAGATGATTCTATGAATTGCCACGTCACAAAGCAAAGAGAGACACAAAACCACACAACTCAGATCAGCTAAGTTCTCTGTCTTTCTGGAAATAACTAAGGGTTTTGTAAGCACTGCACAATCCTTTTCACCCATCATGAAGTGCTGGAGGAATTTCTCGATTTAGTGGAAGACATACAGTGGATCCTTGAAGGAGAAACAAGTGAACAGTGAACGAGACCACAATAACCAGTTTTATCTTGGATTTTTAAAATGAAAAAAAAAAAAACCAACCCAAAAAAACCCCCCAAAACCCCAAACCATGTTTGGGCAATATATATGACTACTGAAACCAAAGGAAGCATAAAAAAAAAAAAACCACATCAAAAACTAATGTTAGCATATATCTCTAAACCTATCCCACAGCGAGATCAGCAGTAGATCTTCCCAGGAGCACAACAGCCTGTTTGTTCCCCACAACAGCATTACTACAGAAGCTGCCACAATTATTGAAAGGAAAAAACTTATCTCTTTTCTTCAAAACTTAGATACAAAAAAAATTTTAATCTCCCCAAACCAAGGTATCCTATTTTCTATCCTACTTCAAGCCTATGAACAGATATCGCAATTAAGCACATAAAAAAATAGAGGATCCAACCCAGACCAAACACCTGCAGTATTTCAATTCAGTTTTTTTCAAAAACAGTGTTTGTTTTTAACACCTGCACACTTGTGCACACTTATCCAGGAAAGGATATTCTGCACTTTAAAGCCATAGTAATAAATAGGAGATTATTTGATGTCCAATAGCTCGGCTGCTTCAACAAAGATTACTTACCTCCCTTGCTGTTTGTCTTCTAAGGCTGTTTGTGCTGCCGAGATAAGTACAAAACAATGTGGGTCATCCCTGGTTGGGTGTGATATAAAACTCTTTCCGCTGACTTTAATTGCCCTTCTAGCAGACCTTTAATTTGCAGTTAAAAGTCTTAATAAAACACCTAACAGCATGTGCCTAAAACCAGATCAGTTCATTAGTCTAATCTCTGTAAAATTCCACCATAGAAAGGAAGAGTCATATAAAACATACACATTTATCTCTGAGGCATTTCCTGAAGTTTGTTTCAATGACCACTTCCAGCGCACTGGAAAGAGACACTCAGAGAGAGGTTTTTCCTTTTTTTTCTTTTTTTTTAAAAAAAAAAAAGAAACAGAACACCATACTACTACAGGACATCAACAAAGTTATTTAAACCAGTCTTTTTCTCTGAACAATGTACACTGGAGATGGTATATTTTCTCCCTTAGCCCAGAGCTGCAAAAGGCTATAAAACTAATGGACTTCCAACTGTGATAACCTCATCACACTCTTAGAAAGCCATGAGTCTCCTGTGGCTCTTCAATTTTTGGTTCTGCCCACTCACCATCCCTTGGTACAGACGGGTCTTGCTCCCTGACAAATCCTCCTTGACCTTTGCTTAGTAGTTTTCTAGCTTCATATTCAATACTGACCAATAAATGCAAATGTATCAGCTATAGCAAGAAGTATGCAGATTATAGAAACACGCAGTTATGTGGATGCCATATGGATGCACTTACTGTAAAACTCAAGGGAAGGACTAAAACAGACAGGAAATCTACTCAGCAATATGCACATTTAGGCACTATTCCCTACAGATCCTATCCCTTAATTTTACCTGTTCTTAACTGCTACCAATTTCTGTGTTGTTTTTTTTTTTTTTTTCTCCAGTAGCTCTGTATGCACAACATGCTTTAGTTGTTCGTGATTGCTAACGCTTTAGCTGGTTGAAAACATTCTCCTGGTTCACTTTCTGTAATGCTGTGATTAGGTTACTGCTCTGGATGCTGAAAAAACACCAAACATTGAGAAGTTGATTGGTGTTTGAGTTTCAGATTCATCCCTATTGATAGCTGGAAGCATTAAAATGTAAATGAAAACAAATACATTAATTTACCTGGAACGTGGCAATTCCAGGCACAAATACAAGTTGGGCGGAGAATGGCTGGAAAGTGGCCCTGAGGAGAAGGACTTGGGAGTGCTTGTGGATGAGAAGCTCAACATGAGCCGGCAGTGCGCGCTGGCAGCCCAG
>JAOXNO010000003.1:8771780-8783840 GCA_028565335.1 Limnodromus scolopaceus
AGCAACCTGCTCTAGTGGGAGGTGTCCCTGCCCATGGCAGGGGGGTGGGAACTCGATGATCTTTAAGGTCCCTTCCAGCCCAAACCATTCTATGATTCTAATTTTAATTCTTTTCTTATCTCACTGAAATAAAAACTATTAGAATATTTTATTATTTACGGTTCCCTTGTGGTAAATTCCACACCCCAAGCTCTAACACAGAAAAAGCTTATTAATCCTTATAGTTTTGTAAGTGCAATAAAATACTAAAGAAAACACAAGTTACAATACATTTTCCTCATTTTTAATTAAAACGTTCCCGGATACAGTAAGCCTGCTGGTTTGGTAGCACATAACTCTGCATCTTTGCCATCCAAAGCTGTCATGCTATTGATAATGTATACAGGCTTCTTCATTTATTTTATTGCTTTTTCAGTTGTACACAAATAATAAAAACCTTGCCTCACAATCCTGTCACCACCTATGAATTTCACAGGATATACACCCACAGGGTGCTTTACTCTGCTTTTCTGAAGGCAAGCATCACCCCCATAAAATATTCCAGTGCTTAAGCTGGGGACAATGACACAGTGTTTGGCTTAAATGGTCTTTGCTTCATTTCACCTGATTACTTCTAGTTATACCTTCTCTCTGTTAAATGTCCCTGCGTAGGTGTTTATAGCTCTGCGTTCACACAAAACAATCATTCCATCACATTACATGCTCCATCATTTTATTAGCTTCTTGCAAATCATTTTCTGCAAGGGTCCCAATTTTAAATGCCATTTTAAGCTCATCTGCTGGTTTACCAGTACCCTTCTGGTACTGACTGGCCAACAGATGACATGAGATGTCGCGCGGAACCACAACGCCAGCAGCTCCCGCTTTCACTGTGGTGAGTAATTCCAGAGCATCTCCAGGTCCCCACCGTCACTGGTTTGAATCCAACAGAAATAAACAGCACACAAAAATTATCCTCGCGCTACTCCCTGGCAGCCCAAACAAAATGAGCTGTTCCTTGTCTCGCCTCCAATTCCCCACAAACAAAAACACCACCAGGTTTTTAGCTTGTACCTGTGCCTGCACCACACAGAGGATAAGGCGGCAATCCTCAAAACCACAATTACCGCCTCTGCTTAGACACGGTTGGTGGAGGACATTGTGATTTGGGGTGGTGAGAAGACAGTTTTCCCCTGAAATCTGCTTTCTTATGCTATTACATCAGTACACGCCTGGAAAACCAATGTTTGAAAACACACAGTCAGATCTAGGCTTTAGAAAAACACCGAGATGAGATTCTCAAAAGTACCTCAATGTTATTTGACTTAGAGGACACTCAAGTGATTATCAAAAAGACGGAATGCTTTTTTCTTCAGGACAAGGACCATAGAATCATAGAATGGTTTAGGTTGGAAGGGACCTTAAAGATCATTGAGTTCCAACCCCTCTGCCATGGGCAGGGACACCTCCCACTAGAGCAGGATGTCACATAGCAGGTAAGATCATACCAAAAAAATGAAGTTTAAACCTAAACTCCGGCACTTATTTACAAAGTGTGAAGCATTTATCCTTTGACAACTGCGTCGAGTCCATCAGATGACTGATGCAGCTGAAACCACTTTGCCAGACAGACGCTGGTACAGAACTGGTCACGGTACTTGTTGCAAATCACCTGCTTAGTTCAAAGCGCACAAGGATCCCAATTGCTTCAAAGACCAATTTTCATGCTTCATGTTAAACCCACGGTCAGGTTTCTGCAGGCCAGCAGCCTAGAGGCAATAAATGTTTGGTGGATCAACAAAAATGAAATAAACTTTTTTTTTCTTTTTCTTAGCTGGGGTCCTGACTCGGGACAGGGTGCTGATTTAAGGTGATGCCACTGCCTGTCATGCTGGTGAAGACAATGAGGCTGGCAGGCACCAGTGGTCCCACATCCCAGCACGGGCTGCCAGGCTTCACCAGAGGCCCACACTGACGCTGGGCTGTGAAGAACAACATGTGTTTTCTTCACATCTGCTCTCACGAAGGTGACAACCAGTGGCAGAGCAACATGGCAGGCAGAAAGGCTAGTGACATCTTACCCAATTTCAAGTAAACCCAGGAGACACGGTGAAGCAGAGCCTTGATTACCAGACTAGCCATTCATTAATCTGTTAGGAGTCTAAATTCCCAGTACGATGACATACAAATGTGTACTCAGATGAAGTCATAAATGAAATATAGCAGTAAAGCTCAAACAGTCAGATCATGCCTGGTGATGTATTATTTTGTGACACTAGAACCATTTTTTTTAAAGAAATGTTTCTCTCACCCTGCTGAGGAAGCATTGCAGGAAGGCAAAAGAGAACCAGGAGGAATCCCTGCTGCCTCTGCAACTGCAGGATGAGGGTCACCAGAGCCCAATGGAGGTGACATAACTTAATCACAGCCATTTAAAATAACAATGAAATGAACACCCAATACTCCAACACCCATCAAAAAATCTGCGCAAGTCCCATTTGTCAGTATATTCACCTTCAAAATGCCTTCAGCAAGGCGGGAAGATGAAACTGCGCCCATTTTTCAGATGGCATGGAGCAGCCAAGCTGGCAGCCCAAGCTCAGAGCTGGTTAGGAACTGAAAGAGCAGAAGGTCACCCTTGTCTCACAATTCTGTGGCTAGCAGACAACATTTTGGGGCTAATAACATTATGTGCTCTCTGATGCTGATCTGCTGAGATAAATGTGACAGTCCTCGGTGATGGCTTCATCAGAAGAAACTTGCTGACTCAATAGTTAGGCATAGTGGCAAGAGATGTTTATGTACATACACTGAAAAACAACAGATGACTTCTGGAGTAAAACACATGGGTAAAATTCTCTCTTAAGGCAATACAAAGGACCCAAAGTAGCTAAAGCACTTTCCCACAGTGACTGTGCAGTGAAGTAAATTAGAGCTCCTTGTAGCAACCATCCACTACCCCATATATTTTTAGCAATTCTAAGATTACTGACTGGAAAGAGCCAATAAAACAGTATTACAAGGAATCATTTTGATGAACCTCCACTCACTCCTTTCAGGTCACTTCATACCTCCACAGAAAATTTAAAGTTTGAAACATTCACTATAGCATTTTTCCTACCAGTACTGCCATTTGTTTAAATTATGCTTTACACTTTCTAGATGAATCAATCGCGTTAATTATTATTTTATTATTTTTTTCTCTCTGACTGTTAAGCCAAATTAAACTACTTCCAGAGTTGAAGAGGAAAACACAATTATTAACAATTCCAAACATCCATTTGATAAAAAAACACGGTGAGCAGAAAACATTGCCATGAGTTGTGAGGAAGTATTTTCTCTATTACATAAATATCATCCTCTCCTCTCATTGCTGTAGCTCTCTTTCACCTACAAGAACTTTACTTGAGATACGTCAAGACTGCAAACAAGTGTATTTAAAAATCACAGCTCTGAAACTTTCTTCAAAATACATAAAAAGTCATTAACACTTGTGTTTCCTTGGAGCCAACTCTACCAGGTTAGAACTGCAAGACCTGCAGCTCGGAGAGATTCATCTCCTCCAACTCTATCAGTTCTTCCCAGCTCTCCATTAGAGGCCACACAACTGTTATTCAGGGAGCTAAAGCTGATTTCCTGGATCATTTTACTCAATGGGTATCTCATTTATTATTGAAAATAACAGAAACTTGACCTTCCCTGGAGACTTTTACAGAAGTTCAGGCTGTAGGTGAATTTGTCCAACCTGCATAATGCAAGTCAATTCCTCCCAGGGTAAAGCAGCATTCAAAGTGAACAAGGCCGGCAGAATTGAACCTTTTGTGCATAATTAATGCAACCATCGATCGATCAGCAAGAGCTTGGATTCCGAATTTTTCTGCAAGATAAATGCACCTGGATGAACTCACATACTTTAAAAAAGTCTAACTTTGAGAAAGCTTCTTTGATTAATGAGAATCTCTTGCTACTGCAAACCTAAGTGGACGTTTTCCATTGCACTCACATCAGCATCATTCAGCAGAAATGGTTCACAGAAAACGGTGCTGGTTGTGACTCTTACTTGTCACAGATCTAGATACAGTCTGTCTAAATGACAAGTATGTGATTTCCTATTCTATTCCCCACTTGATGTGTGCAAGCAATTCCCATTAGCTCCAGTGGGAGTTATGTGTGTGGTCATGAGAAGACACCAATGGAAGCTCAAGTGCTGAAGGTATTTACAGGCTATTTGAGGTACTATTTCATAATCTTTAGCTTACAATCCTAATCTTTTTTGGAAACCATGGTGACAGAGTTACCACAATGTGTTAATTTACAAATAATAATGAATTAATCCAGACTGGTACACATGCTAGTCAGGTAGCAAGAGTCACAATATTTATACAACTGGATTTATAAAGCAGCTCATTCTCAGCCACTCAGCACTTGCTCTCCCTCTTCCCAGGCATAATGGTAGGGCAAACAAAAATGAGTTGCTAGTAAGTTTATTTTGTATGCTCTGCATTATGCACACAGGCCAGTAACTTCATGGACGGGCTGATGGGACATGTCTACTTGATGACATCCTATTTTCCCATACACCATTCCCAAGCAAAGGACTTCAGATTCCTTGTAAATATGTAGGTAAAAACTAGATTTTCCAAAGCTTTACCCTCTTATGGGACATCTACAGGTAGATTTTTAAGAGAGTTCAACATCAGAAAATGCAAGCTTGGAGGAGGACTTGCTCTACAGTACCAGACATTTGGGATAGCCCTAACCTATCTATTTATCTATAACCTATCTATGCCAAAACACCGTACAACTAGTTTGTCTCTGGGGCTGGAGGACAACAGAAAGTGAGATTACTGCAGGAGAGAAAGTGGCCTCTTTAAAGGGCTATCACAGGCCCACAGGTAGCACCAGCAGTCCAAGCATCCAGCAAAGCTTTCCTAACTACCTCATTCCTTCCCTTCCTAAAAATCAAAACAGACTCAAAAAACCAGACCATCTTAAAAATTATTTTGTGATGTTCAAGATATACAGGTACTCTGATTTTATAATTTTCAGAACAACACCTTCCCCACTCTCCTCTATGAAAAGGCAAGTTTTGAACTAAACCAAAGGCACCTACCACCAGTGTTCAGGTACCATCAGTGGACAATCCCTGCTGGCAGCCACAATTGGTCCTAATGGTCAGTCTCTTTGGAACTATGAAGGGCAGAAAAACAGCTCTCCCTATCGCATCTCTCGGGATGAGGCTTAGGCGTAGTCAATCTTACCTTGAGGTAAAGGAATGGACTAAATGACCTCCTTCAAGGTCTCCTCTTAAACCTGCAAATCACAAGAGCTGGCAACACTGTAATCATGCAGTTGAAATTTCAGGAGGGCAGATTTGTTCTAAATTAGAGTTGTAGTAAAGTGTGCTGGTAGAATAGGTTGTTAGGTTTGTTTAAAGGTATCAAAGCCAACTCATTCATCTATTTAGAGTATGCCTCTTTTAAATGAGTTTTTACATCCACACTGCAGTCACTCGAGGACAGAGCTCTGCAGCCAAGTATTTATGGATTTGTTAGGGCAGGTGCCGCAGCTTGCCAAGGGCAAGAGATTGTGCAACTGGATTACGAGCAACACTCAACTTCAAATCCAGCCAGGTACCTTTACCCACCTGTGATCAACACTTAAGAGTGTAGACAGAGCGACACGCTCACCTCCACATGCAGGCTTATATAAATTCACATTGCAGATTAAAGGTTTAAAAGTTTGTGAGATGTTGAGTTTCCACACAGGTAAGCATGATGCCACAGGCTCAGCCAGCTCCCACCCGCTCCTCACCCCCCAGCGCCCCTTGCCCTCCCGCTCCACATTCACATCCCGCTGCTGCCTCATCCACACCGCGTCCCTTCAGGCAGCTCAGCCTGGCAGCCCGCAGTAGTTGCATTTGGATTTAAACAATACCAACTAATTTTAAATGATATTCTGTATAACCTTGGAAACAGCTGTGGATGGTGATCGTGGTCCAGGCAGATAAAAGCTGGAAACAGATGACTGAAAGAACGTGTTTAGAGAAACAGAGAGAGAGAGAGAGATGGATGAACCAAAATGCCCGTTCTCTTCAGCTCTCAGCTTTGTGGAGGGCTGCAGTTTTCTGGCTTAGCACACCAGGAGACTATACTAAAAGGTTTTATTATTTTTTATTTTTTTTTCATAGTTGAAGGAATTTCATCCTCCCTCACAAACACAGGGTTTCTGTCCCTGCTCTTGGGCAGGACAGGCAAGATGAGAAGGAAAAAAATCCTGCTTTTTATATAACTCCAGTTATGCCAGATCTGCTCCCAACGCATACTGCAATTTTTGGAGCATGTTACTTGTTAAACCTCTGCTAAATTAGATTTCTCCTTTCCTCGTCCCCTTCTATCCTAGTGCAAAGGGCAGTGGAAAACCTACTGGAGACTGAAACTGCATCTTGTTATAGGTATTTCTGTTAGAAAAGTACCCTTGGTCCACATCTAACACATCCATAAGCTATTCTATCTTTCAAATGCATAACTTGGACCTTGGGATAAGGTCCCAACCTTCTAACCAATGAGGGATGAGAACTCCAGGTGGGGACACCTCTCTCACACAAGTTGCAGAAGCACTGGAATATAATGTCACTTCTACCTACTTCTTCCACTGAAGTAGTAGTGGCTACAGAAGATGCCAGTTCCTGCACCCCCATGCTCTGCTTTAAGACACACCTCTTGTCACCACCAAAGCAAACGGGAGACCAAATCTGTCACATGGACTGTGCTGACTTATCTGCATTAAGAAGCGGGTCTACTTAAACTTGCCAGGTCATCCAGACATGAAGGTGTTCTTAGTGATTAAATCCTGGAAGGTTATTTTTTTCTCTCCTTAGAGAGAACCTGAAGGAAAGGCAAAGTTGATGTTACCTCCCTTTCCGAGAGCTAGCTTGGTTCACATGCTAAGGTTAAAGAGCAGAACGTGTCAAGGTCTGTCTAATGGGTTCACACCCCAGTTTGGAAAGCATAAGAGAACAGAAGGGTTATACTCATCACTTCTGAAAAAAAGGAGCCTTAATCGCTCACCAAGAGCTTCTTAGTTTCTACCTCATCTTCAGTGCAGTCCTTCCCTTACTTTGCACACCTCTCCACATGCTCCGCATCCTTATTTTGTGAATACTGAACTGGTGCAATATAAATAAGGCTGTTTTACAGGGGTCACTCACTTCCTACAGCTCAAGCTCAGAACCAGAGAGTTTGCTATGGGACATCAGAGCACTAAAGACCTGTCATCACTTTCTAAGCAACGAGATTTTATGAAGGTCTCATATGAACAGAGCCTCCTGCCCTTGCCTCTCTCCTCGTGGATTTCCCAAAGGAACTCAATTACCTTGATAAAATTACAAACCTCCACTGCTCTGCACATTTCACCTCTCGGCTCAATGGAAGTAAGCAAGACATGATTGCACAAGTCTAGGTCCCCACAAACATACAAATAAGGAACAGCAGCGCAGAACAGGAATGCTTACCCCTTCAAAGCTCTGCTGACACACGGGTCCAGGCTTCATTATCACCTCTGGAGTTTACACCACTATATGCTATAATTAGAAGTGTGTCAAAACTCAAGGCAGAGCATTGCAACCATCACTGGTCGCTTCGCTGGCATGAATACGATAACCAGCAGAGCAGGAGACAGAACTCTTATCTCAGTTCTTAAACAGAGACCAAGTATCTCCCTCTTCCCCGTTTGAAAAAGACCATCCTGAATGTTTTAAAGAACATCAGGCTGGTTCATATTGCAGAGATCCCAGGGACGTAGGTTAATGCCAGCCTCCTGCCCTGAATTCATGTTGTTATAAACGGAGCTGGGGGTAACAGTGAGAAAGAGTTAAAAATACCACTAAAAACTTAAAGAAAAACAACTGTGAAAAGCCGACCTGTTAAAACAGACTCCCAGGTCAAGTACCATTTTCATAACTGATTAAATATATATAAAAAACGTTTTATACCACTGTAATATTAGATTGTTAAATGTGGATACTCAAATGTTTCCTGGAGTAGGCTAGCTCTGCAGGAGTCATTCCTCACCCTTAGTAAATATTCATGACATTTTGGCCCACTTGCTACATTTTAAAAACAGGAACCCGCATCTATTTTTTTTCCTTTATTGCACCAACTTGGAAATCCTTCTGCGTTTGTGCACTATTGATCTTCTCCCAGCCATTCACTAACTTCAGATGCCTAATACCTTTGCAAAAATATCATCGACCCTGGTTAGTAACGAGCTTTCTAAATAGGGGAGAAATGTTCGTTGCTTTATGCCCCAAACCTGCAGACTGTTGCACACTACCCAGCCCGACAGTGAGCAAAGCTCAAGTTAAACAATGCGTTTATACAACTGACGTCCTAAAGAGGTATTTTTTTGTTCTGAGTTTCTCTAACTGCTTTAAGGCTGATTGCACACACTTTATCTCTCACCACTGGAAAGACGATAAAGCTAAAGTGAGTTTTTATATCCACATTTCAGGATACTGAAAGTACAGGGCTGTAATAGAAATGCTGACATTATCCAGTTATAGTGGTGCAACCTCTCTACCGTAATTATGTACAGTTGGAGATAATAAGCGCTGCTGATTCAGGAGGAATCTCTGATTGGGCTGGAAAATGGAGAAGTGTTGGATAATCTGCTTCCTGAGTGGCAACAGCAGGCCTAAAGAGCATAAACGGAGGAGCAGAGTTGGTAAGGAAACAACAACAAAGTCCAATCATGAATCCTTAGAGATGCTTTTACTCCTTTTATCGTTCTTGTGATTGCAAGAGACCTAAAGGACTCATTCAGAACTTGCGCTAAAAGGACATTGCAAGCTACCTGGAGGAGCGTGCAGCAGGGATGGCAGGGAAAGGTTTGATTAGGCGACGGAGACAGTGGGCACCCAGTCAAGAGAGCAGACAGCTCTGATTTTCAAAGGAACCGTGTTCCTTCCCAACCTCTTGAAAATCAAACTCCTTTAAAGTATCTCAAATTCAGCACCACAAATGAAGGCGCATAGAAAAAAAGTACAACGTGCATGTGATACTACATTAAAACTGCCTGAATAACCTGAAAAATTGCCTTGAAATCTCTGATATTATACGGAAAAAAGCCTAATAAAATTGTTTAAATGAGTAATTTTCAGTTTAAAGAGGGACAGACTCTTTCCGTCCCTTTTTTACTTTGCTTTGGGGGGTGAAGGGGGAAGGGAAGGAAGAGACAAGACTTTTGGTGAAAACTGTTCATTAGGTTAGGTGTTTTCCTGTACCCCTTCTCTTACCAGATCTCATTTTTTAAATATATACATAATAGAATTCCCATAAAATGATAATTTTCTCAAAAAATACTTGTTTGATTGATACAAAAAGTTCCAAATGCTTTGGAATATTGTGATTGGTTCTAATTACTATTAATAAATGCATAGTGAATGTTGATAAGATTAACAAACCATTCCAAGAATTTGTTACTATATTCACTCTACAGCATAAACTCTGAATCAGCAATAATGCCAGCACGCTATTTATATTCCCAGATTAACAAAACACAAGCAGCTCATACAAGGATGAGCTTGAATTTTGCAAAACAAAATACCTGGGTAAATATTTAGCATAAAAGAAAAAGAGTGTAAGTTAATATTTATCTAGCCCTGGGTATCACAGAAACAGATATAGTGGCTTTGCAACATTTACCCCGAAGGGGTGAATGTATTAAGGCAGCGGAAGACAACACCTTTACCCATAAAATGGGCCAGAGGAGCTCAGCAGCCCCTTGATGCTGACAGCCTGCTTTCTAGGAGCGTGGCTCCACGCTGAGCCCCCTCCTGGCTTTTCAAGAGGAGCAGCAGGTGAGGATCCACGGAGCCAGGTCCCTCCTGGTGTGACAACCAGGCTCTGCAGAGTTAGGGATGAAACCTCCAGGGAGCTGGGCAAAGCAGATTGTCACAGTACCTGTTGGAGTACTGTGCACCCTCACTCAGCAGACAACCTGGTCCCTCACTGCTGTGTCACCAACAGGGTGGGGGGAAGGATGCTCCCCTTGGCCCTTCCCATGCAGCCCCAGTCCCCGGGTATGGACTAGTCCCAATCTCCTTCCCACCCTCCTCACCAAAACCATCCCGCTCCCCTTGGTGTAACATGCAACGCCAGCAGTTCTGTCCGCCCAGCTACCCGGCATCACCTACTGCTCCGCAGGAGAGGTCAGGGAGGGAATCCACACTTTCTGGTTGGCTTCCCATTTGTCTGATGCCCTAAGGCACTTCCAATGTAATATGTATTTCTTTTTAAAGTTAGTGGGATTGAAATAAATCCATACCATTCGCCAATTTCCAGCTTACATAATCAAAGTCAACTGTGCATTCACAAATTCCTGCCTCCTCTGCAAGCTGATCTGACAGTAGCAGGGGGGATATGTAACGGGAGAAAAATAATCTCCTGTGGCACTGTCTTGATTTCCCCGGGAAAATAAAATGCCTTCAGTTTATAATGGCCTGGTAATGAATTAAACATTTTGAAATCCATAAAGGAACCTCAATAATAAGATCTTTAAAAACTGCAGACACAGTCAAAGCAAATGAAAAAAAAAAAGAAGCTGAAATATGCTTGAAATTAAGTGGAGACAAATCGCTAAGACACAGACACGGTGAAGCAAAGCAAGAGGCACACCAGGGAGAGGGGAGAGAATCCATTCACCAGTTCACACATTCAGCATCTGCTTTCATCAGATACTAAACAAAACAAAGTTACTGCAACCACAGTTTTGGTCACTTATGAGAAAAACCTAATTGGAGTTTTCATATACAGAAGTATCAGAGTTTTAAAACCTTTTGTTTGAAAGCTGATACAGGCTCCCCGGTTAAATAGAAGTCTATTGCTCCACTGCGCTGGGAGGTGCTGAGATCCAGGCATTTGCATGGCTTAAAATGGCTGCAGCGGTTCAAGGCTTCTGTAACTTATTGTACACAACACCATGGAGCACAGGAGAGGGGTCTCTTTCCTGGCTATACACTATTTTAAATTTAACAAAGCCAACATAATTAGTCCCATGAGAACCCCTTCAGTAACAGCTTCAGCTCCCAGCACTAGCGAGCTGTATGCTATGCAGTAATTATGCTACCAAGCTGTCAGAGCCTCCTTATCTGCATGCAAATTAGTTCATATGCTATACATCTGCTATAATGACAGTATTAAAACAAGAATTTTATAATGAAGCCGTCCTCTTTATAGCAACATAGCACAATTACTTTATTAACATATTGCACATCTATGTCTGTAACTGCTCCCAGTCAAATAGCCAAATTTTCCATTCCCCCATACAGCAAGGTCTTCTTTGCTTCTCACCCCATATCTGTAAACAAAAGCAAAGAACAAGGATGGGAATTTCTAAACTACCTCTGTACAACACCACTCCTTCATTGTTCCTGGGGAAGTACTGCACCAAATGCCATTAGGCGTGACTAGGTGAATAAATATTCCCATAATGCTCCAAAAGGTTAGGAGATGAAACAGTAATAATCAAATCAGCAGCTGTTTGCTCCCAGCCTTGACATCAATCATCAGCTTCTGTCGACCAGCGACTGCCAGCACCAGTGGCCAAACGGCAGCGGGAGGGGGACCGCAGCCCCCCGGCAACCCCGCGTCCACCCCCAGGAGAAATGTCAAGCAAGGAAGGAAGCGTGAGGCGAGAAAAAAAAAACCTTCCCAAGCGAGGAGCGGGCAACGCAGACCTGGCGCCTGGAAGGGCTTCCGCCTGGAAAAGCCATGCCGCCGGCAGCCTCAGCGCGGCCAGGGTTTCGGAGGTGGCGGTGGGAGGCGAAGGCGAGAGATGGCAGAGTGTGGCTGCCGCCCGCACCCCCCGCCCCTTGCAGCGTCTGGATGCTCCCAACCGCCCGAGGAGCATCCTCGCCTCTCCCAAAGAGACAGCAGCGCTTCCCAGCGCAGCAGCAGCGGCTCTCGGCCCCAGCCCTCTGGCAAAGGGTAGCACTTGGGAAAGGTTGGTGGCTTCTCGGTCCCAGAGCTTCTTCCCAGTTTGGTTTTCGGAAGAGGTATGCAGTTCTCTACAAAGCTTATT
>JAOXNO010000003.1:8788360-8810283 GCA_028565335.1 Limnodromus scolopaceus
ACGAGATACAAAGTTTGTCTAAAACCCTGCTTCCAAATAAGACCACATTTTAGGAATTACACTGCAAATGAGATTTATTTTTGGTATCTCAAATGGTGTAAGGTCAAGCAGAAGATGGTAGGAAAGACACGGACTGAAATCCAGTTTCAGGATCCCACTTCTAAGGTCTTCAGGAAGTTGGACTATTTAGTAGAAACCCGAGAGGTAAAAGCAACAGCTCTGCTATTGTTTATTACCTTGTGTGAAGTGATTAATACAGCAGTTTATTGCCTCAGTTGCACAAAAGAACTATGTGCCAACTCTTCCGGCTGAGGAAAAAGCACCACTTTGCTTTGCAATTAAAAACAACATGGAAGGGTGCCAAGGGTGAAGGATGGAGAAAATCCTAATTTCCCTACAAGCGGAAAGAATGAAAGAGCAGAGCGATGGCACAAAATCTCTTTCTACTTTTGCTTCTGCGGCTTCTGAGATTATAGACAGTTGTGGCCAGCTTACGGGGAGTCCAAGCGATGGTGAGAAAACCAAAGTGGAATCTGTTAATGTCTCTTTCCCAAACAGAGGGATTATTAAGCGTTAGTTAATATGAGACCTTACTAAGTCAATATATGCCTTTCTCTTACATATTGCTATTTCATGTTACGGAATATTCACTGATAACTTTTCCCATCCATCTGTCTTTAGCAGTGTTTTCTCCATCCTCTTACACACTATTCTCTTCTGCTCACAATAACGCTAATGGGCGTTCATGCTGAGAAGCCATCAGTACTACACATTCCTTTCCCAGTCTTCTTTCTCTACAATGCTCTAAATCAGAAGACCCCCCCGACAGCGACTGGCTTGTCAGGGTTCCAGGACCACCGACTACTGTCCAACAAGTTGGTTTACAGAGTCCTGTCCTTTCTACACCAGTCTGCATCATGTGTTGTTGGTAATCTTGCATGTTGATTCTATGCTGCGTGTTCACAGCACCCAGCACAGTTCCGGGCAGTGACTAGGGTTCCCTTCCCAGGCTACTCCACACTATATCAAGAATAAATCTGCTGTCCAGGATGCACAAGCTGTCTTCTTCAGCTTTAACTTTAAGCCATACTAAACCCAACATGAATTGGACTCATCAGCTGTTACTAACATAAATAATCCTTATTCACTAAAGCCCGTCTGGAGAGACGGTGGTCATTCCCAGAAGTGGTCTCTGAAGCCCTCTGCACATTTTCCATCTTCTACAGAGGTGCACAGAAAAATTTGAAACACTCTGGTTTAATAAAAATACGTGCATTGTACTGGAATATATTTTTGCATTGATATAGAAACTCAGCAGGAAATAATAAAACACTGAAAAAAAAAAAAGAGAGCTTTTAAGTGTGACAGCTTTCAAGTCTCATTGCATAGTTCTTGCTCAAGTCTAGAGGTGGGCCTCTCATAGGGTAGGTAAAAATTTCCATGCATCAATAAGATACAGCTCTTGTTTCTCAAGCTCTCTAGGAAACCTTTTTAAACACCCAGCATCTTTGCATTTAGAAAAGCTGTGCTTGGTGCAGGGTAAATCCACTCTGTCCTGCGCTCAGCTCTGGCACATTGAATCTTGTAAGAGAGAAGGTGGATTTCCCAGCTATCTGCGTGACGTTAAAAATATGTCATGTAAAAGATTAATTTGTGAGTAGAGAGCTGGAAAGAAGAATTTACTTTTGCCAGAGACAGATTTTTCTTCTTTTTAAGCAGATGTCACAAGTTCAAAGTCCAGCTGAGATGCTGAGTTCAAATATATATGATAAATGTATCTCAGTTATCACGACCACATATTTGCTATACAATTCACACACAAACACATATTTTACTCCACAAAAGCATATTTAAAACAGAAAAGCTTCTCTTCCTCTAAAGCCTAGGATTAATTTACCTAAAGCACCTTCAAAGTCCCTTTTTTATGTGTTAATTCCCATTAATAAAGAAAGAGATGTTGCAGGCATCAGCTTGGTACATGCTGCAGTGCTCCCCTGAAAAGGACTGCAGCAGAACCCCCAGTAAAATAGCTATTTAGGAGCAGCGTGACTACTCCTTTCTAACCTGCAGTCAATATGGAGAGTTAACCTATGGATCACGCATAATTCACTGTTCATGAAGACCAGGAAGAAAATAGAAGGATTTTATCACAAACCTGCAGCAAAGCCAGTCGCAGAGCAGGGCTTTGGAAGCCATCTCAAAGGATGCCCAAAGGTGCCCACCTCCCACTGTACCCAGCTGCTCCTGAAATTCAGTGACAGTCGGGCACCATGGCAGAAACCTTGGCATCTTGTCCTCTGCTCTTACTTCTTCCACATATGTTCTCTTCAAAAGGCATTTTAAGACCAAAGGACGAGCCAAAAACCTAGGGGGACTTTTGATCATTCCCAGCATGGAAGGGCTTCCATGGCATTCCAGTTTCTGCAATAGCAGCAAATACAGCAGTGGTTTTGCCGCTGTATCTTTGTTATAACTAAAGAGATGTATGCTCAGAATTCAAATGAGAGAGTTTCCACTATATATAGGCTGGGGTTTTTTTCATTTTTCTCTTCCTCCTGTCCTTTCTCCTTGAAGTTTAAAGGAATCCCTCCTTGAAGAGATCTTGTATAGGATACAACTCTATTCTGAGCTCTATTATACCTCACAGCTTCATATATTAAAGTGGCTAAAACTCTGGAAAAGTATTAGAAGAAACTGGTGCTGCTGTTGATCAAGGTTGTAATCCACAATCTGCACTCACCAGATAATAATTTATGGACTACAAAAACTATTCTGTCCTCCATGTTTCTCACTTATTCCCAACACACAGTCCACACAACGAGATTAACATAAAAACCAGGCAACATCAGAAAGCTATAAATTTTCACAATAAATCAGCCACTTCCCCTTCATTAGGCTTTGCACAGTTCATATTATTTCCTTTCTGGAGAAAATCATGACTAGTTACTGTCTGCCTTCAGAAACAAAACTATCAGTAACGTTTCCATAGGGATCATCTGAAATGGATTTCTAATAATGTACAGGTTAAAAGGTTTTCTTGTTCTCCCCTTCCTGCATCCAGCATTTAAACTTTATGGTCCCAATGACACTATGAAAGGCACATGTGCTTAATAACAGAACTCAAAAAGAAATATGTCTTAAAACATATAACTGCATGCTTAAATATAGAACAGACGTGAACTCGGGCAGTCACCTAATACAGAGGAACAGGTTCTATTTATTCCTCCAGCAGCCAGCCTTAGCATAGGAATAACTGACACGGCAGATAAAGGCTCTTATCCTTGGCTGGTTGTATATAGCACTTCATCAGGACACTTAAAGGCACTTTACGAAAGCAGGGATGTATTGTTATCCCAATTTTAACAGAAAAGGAAAAGCTTCCCAAGGTTACAAAAGAAGGTCAGAAACACATATCTGCAACCACCACCTACATACCTTAGTTCCCATCTCTGCCCATTAAGCCACACTCTAAGAGCTTCACAGATTGAGTTTTTATGTAAACATTTCACTCATTTCTCAACAAACCTATGAGAACTCACAGTATTTTATCTTCTAAATTGGATTGAATCAGGCCAGTCTCTACTGTGGCCAAGTACACAACACTAATGGCTCATCTCTCTATCTTGGGAAATGCAGACAGTGGTAGCATTACTTTTGCTTAAACTTCGGAGGAAATACAGATGGCCCTGATGGATCTCACTTAAATAGGAAGATCAAGAAATATTTCAAGTCTTGACAATACAAATTTAGGTAATGCTTAGTAAATCTCAATGTGGAAGTCACAAGAGAGAGATTCCGGAGTTAATACATTCACACCGGTTCAAATCCACTCTTTTCTTGGAGGAATAGCACAAAACACCATGATGCAAGTTAGGGTGACACATACAGCAAATCAGTCCCCGCAGCTGAGACTTCTTATTGTCCCCTGTGAGGGAGCCCCTATGCTCCCTGTGAGGGAGATGACACCCAGAAGATGTCATCCTGTCTGGACCATAACTCCCCGCATACCACTACAAAACGTGGTTTGCAAGTCACGTCACCCACCATCACATTAATTTTGGCCTGACCAGCTGCAGATGGCAGCCCTTTCTGACCTCTGAAGGCAAAGGAAAGCCTCAGAGCATGTCTGATTAGAAGAGTCCAGGTGAAATGTTCTTTTTAGTGACTGCTTTCTTTGGTTTCTGCTGGCAGCCAACAGCATGCTTATCTTTGCTGCCTTCCCTTCTTTTCTAGCAGGGCATCACCCTGGCAGAACAAGCTCAGCCCAGGAACGTGAAGGCTCCAGAGTTTTGCAACTGCCTGTCTGGTTGGCTTTCCCTCCCCTGCCTCAGTTTGCTGTCTTGTTTTATATGGCAAAGACTAAAGAGTTCATTTTTATAAAGTGCTTGAACAGGCTATTTGATATAAGCCTCATTTTTCAGAGGTGTCAAATACCTCGGCTCCCGCTGAGCGCAAATGCATCATCCCCGGGAAGCGGGACGCTGCACGGTCACGAAGCGGGACGGGAGCCGGGCTGTCCCACGGCACGGGGCTGCTGGCAGGCAACGCATGCCACTTGTCCAGGGAGGTCTCACCCCATTTCTGGGAGGTGGGTAAAAACCAGCAATATCTTTTTTTAGACGAGGCAGCTCAGACTGATATAATCAGTGCCTTGCTAGAAGTGACAGACTGAGCAAAACTGCAGAAACATTCATAAAAGACTATAGTCCAAAGATAACTGGAGCCTTTATTTACAGCCCTCTCTTTCACAGCTCAGCCACTGAGGTTCACCTCGAAACTTAACACAATTAACACTTGGAGGTCTGTATTTTCTACGGCTTTTATTCTGAAATACGGCAGAGAAACAAATGAAATGAAGAAGCAACAGCTTTCATGGAGAAAGCAACTGAGAATCAATTGCGCTAGACATTTCTGCCCAGGCTGTCTTGCCTGTTTCGGTTGTGACAACGTGGAAACAAAATATAACCGCATTCCGCACAAACTCCCATCTTCGCATGCTAAACCTCACGCTGACACCGCCGCGGCACGCAGAGGAAGTGGCTGAAATGTTAGCATTCACCAGGAATAATTCCAGAAATAATGGAGCTACTGTTCCCATTTCCAGCCCGGAGAAGTGCACGGCCCACAAGCACCTACGCCCAAAGGGGCTGCGCTGACAAAGGCAGATCCAGCACATAAAGGTTTTTCAGAGAGCTGCACTGGGAAGTAGTGGGGAAATAGGACACTCCGGACTCTCCAGAGATCGGTTTCTATTTTCATGGCTATTTTTTACAAGCCAAGGGACTACAGAAAGGTATTTAAGCTACCACACCCGAGCAGTAACTAAGGTTTACACGGTTTACCAAGGTCAGAGAGGACTGTCTCACAAATTTTTACTGCCTGTGAACAACTCTACAATTCTAAAAATACCTGAGTAACTGTCATGGCAAGCAACCAAACACTAATATTTTTTCCTGTACAAAATAATTTCTGACATACTCCACTTCGTCTGAGAGCTACAAAACGTTTGCAAAAGCAACATCACTGTACATCTTGACAAAATAGGAGGAAGAAAGCTCACACCTTGTGCAATCGCCCTGAGACGACGGGGAACGGTGGAACAATCCCTCCCCACCACCCACAAGGAATTTCAAGTTGCAAAACACGCTCCGGAGAAGGCTGGGAAAGAACAGAAGGTCCGAACCTGCTTGCAGTAGAAAATTGGTTTGCAATCTTGATTCCAAAGTTGCTGTTAAGATAACATAATACGGTTTTTAAGCAGCTCATTACCAATTTATTAAAACATTAGGGCTTCTTCGAGACTGTTGGAGATTATTGTTTAAACTGCTATTTAAAAGTGTATTGGCTCACAGCATGGATAATTCATTCTTATGCCAATACAGATACACACATAGTATGTGTGTATGGCTATATTACAGTTCATTTTTAAAAAGTGATTTTGCATGCAAAGTAAGTGTGGTTTTTTCACATCTGGACCGTGAACTAGATAAATTCATTTCCAAACAACAAACCGTAACTTATTGGAGCGCTAAATGGTACTTTTAAATAAACATAAATATTATTTCGACACTTGGATACCTTACACAGCAATAAATAAAGTCATTTAGAAAGACAAGAAGGCATGTCTCCATGCTCCAGGAGATGCAAGACCGTCACCTTTTTGAAAGGGTCGGGTGGCTTTAGAGAGAGGTAACAACCTCATTAAAGCCTTTAGTCTGTCTGGAGATTTTCTCATTTGTTCAGGCTGAGAGACATCTTACTTGTTTGGGTTTGTTGGTTTTTTTTCCCAAAGGATTAACAAACAGAAGAGGAGCAGTGCTTCCTTGTCCAAGTTATTATTTTTAATAAGAAAAATAAATACTAATTAGAATACAAACCAAGAGCAGTCCTGATGAAGTGGAAATGTTTTTCTCCCCCACCAATCAACAACTGGACCGCAGAGACTGGATAAGCACACAGCACAAGGTCTCATTTAATTGACTGACAAACTAGAAACCTTTGACAGAGAGTGGTCAGTCTGAACTTTGGGCTCAGTAATGAGCTCTCAAGTTCCGTCTCTGACAGAATGGACCACGATGGTGCTGCATGACTTCATTTAGCTCCATTTTATAATTACAAGCTTGTTCTTTACTATTTTTCCCCAGCTTAAATATCACTTTTTCAAAGCGATGTTAGGGAAAAAAAAAATAGAAGTGAAACCAATTTTAATGAACTCATGCAAATATAAGCCTGGTGAAACAAAATCACAGACCTAAGCAGAATACTGCATTGAACACATTTGTATGTTTTATGCAAAGCTCATCTAAATTTGAGTAATTGGACCTAATTTGGCAATCTGCACAATCAGTTTGCAAACTTCAGCCACTGAATTTTAAGTATGAGCCTGGAAAATCATTAACATTTGTATTTATCATGGTGGCCCTGATCCAGCACAGTACTAAAATCTGCGCTGAAGTGTTTGGAATGAGGTCTTGGTGTACATGCACCAACCAAGAGAGTATCAGGAGCTCTAATTACAGAAAAAAGTCATTGATATGTTCAGATTGCACAATTTTAATCTCAAATCAATCTCAAATCTCTGCAGTTTAAGGTTGGGAGCCTTCCTCCAAGAAGTCCACCATCTTTATCCCTCTGCAATCTGAAAAACGTTCCCCAGATCATAACCATTGCTCTACTGCTTTTCATCTCCACCCTCTCCTCTTCTCCAAGATTCCCTTCTCGCCTGCTGTTTCCCTCCTCATGCTGATGTTAACCCAGTCCTGTTCCTTTCTTATGCACCTGGTCTCCACTAAGCAGTGTGGGACCTGGATGTGCTTTCCATGCTCCAGGAGCATGCCAAGAGCATCAAACCATTTTTTTAAAGGCCAGTTCTCCCATGCTCTCCCCAGCATGCGTTTTGGCTGCAATGAGGGTTATTTTTCACTTTTGTCTCATCTTTCTTCAACAAAAAATGAAACGGGTCTTGAACTCATAAAAACATTCTTGCTCCAGATTGTAGGAAAGAAAACTCTTTCCCATTCAACTCTACTCATAGCCCTTTTTTTTTTTTCCCTGAAGGCATCTTCTTAAAGAGAAGGCAAAGCACATTTTCCAAGGTGAAAACTGTCATGCTGAACTTGAATCAAAAGTCTGAAACCACATCAATGGGAAGCTTCACAGCATCCCAGCAACTTACTCGAATACAGGAGGGTAAGCAGGCTGCACTGGCATCATGAACCCTCTCCACACAACCAGAACACCACCAGAGTTTAAATATGGTTGTCTGTCAGTAAAACAATTTTAAATCACAGGCATAGCCAAGATGTATTAAGGCAGAACTGCGCTAGATCACATGCAAGTTCAGTTTCTCTCCATGTGTCCTCGGGAAATGTGTTAATTGCTCACAGCTCTAACACAGATTTTCAATACATCTGCAAGATACAACAACACACACGCTAGCTGGGGGGAAGAGGAAAATCTGATTCTTTTCAGTGTAAAAATCCAAGGATATTTGGCACATTTTAGCATCATGGCTTTAATCCTTCTCAAACCTCCTTCTAGTATCCACCACTTTTCTGCCACTGGCTGGTACAGCACTGGATCCCAGGAACCCACCCATCACCCATGGTGTGGGATGCAGCTTCCTCACACGCTTGGCCACAAAGTTCGACTGCCCTCCAGACTCATCATGGGGATTTCTGCACCAGGACAGGGTAGCAGAGGACAGGCATAACTTTGTGTAGCGATGAGCAAACGCTGCAGCCCAGCACCTCGAATCCCAACAACTCCTGCTCCTCTTTCTAGATCTCCAATCAGTTCCTTATACACTGGATCAAAAATTGCTGCCACAAATTACATTTCATATTTTACAAAAATATGAAATAGGTCATCTTAAGAACTGTGACTTGAAGCAATGTGATTTAGGCAGAGGAGCATTTCCCCAAATCAGGACTGGTTTGCAAAGGATTCCTGTTGTTCCTGGGGCTTTCTTAGTGTAGCCAGTTACAGACACATGATTTCTCTTTCACCATTATCATGATATTGCTGTAGCCTAAAATCAGACCTTTTATTTTGCATCAGGAGAAAATTTCAAACTTACTCAGCTCCAACACATTTTATGAAAATTGCTGCTTGAGTGGAAAGAGGTCTCTGGTGGAGAAAAGCTCAAGTAATCTCCAGCTGTAAATACACTGGCCATGCAGCATCCAGCAGACCTAAGTATCTTTATATGGAATAAATTAACTAGTCAAATCATACTGCATGTTCAGGACACACTGCTCTTTCAACCAGGAACTAGCAAGCCCTCACTAGATGGGTGAGAAATTACCAGCTGCTCTGACACCACCATATCTGAGAAAAAGCATATCTTCTAAAAGAAGTCTTTCCCCGTGACTGCACGGCAAGCAAAGTTCTTACATCTCGACGACTTCATCCCAGCCTGTCAGCCTGCAGAGAAAGAGCTGTGGTAGTATTAAATTGGTTTGAAATGGGAGATGTCACCAGAACTGAAGGTTCAAAATGCACCTGAGCAACACTGTTCTTTTCACTGCTGAAAAAGAGAAATGAGAAGTAGTAACAGGGTTTAAAGGAAACAGGAATTGCTAAAAGACAACTGGGCAAAACCACTTTTCAAGTCACGGCGCAACACAGTCATATCAAAGGGAACTGAATTTCACCAGTTGGTATGAGCTTAAACCAAATATGCTGTACTCTCTCCAGTACTCAGGGCAGGCTTGTGCTTATCAACCTCCAAAGTTTGATCGTTAACCCTGATCCAAACCTCTGAGAGACTATTCCTGTCAACAAGGGCTCAGTCAGGTGTCTTTATTAATCACAACTAACAAATATTTTAATTCTGGGACCTTCGGGAGGAAGGGGCAGAGCGGGGCTATGTGCCTTGTTTCATATGAGGAGATGACAACTCAGATCTGCAGTGCCTGATTAATATTTTATGATTGCCATCCACTGGGTATGCGGTGTAATTCTGGTGGCTTGTTTTGCTCTACGTTCGCTGCATCTCCAATGTTATTTGCAACGGCTTCGTGGAAGAACAACAAAAAGAGATTTCATTCCTGCAGGACAGCACTGCCTGACCTCTCTCATTGCTTCATGTAATTCAGAGGGAGCAACCGTTAAACAGGAACTGAAAGTGCTTTTCAACTTTTAAAGGGAAAAAAATGGCACTACAGATTTACATATAGATAGCATTTCAGAGAAGAATGATGCCGATTTCTCCTGCCTTGCATTTATTTACCAAGTCATCCTAACAGAGCGGTGGGAAGACAAGCCTGCAACAGGGCACTGCTGAATACACATCTCCGTGTCACCACCAACAGTTCACCACGCTAGCGTTAAAATGACATTAAAACACGGCGTGATCAATGAAAAGAGACAACGAAAGCAAAATGCCTAACTTTAAGCCCAACTCTACAACTGAGGCCCATCCTAGGATTTTGCAGAGGTCCTTGATCTAACTTTTAAGTGAAAACAGGACACTTAAAAGTTGACAGTCACTGAGGACAGGCATGGTGGGGTCTGTCCCTTGTCCAAGCAATCACTGCATCCCAGAGGCACCAGAGCAGATACCACACCGACACTGCAGAGAGCAGACTGACTGCCTTCAGGGAATGCAATAGTAAAGACGGCAGTTCTGAATCAACATCATCTTAACACATCACAGAAACCTTTCTGGTTTCATTGCAATGTATGGATAGCTCAACTTTTGTTTTCCTGCTATTCAAAGACCTTTAATAGCATATTACTCAAAAACTCCCATTCTCTTTTAGAAATACGAGTGATGCTTGTAATGAACTCTGTCTTAAGAAGGTATGTGTCACTGAAAGACTGGGATATTTCTAGATCTCCAGTGTCTTTATGCAGCTTAATGCTAATGAAAGGAAACCATTTTTTGCGCACAGTGAAAGGGAACAGATGGTGTCACAGTTCTGCTGTGGAATTTAAGCAGAGTGACAACCTATACAGCAGATCATCATGGGTGAAACTCTTTTTAGGCAGTAGCATGGAGGGTTTATTTGTTTGTTTGTTTTATTCACTTATTACTATCCAATGTTTTGAAAATCTTTTTCTTTCCTTTTTACAATAAAATCTAAGAAAATGGTAGGATAATCTCACTGTCCTACAAAACCTCAGAAGACACATGAAGACCATTATTTTAAATACACTGTGAAAGGACAGCTGAAAAACAGCACCTCATATTGCAAACTGTGCTTTTCCAATCGTGTATCTATCCAGACACCAGTCGCTGGCAAGGAAACCAATGAGGGCTTAAAAGGGACACTGTCAAGTTGAAAATCACTCCTCTGTCTGAATTCTGGTCCCTAGTTCTAATTATGCCTGCAAGGCAGATGGGTAGGGGGAAAGGAGATCTTTTTTCATTTTTAATAATTTTCTATTTTACACTTTTGGTTGGCAATATTTTATGTACAGTTCACCTCATTGCTTCCTTTCTAGGCTCACCTGCTTTCATCCTGGAGAAAAACAAAGGTTAAAAAAAAAAAGCAGATAAAATTCAAAGTTGGAAATTTACCCAGAGATAAGGAACTTAAAAGGGACTTTCCATCCCATAGATTTGTTGCCGCTGTTGTTTACTAAACTGTTAGTTAAATTTTCCTGACCCTACTGACAACTGAGTCAGACATATGCTTCATGTGCTGATCCAACTAGAGGCATCTGACTCCCCACAAAGCATCCCCCCTCTGGTGAGACAGTCCATATGCAACTTCAAGTTCCACAATTGTTACTGTTTTCATTCCTTCATATTTAACTTCTTTCAGTTTATTTGAGCTGCCTGTATGAGTATGCTATAGAGCATACCTCTAAAAGCAACAGATGATATGCTCATCCACTCCATAATTCACAGCAACAATAGCCAATCTCTGCTCAACCCATATCCCACAAGAAAAGGGATTAATCAGGCAGCGACATCCTGGGAGAACAACAAAGCTCAGGCTGCTGGGTTAGGGTTGGGACCCCTCCAGGAAAGGTCTGGACCCATTTCACTCTCTGTGAAACTCGGGAAAACATCTGCTTCATGACAATCCCATTTTTTCACAGGGATGGATGATACGTGTCAAAAGATACCCAGCTGCAAGCCTTATTATGCTCTTTAGAGTGAGATAGGGAAAATCAGGTCTTAGACACATCTATAAACTCAAAGAGTCCAGGAGCACATTGCTCTTTGCAACATGCTCAATTCTGACCATGGGGATAACAGCAATCAGCCTGAAAGATGCTATGAAGCCGAATGTATATATTCAGGTATGAGTTTGCATAGATGAGGGGATGAGATCCAGGAAAAGCAGAGCAATACAAGCACCATTGTACTAAGTGCTCTGGTCTCCAGTGGGTGAGTGTGCTCAAGGGATTGTGCTCCCCAGGACTGTAGAAAAGCAAACTCTAAAATGAAGGTCTAATATTAAAGAGAAGCTCCGCTCTACAATGCAAAGACCAGCTTGAAATCCTTCCCATTTAGCCAGGATATCTATCTATATGTATACGTGGGGATAAATTAACACTTTCTCATGGAGGCATTTCTTTGCAAAAGGGGATGCCAGGGCTCTTTCAGAGACTTAGCACCTCCAGTAACAGTGACCACAGGAAACATTAAGCCCACAACAGCAAACCATCCTTAACCCCAAAGAAGCAATATTTATAGGAATGACTGCACAAAGATACATTTGGGATGGGAGCACTTCAAGTGTGGAAAAGTGGCAAAATATTCAGAGTGAGAGAATTCTAAACTCACAGGAGTTCATGAGGTGTAACCTGCTGATTAACACCTCTTGCAGGGAGGGACAACACAACGCCTTCCAACACTTCCTTTGAGGAGAAGTGAAACACTCAGGTTTTAAGGCATTTACAGGGCATTTCTTAAACGTGTCAGGTAAAATCACCACCGTGCTCCAAAGCACCCAGGCTCTGGCTGCAGAAACTCAACAGCTATTACACAGCAAGTATGAAGTGAAGAAGCAGAAAGAGAAGAGATTGTCAGTAAATAGGGTTAATCCCTGCAGGTAATACCCTTTCCGTTAAATTGTGCAGTATTTTCCAGTCTGCAGATTCTCAATCCCATTTAACATCTCTCTCACACTGCAAGCAGACACATCTGAGCTCCCACTCCTCCTCCCCCCCCCACCCCCAACCCCAAATTCTGCAAGGCTGTTTTTGCAGGCAGCAGCCAGTTAAACTAAAGGCTGCTGGTACTACCCCGGGAAGCTGTAGGGGGGTGGGTGAGCCGCACAAAAGATCTTAACACAAAAGGCCATCCTTTTCATCCTTTTTGCTTCTTCATTTTCGCCAGCTGAGCCATAGCTTTATTCAATCAACACTTAAAAAAACCCAGATGAAAACGTGGGAGGGGGTAGGGATTGTGGGGCATAATATGGGGCAACACCTATTTTAATATAAACAATCAAATTTGGTGGGTGAGGGGATGTGGGGAGCCTTCAGCTCGCATCTTCTCCCTGCTTCCAAATGAGCCTTTTAGTCTGCTTCCCCAGAGCTCACAAAACATCCATGCAGCATGCTACAGATATTTTCCGATTATTTTTTTTTTTTTTTCCCAGGAGAAGATGTAAAGAGCCTGACACCGAAAGGACAGCGAACATCTTTGCGTTCCCAGCAAGACCCGCACAGTGTACATAATCACATGAAAAACATGGCTGGCTGGTGCATCGACAGATGCAAACGAGAAATACCAGACTTAGCCTTATTTAGATCACAGCAAAATTAAATGGGGAGGAGAGGGGGAGGAAGGGAAATAATTGTGGCTGTGTAACATGGCTGCACAATTTTCAAAGCCTCACGACTGCCAGCTTGCAGGGAGCAGCGAAAACGTGTGCCTGCTCGAAAGGGAGCTGTTCCTGCCACCCCTGCAGCACAGCCCCGTCCATTCAGCTATCCATCCAGCGGACAGGCACGCCGGCTGGAAAGCAGGAAAGGCAGGGGAAGAACTAAAATAGTTTACCTGATCAATGTAACTTCACGGGAGCCGGAGGTAGGGATTCCAGAAGAAATGCAGCGAGGAAGGAAAAAAAAATCTGCTTGGATCCTTCTGGCAGTCCACAGTCTCATCTACATGCATCTGAGCAAGCCCTTACCAGCAGCTGCTTCTTTTATCAAGCCCACAGGCACAGCAAATTAGTCCGGTTAGACAGTTCAGTCAATGTGGGCTATTCACAGTGTGGCTGTTGTGCGAGCCCGGCTTCTCCTGTCCCCCTGTCCCTGGGTAGGCACCCGCCCACCTCCACATGGCCCTGGATAAACACGGCTCTCACAGCACCCACGGAGCAAACCACATGATCCTGACAATCAACAGCGCGGGCAAACGCTGACTGGACCTCTCGCTTCGCCACAGCCAGGCGCCGGGATCCGGGTAAAAAGGCAAAGCCTAAGAATGGGTTTACTTTAAAGGGAAAAGCCTTCTTTTTTTTTTTTTTTTTCTTCCCATCCCCCCTTCCTTTTTTATTTCCTCCCCCCCTGCCCAAGGAGGAAAAAAAATTAATAAACCAAATGCAAAGATCTGAATGTGGCTAATATCTTCCAAATCAACTTAGTTCTGAAAATGAAGCATCACTCTGAAATGAAGTGTCATGCAGTCTTCTAATGAGCACAAAGCATCAGGCAGAGACCCTGGATGAAGCCTGATACAGTCCCCAACGCGAGATGCTGACCACAGCCAGTGCATCCTTAGTCTGTATGAAGCCACGGATTCTCAATTTTGTTGTTTTAAAAAAGAAAATGAGCCAAGCCCTTTTTTATTCCTCCTTTCCCCACCATGAACCATCTTAAAATATGCATATAGAAATAAACACTCACTGAAATAAAGCTCTAATGAGGTGGCAGACGGCACACACTGTCTGCTGTCCTTGGGAGCAGAGAGCAAGCCTGGTGGGCAAAGCACACAAATGCCTCTTAAATACACTCATGAGTGGGATCCACATGGTCAAACACGAAGAAGAAACATTTGAAAATAAGCCATTTGATTTTTCTCTCATTGAACAAGGAGAGAAGGACCAAGACCTTCTCTTTCCACCCTGCTCTCCAATGTATCCTTAGGATTAATAGTGTCCTTTTTCCTTCTCTCCAACATAGGAAGCAAATATGTATATGGAAGGGTGCTATAAATACACACACACGCACATATATATATATATATCTCCCATAAACAGTTTCTCTTGGCTATCTAAACTCTCCCATCACAAAGTAGCACAGTTAATTGGAAGAGCTCTCCAAACAATCTGGCTGATGGGTGACGGCTGACTATTTCACGTCAGCATTTGCACTTAACTAGGAGTTTGAGTAAGCCATCCACATAAACTAAAGGTAAACACTGATAAGGTATTTGATGCTTAAAAAAGAGCAGGTTTATCCAAAGATGGGTTAATAGGAACACATTGTGGCATAACATCACCCAGTTGTGTAGTTGGCTGAAAATCCTGGCTCCTAGAGCCCTCACACACAAACCACACAAACACAAAACTCCATAAAACCTTCTTCCTTTTCTAAAAAGGGAAAGGAGCTCACTGTTTTTATGGCTCTGAAAGAAAAGTTTGACCGTACTCCTGAAATTCCTCAAAGGCTTATGAAAAGAGAGAAAAGAATAAAAAGGTGGTGGTGGTGGGAAAGAATAATAAAGAAAAGAAACAAACCTCATGCTTCCTATGCCATCCCAACTTCATAATGTTGTAAGGCTGGCGATACCCAAAAGCAAATGAAGCTTTAATCAGGACCACTGCCCAAACGTGCCAGTAGGCAGTAAAAAACTTCTCAACAAAGGTAAGACTGAAGTGTGGAAGAAGTGGGGGAAGAAACTAAACACAAAACATGGACTGGAGGAGGAGAGAAGAAGCAGGGCCTTTGACAATCCTGAAGGGTAAAGCTGCTCCTGCACCTTCCAGCAACTTCTAGTGACAGTATTAAGCTGTTATCATTAATTTGCTCCTGTCTGAGCGGGGAGGCTTGGTTCTACCCCTTCACTCATCTCTACTCACTCATTTCCTCTCTTGCCTGAAAGGTGAGAAGAAGCAGGAGGCAGGATTGAGGTCACTTCGGGACTACATTATGGAGCATTTAATAAGCTCGTCACATCGCTGACCCTCATCCCATATGGAAGTATGATCCAGCGTAAGGGCAGCCTATACTGCCATCAAACCTGCAGCTGCTGCTCACATAAATATGCAAGCAGCCAGGGCAGCACGCTGTGGGCAGTACACAGCCTGGGTAGGGTCAAGCACATCCATCTGAGATGTGGGGCATAGCTTTAGTCCTGAGGAGGAGAACATGAAGCACTTCCCTTCTGTTTCGCTTGGCAAATGTGAGCACAACCGATGCAATCACGGGAGGTGAAGGATGCTGCAGCCCCAGTCCCTCTCCTGGCAATCAGACCATACTTGGCACCTTGCAGAGTGAGCATCCTTGTCTTAGCCCACGTTTTTGGCAAGATCGACTGCTCAGTATAGAATCATAGAATGGTTTGGGTTGGAAAGGACCTTTAAAGCTCGTCTAGTCCAACAACCCTGCAATGAGCAGGGGCATCTTCAACTAGATCAGGTTGCTCAGATTCCTGTCCAACCAGACCTTGAATGTTTCCAGGGATGAGGCATCTACCACCTTTCTAGGCAACCTCTGCCAGTATTTTACGACCTTCATTGTAAAAAACATCTTCCTTATACCTAGTTTATATCTTCTCTCTTTTAGTTTAAAGCCAATACCCCCTGTCCTATTGCAACAGGCCCTGCTAAAAAGTTTGTCCCCACCTTTCCTGTAGGCCCCTTTGAGTACTGAAAGACTGCCATAAGGTCTCCCAAGAGTCTTCTCCAGGCTGAACAACCCCAACTCTCTCAGCATGTCTTCATAGGAGAGGTGCTCCAGCCCTCTGACCATTTTAGTGGCCCTCCGCTGGACCCATCCAACAGGTCCATGTCCTTCCTGTGCTGAGGACTGTTTAAACAGAAAGCAGTCATCACCAGCACTTGAATCCATTCTAAGAGAAGTTTGAGATGTGCATCCCCCCCCCCCAAATACGGGTGAGTTTCTCGGATACATCACGGCTAGAACTGACAGACAAAATTGTCTAGACAATCCCGTGTTACATAAAAGAGGATTTGTCCAAATGACCAGAGGTTACATCCCTGCGCTACACGTACCGTATAACGTCATTTCCTGGCTCAGGTGCTATTTCTGGTGCCCATGTGTTTTGTACTAACCAACCCACACAGAGAGACTTACTGTTTGGAGATACCTGCTTGCACGGGTAATTCACACACTACAGCCGTAGTGGCAGACACGCGCCACATCAGTAACCCTTAGTGCATTAATGCTGAACAAAGAAAAATACTGCTTTGTGCCCAAAATAAGGGAGACAGACACTTTGAAAGCAGACGTGTTCCTCTGAAAGGCAAAGCATGTTACAGCAAATATCCATTCCTACTAACTAGGAATGCTCTCATTTATGTCTACATAAGAATTTGGATAACTTACATGCAAATCTGTATTTTCTTTTAAAAATAGGAAACGTCATCATCATTCATCACTAGGTCCTGAATAAAAACTACTGATGATCTGGACCACAACATCCTGCCTATCAGTACACCTGAAGAGGAAAGGTAGTGCTAGACAGGAAATTTAGGAGCCCCTGACTGCACGATGCACCCTCACATTAAGCTCCTCAGCTACAGGCACCGTAGGATCCACAGCCCGTGGTTTCTCCACGGGAAGTCTCTGGGGAATAAGAACCGCTGGCTTTTAATAAAAACAAGGGAAAGTGATGCAACTGTGAGACAGTAGATGGCTTTGGCAACTGTCCTGTAATATTTTCCATGGGCTTTTGTTGTCTTACAGTCTACAAGCTCTCTTTCTTGTTCTTACTATCGGTGCATCCAACAGTCACCAGGAGCCCCGAAGGACTTCACGTGACCAGCACGAGACAATACAAACTGCTACATCTTTAGGAAGAAACCCTGAATTCAGTCTCTATTTTGATCTGTGCACCAATAAACGGTAAGTCTTACACCAACAACTGCGACAAGTGCTCTCTCTAGCTGTACCTGGACTCCAGCAACACCCCAAATTCAGCACGTTAGGAACTTCATCAGATATTCTAGTTGCTTTCCTTAATCAGCCGTCACCAACTGGATGCCACTCAAACCAGTCTTTCATTCATGACTCAGCTGCCACCAGGTGCTAAGGAAAGCAACAAACTTTCACTGACTTGGTCAAACAAGGTAATTGCCCAGAACCTGATAACGTTATCGTTGGAGATATTGCCACCAATTCTCTCAAGGGCCCCATAAACTCAAATGGCTATTCCAGTAAGAATCAGCAGATTTCCACCTAATGTTAACCTTGGAGAGAAGCATCCTGGGAATGTGAGGCAACCACAGTCACTCTCTCCTCCCACTTATAGGCAAGCTGATACCACAGGGTACAGAGAACTGGTCAGTAACAGCTAAGGTTCCAACCACCCATAGAATTATACAGAAAAGAAAGGGAAGTCATCCAAAGAGCAGAAGCTGTAGCAAACTTTTTCATGGTATTTTTCTATTTCAGGTTTATGGTAGTGAAATAGAGAGCTCCTGCAATTCACTTGGACGTAGGGCCTCCATCTGTCCCAGAGACAAGAGCTCCATTTAGCAGTACCTTGTAAGATTAGGTACTTGCAATATTACTTCAAAGAAATTCTTGACAAGTGTTTTGTCAACATTTCTGAACTCAATATTTGAAATGAACCTTCTGTAGAAACGATATATAAACAAACAAACCTGGTAGGATGAGAAACTAATCATAATGCTTAAAAAAAATAATTAAATGAGGCAAGGAATTCTGGATTTGTCCAAAGAACTAAACATTTTAAAAAAATAAATCTACTTTTCAGGCAAATTTTACCAGGAATTTTTAGAAATTTGCAGTTTTCAAAAGCCTGCAAACGTTGACTTACAGGATACAGGAAAAGAGAACGACTGGATTCACTGGTAGAAGCTGAGCATCTGAGACACGTTTTAGTTTCTTTTTTTAAACTCAAGTAGGATAGTTCACTGACTGTGTAATAGTTCCTCCCAAGGTAATTTGCTATGATGCTAAAAATGGTCCCAGAATATCAGAGGCAAGATTTTATTCTATGATAAAACTAAAAAGCATATAAATTATGGTTGGCAAAATAACCAAGGATAACGCTAATTTATGTAAATGTGTACTATACAATACAAAGAAATATTCATTTTTGAGGAGCATATAATAAGATTAAAAATCCTGCTGATTAAAGGAAATAGCTTTTTTAATGCATTTTGGGTTAGATGGAGAATGTTTCCAACATGAAATAGAATTTTGCTAAATTCAAAATATAAATAAAAGAAAATTAAAGAATTAATTAGAAACAACAAGCTGTATTTCTGATCACAGCCAAGAATACAAATCAGATAAGATAAAAAGGAATTTTATATCAAGTATTGTCTATCACCCACCTCATCTGCCTGTGTGATCACAACTTCTGGGCTGCTGCTGCTGCTGCTGTCATCTTTTCATCTTCACGCTGAGCTTCTTCTGTTCCTCCATGAGCCGATAGATCCCAAGAACCACAGTCTAGCACTTCACCAACACGCTCCTCGTCTTCTGGAAAGTCAACACCGACTGAAGTCTCAACGCCTTCTACAAAGGCTGACAGGGACCCTTTGTTAGCACCATGCGCACTGTCAGAGGTTACCTGAGCCTCCTCAAAGGTCTAGTGTCTCAGGATGACAAACTTTGTTCCCTGTTGAACAAAGAAAAGACAAGACATAAAGGGCCTTTCAATAGGACACTGACTTCTTTAGCTTTGCCATGAACTGCATTTGATACATAAGGGATCCTAAGCATGTATGATGCCGGAGAGTGTAACGTTTCAAAGCTTGTACAGCATCTTTCTCAGGGAAAGGATTCTGCAAAACAAAATTATTACAGCAACATTCATCTATTTCCACAGAGAAATCCTTTATACAAAAAAAAAAAAAAAAAAAAAAAAAGAAAAAGGGGGGGTGGGGGGGGAACCCACACAGATTCTGTATCAAATAAACAAGCGAGTCTCAGCAAGGGGAGGAATCTTTTGAACGCGCTCACGACCACCACAAGGCTCTGACTACGCTCCCCAAAGTCGGAGCATTGCAGGGATTTCTGCCCCCCTCCCGAACAGCGGGTAGAGGCTGCTGCTCCGGGCAGCAAGCCGAGCTACCCCGCTCCGGAATCCAGCAGGGAAAGGGGCTGGGGTGTCGAGGAGGGGTGTCAGGGTGGTACCGGTGCTACAGTTAAACTCATCTTATTAGCCCTGTGTTTGCACACAAATAAAACGCGTTAACGCACCCAAGTAATTCAAGCCCAGGGCAGTGTTCTTAAACTCCCTCGTTTCCCACACGCTTGATGTCCCTTCTCCCACTGAACTCCAAGTTTTGGCACTGGGAGGATCCTCATCTGGAGCGTCCATCTCCTCCGCAGCCTGAAAGCGGTTATTGCTGGACGTGTGAGAAAATACAACCCTTTTTCTTTTTTAATGCAGTCCACAGATATATGCTATGCAGCCCTCTAGTCCAACGCTTGATTATAAAGAGAAATTATTTCATTACAATTATTACTCTAATTGTTTCTACTCCTGGCTTATGACTAAATAAAGTAACTTGACATTTCTTTTCTTGCTTTTTCCCCTCCAAAAAATTGGCAGAGCGTGGCTTTCCAAATGACACAGGACATAATTTACTACAAAAGGGAAATGTTCTGTGACTAAAATGACATAATGTTGATTTCCATGCAAAGCATGGTCTCAAGGATTTACAGAAAAGACAAGAATGACCACATATAAGTCTAGAGTTTCACTTAATAAATCTGTGTAGCAGATTTACACTGGTCAGCTCTGTACCCCAGTAAAGCCATGATGATTACTGTTCCTTCACAGAGACCAAAACTGATGTCTGCATTTGGGGAGAGTTCAGCTCTTTGGGAACAGCAGAATAACCCCAAACGTGCACAAAACTCTTCACCACAACACAGTGAGTGAGTTCCCCCTCCATCACAGTAAATTAGCAAGGCGTAGATGTTCACTCCTTTACATGTGCTGCCCAGCGTCGAGGATATTGCTCAGAGAGCAGCTGTGCTGATTAAAATCTGAACACCAGGTACCATCGATCTACTACATATTTTCATGGTGCAACTTGCAATTACGTCATATCGTGACCCACAAAATGAGCATAAACTCAGATTAGATCCATCCAGCATTTCCTCAGGACGCTGCAGATGCCCAAACGCTTCTGACACATTCCAAGAAGCAACACACAAATTGCAGGGCCAGCTCAGCTTCTCAGAAACAGCTCCAGTTCAGTTCCCACCATGTGCAATAACCATTTTGTAGCTGGGGCAGAGTAAGGCCATGAGTAAACAAAAGCTCGTAGGAAGAAGCGTTGTCTTTTGCCAATTAACTGATGTGGCAAGTTCTGAACCGGCAAGCTCTGGTCACAGAAGTCCTCCCTCAGCTCTGGATCCAAAAGGTCAAGCTGAAGACAGCAGGGAACTACCACTCTGAAGGAAAAGTTTCCTGAGGAATCGAGGACAAACTAGGGCTGGGTTGCTACCAAAAGGTTTCCATCTTTCCTCACCCTGAAGTTAAAAAAATAAAATAAAACAATGAAGCAGGAACACTTAAGAAAGTTTCATAGCAGAGGAAGAGGAGGAGAACGAAATCTTATGCCAGTTAGTTAAAAGCTCTCTCTGCTGAACACTCCCCGTGGCCTGATTAGCAGCAAATAGCTGCGTGAGCGGAGTCCTCGGCTTCGCTGTCGCGGTCCAGGAGGCCTTGGAGCACCTCACCCCAGAGCATCACCAGGGACCTGCTCACGGGCCAGAACCAGCGCAAGCCGGAGAGAAGGTAGAGGTTTCCTCTCCCATTAGAGACAAACTACACGCATCAAGTTCAAAGGAGCGCGGTGCCTCGACAGGCACCCTGCTTGCATACGGAACGACAGGCATCTGCCCAAAATCTCCCTTCGCACAGGGGGGAAAAAGGAAAATATTGATTAGAACTGTGCAACATTTGGATCTTTTATCTTTAAAGAAATGTCTTGGCCTCACCACAGACAGTCAGGTAAGAGCTACGTCTTTGTTTTTGACTGTAACGTTAGGACAAAGCATCATCAGGGAGACTTTAGTGGGTAATGTATTAATTTTTCAAATGCCAAAACCCTAGGCCACATTTTTTTGTTCTAAATGCCAAAAATACTAAGCAGAATGTGCTTCTGTCTATGGACTTAATGTCACACCTAACAACCTGCAACAAACAGCATCTTATTTTTAATTATCCTGGACAGAAGCATTTTCACTGAATTTCACTGCATTTTTAGAGTTGGAAGGGACCATAGAGATCATCTGGTCCAACTCCCCTGCTGAAGCAGGATTGCCCAGAGCTAGAG
>JAOXNO010000003.1:8810383-8828956 GCA_028565335.1 Limnodromus scolopaceus
CCTGCCCATGGCAGGGGGTTGGAACTCGATGATCTTTAAGGTCCCTTCCAACTCTAACCATTCTATGATTCTATGATCTTTGGATGATCTCCTCTGGACCCACTCTAACAGGTCCATGTCTTTCCTGTGCTGAGGACTCCAGATCTGGACATATCACCAGAGCAGAGGGGCAGAATCACCTCTCAGAGAACAGGGGCAAAGCTAATGAAAATTCAAGCAGGAACAAAAGACTTAGAATGCAGAAAGCAAAGATATTCAGGCCAGGTGTGACACCCGCAATGCAAAGTACAGTTGTCCAAAAACCTATTTTTCAGGCTTAATTAGAATTTAGCCTTGATAAAAGGCCAAACCATTCTCCCATTTTAGTCAATAGGAGTTTGTCATTGTCCTTGATGGCAGCAGGATGTGGTCCAATTCATTACCTTAAGTAGGTGAAAATGAAAGTCCATTCTTTAATGTCCCATTTGATTCCTAAAACACAACTTAGAGCATTGCCAGGATTTAACTTAATATTTCTTTAAAATAATTTGAAGCAAGATCAAGTGATTTATAAGTCATTTTCCCCTCTGCATATTTGATCATTTGTTAAGGGAATGCAATCTAGTTCTCAAAAAATCCCTTGAGATCTTTCTCTCCAGGGATCTCAGAAGCCCTGATACTCAGCATCCCTGAAGCACCCGCTTAGACCAGCAGCTGCAGTGTCACCCTGGTCCAGATAACACATATACCTCTGCATTCACAGTCTCCTGCCGGAACACTAATGCTCACCACGTAGCCCTGGAGTTGGCCAAGATTCTGTAGAAAGGAACGAAGGGGGAAGAAAAACAAAGAGGCAGCCTTAAAGCAGCCTGAAAATGCAACTTCAGAGAGAAACAGTTGGAGCCCATATCCACAAGAGTCTGTGTTGCAGAAGTAAGAATAAAACAACCCCATCCTTTGAAGCTGGCTGGCAGCACAACTGGTTGGTTCCCAACTTCTCTCATATTCTAATTTGACACTTCACTATATTTAGTTATTTTAGGCAGGACAGGAGAGGAAAGAAGAAGGTAAAAGCCTGGTCAGTGTAATACAGACAAACATCGCGAAGAAGGGAAGTTCTCATTTCATTGCTCCATCTGTAAGTTGGTCCTTCACATCCCTACTCTTGCTGAACAAGGAATACATCTGTGTTTGTGTCCTTGGAGAGCAAATCTTGCTTTTTTCAGGATGCTACATGAAGCTACATGAATGAGGCACAATTTTGAAAAGCAATATTCACTGTCATTTGGAAACCATAATCAACTATGTCCATTGCTATATGCTGCTTTTTTCTTCATATTCACTGATTTCAGTAACAGGTCGTTTAATCTGCACTGTATAAACCAGGCCTAAAATTTCAATGAGTTCTGCTGGAACTGAGCTCAGGCAGAAAAGGTTGCAGAACTAGCATCAGCTTAAAAAAACCCAAACCAAAACAAATAAAAGAAAACCCCAACCTGCAATGTTGTGACATTTCTTCTTGCTTTTACATAGAATGTCTGGAACGATGTATTCTAGTGACTTCCACCAAATAGCAGTATTTTTTTACTGATAAATAGAAGTATGATGAATATAGATCTTGAAAATGTCTAATTTTGAAAAAGTCCAATATGACACTTTTACTTGGAGGTCTGCTACACTTGTACATTTCATTGTGAATTTTTTGTTTGTTTGGCAAAATCAGAAGCACAAAAACTCTTAAAGTGTTACAAAACTAAAACTTCTCATTTTTAAACTTCTCTATGGATTTGTTTAATAAAAATAATCTTTAAAAGATATTCCTTGTACCATAAAGTATCACAGTTAAGCGGATTCTAGTTGATACATAGAAAAAGACACTTTCAATAATCACAAAACAACAAGACAACAACCTTCCCACCAAATAAAACTTTCCATTAAAGGAAACAGTGCACGCCGTACTGAATCAGAGAATTGTTTCACCCAAGTGGTCAATAACTAATATTTTACCACTATACAACCCACAAGCAAATTATGACATTCCATACTTACCTATTCCTGAAAATCCTTTCCTCTCCCTTACGAGACACACAGCCCCCCGAAGAGCAGGAGCGTTCGCCCATAGCACCACACAGACAGCATTTAGTTTTGGTGTTTACAGATGTAAGTAGAATCAGTGATGCTAAAAGGATCTTTTACAGTTTCATCACGGTGTTTACTGCCGTATCCCAGCCCTGCTCAGACTGCAGAGATGCTCCGCAAAGTATCATTTCAGGTTTGTTTCCCTGCCACACAGTGTCTCTTTTTCTCGCGTTAAGAATGAGCGAAAAAAGGACTGATCAGTTTTCTAGTGCTTAATAGATTCTGGCACAACCTGGCCTCCACCATAAACAAATAGCCTCGGCACATGAAACCCCTGAAGACTGATTAAAAGTAAGCCTGATTTCATCTGCACTGGTTGCGTGCAGCCATTAATATTGTTAACACAAAACCTTTTGTTCTGCGTAGCTGGAGGGCAGCTCACATTGCACTCAGCTGAGGCACCTCGGAAGGTATGTTCACTGCCAGTGACATGTATGATTATGTTAATGGTGCTTAATGTTTCTTTAACATAAGGAAAACTGACACCAGTAATATAGAAATTGATACTGGGACATAAAGTGATGCCATTAAGTACAGGGGGTGGAAGTGGCCTTGTTGTCAATGCGGCCACCCAGATTTAGACAAGCGGGATGGAAGAAAACACCTGGGCTGCGGTGGCCACAGGTGATGGATCATAAGCAGCCAGGTTTCCCTTCAAAAGAGCTGAGTCCTAAGCAGGTCAATGCTGGGTTTGGACAAAAGATGGAAACACTGGTAATGTTCAAGAGAGCATGACAGCAAAGGGGCACTGAGCCAAGAGACCATTCCCTGGAGTCCTTGTGACCCCAGGGGGACTTTTACAAATGCCTGTGCTGGAAGGGAGCTTTGTACTTTCCTGTGCCTTATGTCATTTTCCCAGCATTGATTCAGTGTTCTAGGATGGGAAAATTATGGCTGCCTTTATGGTCTGGCAGGACAGGGGTACGTGCGCACCATCCCCACTAACAACCTAGTGCCTGGCTGCTCCCCGCCGAGGGAGCTGTACAGATTTACCGCAGCTGTAATTCTGGCCCTTGCTATCTCTTTACCAGCCTAAGAGAAGGATAATTTCAAATCAAAATTAGGTGATGCAAACTCCAGGGGAAACCCTGCAGACAAAATTATCAGGATACAGTTTTTCCTGCAATACTGAAACATTAAAATTTAAGCCTGACATTTTTAGAAAGACACGAGCTGACAAACATAGCAGGAATACAAGCCTGTCCTCACTCCTCCTCCATCCTCATGTCTTTTTAAAAACAAACAAACAGAAGAATAAAACAAGCATTTTAGAAAGCTGCAGCCACAACTCACTTCATTACACACTAGAAGCTCCTCTGTCCATGGACCCATGGGAATGTCGCCTTCCTCAGGTCTGCTCCTCCCGACACCAGCTGTTAACGGGAGCCAGGCTCAGACATGCAGCCGATTGACATCAAAGGATCCACTTGGTGCAATTCATTCCATTTTCAACTATTTCATTTTAATGACCACTGCGAAGCTGTGCTGCAGGAGGCTAGACTTAAACCTAAACCAGTGCAATTCAGATCACAGCTTCCAGTCTGCCAAGACGAGCTGTCCATTCAGACCAGCTCTAAAAATCTCATTAATTTTAGATAGCATGATGCTTCTCATAAGAAGATGACACCTGGCAGCAATCTACTCATCTGCACAGGGCTCAATCAACAAGAAAAATACTAATAAAAAAGCCTGCAACCCTGGTGATCCAGCTGCAGCATACTCTGCCCTTCTGGACCTATGTGATCGCAAACCCTGGGAGCTCAGCTCACTCCTGCAAGGTGGCAGCCAGCTCTTTCCATAAACACTGTGGCCTCAACAAGCTGTGCTGATGAAAGCCATGAGTTTCCCCAGCCAGGGAGAACGTCTCCTTCACAGCGGGGTTTTGAGATCCTTCATACGTGAGTGAGGACACTTCCCTGAGCCCAGATGAATCAGGGAGCTATTTGCTTTCCCAGCTCCCTCACTGCTCCCCTCCTCAGCACCTTGTTTCCAACCAATGCCTGCAATGTCACACCAGGCTCACGAGGGGCCACATAAAAGCTACGGTTTCTAATGCAGGTTTAAGCACTGCCTCGGTAAATTGCAACCAGACCTCTTACGTGCCACCACCAATGACCTGTGAAGTCAACATCTCAAACCTGTGAGGTATGTACTGAATGACACGTGCCACAAGACACATCCCATCGGCAGTTCAGAGGCCTGATGTGTTCTGTCCTACTGCTCCTTTGTGCCACAGAGCCAGCCCGAACCTGCCCATGTGGGCCCTGGCATTGCTGCCACCCTCGGCAGGCAGCCCCCCTGCTCGCTCCCCTCTCTTGCTGGGAATTTGGATTACTCCCAGCATCCGCAACCACCCAACACAACTGGGCATCACACACTGCTGTTCAGGAGCAGCAAACAGCTCAGAGAGCACAGGATGACCACCCACCCCGTGTTACCCAGGCCGACTGATGACCCACCTGCAACTGGTTCTTTTAATTCTGTCTTAAAATAATATTCTGTAATAGAAGCTATTCTTATTAATTGAAACACAGGAGAGATCAGGCTGAGGATTCGAAACCACATCTCTAATTTTTATTTGCTAGGAACATGCAATACACGTTTATCCTTTCTTTTATTGTTTCAACCTAAAGGTAATTTTCCTCAATCCTGCTACCAAACACCAAACAGCTCATTCTTTTCGCTTACACTTTGGTGAAATAACAAGTAATAGCAAGCCCTTAAATACAGCATCGACTCTTTGGAATTCAATACACCTTATACAAGAACCAAACAGCAGCATTCCTACTTATTAAAGAAAGACAACCACAAAGGGACACGGAGGAAAGGAGGTTATTTTCCTAAAATCAAGCAGCCAAGCAAGGGCAGCGCTGAGATTTGGACTGGTGGCCCCTGAACGCTCAGTGTGCTGTCAGCTGGGACCGTGTCTCTGCTGGGAAGCCTCGGCCACGCTCTCCGGGCCGGTGACCCCAGGAGCCAAGGAGAATGCTGAAGCGAGCTGCGGAGGGAGGCATGCAGGCATGGCCCGCTGCTTGTAATGCGGGTTGAATCAGCCTGAAATCTCCCCCTGCACCTAGAAATTCTCTGCCTGAATACAAATGCATCCCAGCTTCACTGCAGAAAACTGCAACGATTAAAGTCACAGACCAGCCCATTACAGGCTTCCCATTAAACCATACCTGAAGACAGAAATGGACTATTTTGAAATTTATTTAAAAGTTAACCAAATGGTTGCGTATTTTTCAAAAGAATCATCTCTCTATCAAACACTAAACCCCATCCCCCACCAAAAAACCAACAAATCACAGTACTTTGTATCAGCAGCTATGCTCAAGACAGTTACTAGAAGCGGGAAGAAGAGAAGTCTGGTAGCTGCTACGCATGTCCAGCCAGATTAGATCACCAGCAAGTGTCCCAAGAAAGGCAGGGGACAATACCACGGGCCATTTGTAAAGCGGAACATGTGATCGGTTCAAATAAATGTGAAGTTTCAAGAGATGCAAAAGAGGATGATTTCTGGCACCAACGCCAGACTCTTTCCATCGTCTTGTTTCCAAACCGAAAGCCTGGCTGTGCCTTTGTCTCTCCCCTGGTGCAGTTACAGCTCTGCAGCCAGTTGCATGTGACAGTGGAGGAAGCGAGTACAGAGCAGTAAGAGCCTGCAGGAGGATTTGTTTTACAGCCAAGCTGCAGAGCAGGTCCCCTTTCTGGAAGACGCTGTACTAAAAAAGAATAATGAGACTGATTCCTGCTCCAAGGCACCTACAGTTAAGTAATAACGATCCTTCGCCCATGACCCATTCTGATCCGCTGTTGTCAGTCATTCAAGTCAGGGAAACCTGTATTTGATGCCTTCAGTAACTCACCCAGCCGTTGTGAATTCCAAGGCAAGGTTTGTCTCGCTGAGAAGGGACCAGCAGAGCGCCAAGGGCTTCTCAGCAGAGGGAAAACAGCTCACACTTCTGCAACAGGGGCAAAATAAACCTCCTGCCGCTTTTCCAACATGATTAAATTAGGCCAGATCTGTACCCATTGTATAGAATTTTGTGTCATATTTACAAATAGTTACACAGCATTTACATTTAAAAACAAAACCCTAACAAGCCTTGAATAACAGCCTGAACACCAGAGATCCAGCAATAAACCCAGAGAAGTTCGCACAATGTTTTAAATCCAAATGCTGTGGTCTTTTAATGCACAGTATCCGGGAGGTAAAATATATATCAAAGCACGAAACTAGTAAACCTTGCATCTGAACTGAGAAAAAGCAACACAGCAATGTAAATTACAGTCACAAATCCCCCTCAAACACAGAAAAAATAGCATTTAGAATTTTAAGTGTTATCAGTGCAAATAAAGGTAAATTATTTACCTCAGCATGATTTTTAAGCTGACTCAACATCCTTCAATAACTATGTGCCTGCTTAAAATTGAAACGTCTTCATGGTTGAGAGGCAAGCCAGATGAAACACAGCGTGAGCACGTCCATGTGTGATGACGCTGGTGTGGCAGCTCTGTCCCATCCTGCTGGGGATTTGTGCATCACTTTTCTGTGCCTCAGTTTCCTTTTCAGGCAACACACACCTTATGTGCTTCATTTGGTATTGAGCTTATTTGGAAAACTGCGATCTACTGCTGGAAAGCACCAACTCAGTTTTTTATTCATTTTTTCTCTTCTTCCTCCAAGTATCTATCTCATTGCTAATTACAAGGCAGAGAGTTGTCTTCATACCTGTAAAAGCAGCTACCTCACAGCGCTCGTCTTACCAGAGTGAAGATGAAACCTTACACAACCAACCCACAGAAGAGAGCCTACAAGGAGGATGGGTGGGAAAACTGTTGTCCCATTTCCATCCCCGTGGCCACCCCAAAGGACAGGCAGCCCAACCTGCCCTCACTCCACAGCTAATCCTTCCATTTTTGGAGACCTCGGCGGTGTTGGTACCCATCTATTAGTGCATGAACCCTCATTCCCATAGGCTTTACTGACAACCTCAGACTTAGTTAACTGAATCTTTTTGAAATATGGAAACATGTGGGAAGAGGCAGTAAGAACTTTTAAAAATTGCAGTACTTTGATCCTAATTAACAGAGTTGACTGAAAGCAAAATATGTAGAGCTAATTTTCACAATATTTTTCCACCATTCCTAGACAGAGCCTTTTTCCTGGCACTGTTTAAAATTAATGAAGTAAATATGTTTGCATATTTATCTTTTCATTACATGGAAACAACAACAAGGAAAACAGATTGAACTGATAGCAGCATTCTTCCACTCCAAAACAGTCTGGATGTGGTTTTTGTTTCAGTTCATACAATGCAACCCAAACCAAACAAGCAATGCAAGTTCACTGGCCATGTAAGTAATCAGTTTTATCCAACAGAGCTACTATGAAATAACTGACGTAGGAACTGACCCCTAAATTTTATTTTTATGTCTATGGAGAGATACCGAAATGATTTTCAAGGAAGACAACATCCTTCTTGAAGTCTGGAAAACAAATCACCTGCCAGTTGCCCCACACTAGTAAAAACAAATATATGGCAAGTCAAATACTACCATATGGCTAATAGACTCAGACAATGGAAAAATGAGAAAGAACATACAGATACAGGTTCCTTAGGACTCTTGTATTAATTCCCAAAGAGATCTTTTCATTTTTGGAACCTGTTGCCCAGAATCTGCAAACAGAAGTGCTTGAAAGGTCAGCAGCCAGCTTGCACAAGTCCTACCCAAAGCTGCAGGCAGGTCCCAGGCACAGGCAGGTCCCAGAGTCGAGGGAGAGGGATGTAGGTGATTAATATGTGCCAGATAAAGCAAGAGCCAGAGCCCAGCCTTGCAAGGATGAGAAGCAGAGGCAGAAGGTAAGGGATCTTGAGTTTGAAAACTGACAGCATGCCCCTGAGTCTGACCGGGCTCAACATCCCCCTGGCCAGGAAGATCCTACTCATTCCCATTGAACAGCACATAGAGGAGGGGAAACTCCATCAAGTCCTTTCAACGTAAATGTTCCCCGTGAAATACCCATTACACTGCAGGTCAGGCACCCACCGTCCTGGGAGAGAAGGTTGCATCTGACATCAGAAGTTGTCCCTTCTTATCCACTTTTACCTTAATTTTCATGGATACAATAATTCAGTAAAAACCGGATATTTTCCCCAAGGGTCACAAAGGCTAAGTAAATGTGATGGATTTTGCTCTACTCAATGATTCCTGGTTATGCCTTGATTATTGTATCGATTGCCATTACAAATGCTGAGTACCCATGATTGAAGTGATAATTAAAAAGGCAAGTTGCACTCGGCAGTTGTTCCTCTATTATTGCAGTGCTGTAGGTCTTGGACTAGGCTGTTTGCATCATCGATTACATGCACACATACACAAAACCCTATGGAAACTCAGATTTCAGAAACTACAAGAGAAAAAAATAAAGAGAAAAGAACTATTATCCCCTTCCCATCACCACATATTAGAGAATTAACCAGCACATAGAGTTATTAGCTTTTGGTCTACCTGGAAGAAAAGAACAGAGGACACTTTCAACCCTGATGACGCCAGTTCAACCATGAAATTTTGCTCTGCTTTCAAGTCTGTGATGCTCTAGAAGAGAGCATGCTTTTGTGAAACATCATATGCTGCACAGCTTTCATTACAGATTTTGGCACTTGGAGATGAAACTACAGATACACCATTTCTTACTTCCCTCCTAAATAGTGCCATGCAGATTTCACCTACACCATCATGCACAGAAGAAGAAAAAAAAACCAAAACAAAACCAACAAAAACCCCACAAACAAATGAAAACCCCAAAATAAACCTAAACCCAAACTTCCATGCTTCTCAGTTTATTTCTGGTCCATCGGTTAGGAAGTTTTGGCTTTTCTGACAATGTAATTTTCAGAATATGAATGAGCAAGATCATTAAAGTGACACTGTGGTAAATGGCATTTAATTACAAAATCCTTTGTTAATTTTTTGCCACAAAAGCCTAAGAAATAGGGATGGATCTCAAAAGTAAATGTTGTCTATGTGCATAAAAGGGGTTGCTCTTTGAACTTCACTGAGATGACACAGTTATTACTATGTGAAAGCGTGAGCATTTTCTTATATTTTGCAACAATTGTCAAGCAAGTGAAAGCTTTATTTGATTTTCATTCACATGTGAAGACAAGATTTAGTACTCCACTATTTAGTGGAATAGACAGTGTCAGAAGGGTTTTAAATTGTAATGCTATCACTTTAATATCTTTAAGGCACTTTTGAGAAGATAAACTCATGTGTCTATAATGATGAAATGACACAGTAATGGAGAAGAGCTAAAGATTTTCATATGGTAAAAAAGAGAATGCTTCACCTGAAGAAAGAAAAGCAGAGAGCTATGCACTTCCCAGAAATACTTTCAAGAGTCTTTCAAAATAATGGAAAAATAAATACATATATTATATTTATACACAGACACACTTAGGCTGAACCAGGACTGATGTAGGTCTAGATTTCTGACAGTAACCATCACTTCAGAGAGGCAAGATGAAAAAAAAAAAATTAAACCTTCAGTACAGTACTTAATGTAGGAACACAATTCCAGGAAGGAATTGGCAGGTGATGGTCCTAGGATTGTTGAGAGCTAGTGGCCAACGTTAGCACTCCATCAACTTCCAAAACCACTTAAGTAATATAGCAGAAGTATCACATCTATGATGCATAGAAAAAGCTGTCTCAGCTGAAAGCCTTCAAAAAGTAACATGGAAAAAAGCCCCATTGTTTTCACTGTTCCTCTTTGAAGCACCTCTGGCTCCATACAATCTAGTTTTCATAATATTTTATTCTCTCCTATATATCCATAATGAAAAAGCATTGAACAAAGTTGCTCCACTCTTTCGCAAAACAAACAGCCTAACTCTAAACAGAAGATTCTGTAGGTGCATAACCACAGTGATCTGCACGTTTCCCTGCCTGCTGAATTTGTGAAACTATTGTCATTAGAAAAATTGCTCATCATAGTCCCATGTGGTACAACAAACACAGAATAAAATGTACTTCGAGGCATGATCTGCAACTGAAAGCCAATCAAAAAGCAATGAATACACTCCAACAAAGCCAAATGAAATAGCGTGGCTCCGTCAGCCAGCACGCAAACTGAAAGATTACACTTGACATCTGGTGGTAGGTAAAAATGTGCCTGGTGAACTACAACTCCCAAAGTACTTCACAGAATATCAATGCTAAATCAGTCTAACTACAGCTGGACCAGTAGGAGAACATAAAAGGAAAAGAAAATGCATTCTTTTAGGTGAGACAGGATAGCAATCCCAATATAGATTGTATAGTTTTCTTTGTCCTTTAATTAGATTGTTCATTTGTTTGCATTATTCTATTCAAATTCATTGCAAGAGCTGATCACTTAGTCAATACTTTCCCAAAGCAGAACTCTGTTTTGCATATGCACTGATGCCAAACAAATTTCTCCATTACAAAATAACAGTTGCAATCCTTCCTTCCCAACTGAGTGCTAGAACATAAATATGCCCATTTAATGAGAATGCAGGACCATGAATGTTTATTAAAAGCACACAAGACATCAAACCGACAGCAGAAACCAAAATATACATTATGATTTTGGTCTTATTGTCATTACTTGCATGCACAAATAAGTAGGAGAATTCATACTTTCCATTATTCCCACATAAAAAAATGTCACAATCCTGTTTTTTCAGTTTGATCCTATATATTTTTTGAATCCTATATATTTTTCACAGAAGATTCACTTATATTTTATATTATGTACAGGGTGATTTCTTTGCTATTGTCCTATGAGGTCCTGTTTAGCAACACTTTCAGACACAAAAGCACCACCTTAAACTAAACAAAAATTCAGGGGGAGAACTGTCCATACATCTTGCAAAACACCTGCAGCTTTGGGGGGACCCAAAGATACGGTCTTAAATTCCTGACTGTCGTAGGAGGCCGGTCACTAAAACTGTTCCCTTGCACTGAGACAGGGTTGCTGTCTCTGACCTGGGACATTGACCATACCACAATGACAACATGATCCTTCTGGCTTTTGCATTCTTCACGGTGGACATTTCAGAAGGTATTGCCAAGGCAAAGGCAGGGCACGGCCGCTTGGTGTTACTCACAGTGAGCCATACTATAGCCACCAGTTGTCATATCGGTATCTTCATCCCATGTAACTACAAAAAATATGACAAAATCTACGTATTTTTCATTCCTGGCTTTGAGGCAGTATCTTGGTTTGGAGACAAGAAATCCTTGTAGGTGTCTGAGCGTTCTATGGCGGAGGAAGGAAGAGAATAGTGGTGCTTTTTTTCAGAATTTCTTAAAAACTATATGACGCTACGAAACGTTACTGGTACCTCAACATTTGTGGACAGCCAAATTTTTTTAAAACAAAGCAGATGTATTGAATAAATGATGGGAATGGACAAGAAGACAAATTTATCCCAGTAGGACAGCTAATAAAAACTGTAAATATTAGGGTTTGGTAATGGTAAGCCTTTGCTGAAAAAAGACTTCAAGGACAGGCACCCCGCTTCTCCCTGAATTCATCGCAAATTGGGATTTTCAGACCCAGTGGATAGTGACCTCTCTGTTCACCCTGAAACTAATGGTAAAACTCCTCTTTCCATTGACTGGAGGAGAATCAGCCCAAGGAATACAGCTCAAAATTATAACTTTTGGCTTCAAGTTAAATAATAAACTGATGTTCCTTACTAAAAACTGAATTAACTGCCACTGCAAGGGTATAAATTGCAGCGAGTGCAGCTGCAATACAGAAAGTTCTCAAATTCTACCATTCGGGAGGTCACGGATACTGGGAAAATGCCACTTCCACATTTTTCTTCAAGAAACACAAGGTCATAATTGACAGTTAAGATGCAGTGAGGAGCATGGCTCAATTTATGCCACCTCTCTCCTGTACTCGTATAGTCCCCAAAACCTGATTCTGAAAAGACCTTATTCCATGCAAATACAATCCATTCTATCAGCGCAATTAAACTTAACGGTATCATAAAGTCAGTGAGCATCTGGAAGTATTGATAAGGTTTCAGTTTATGGACACTTTGCTGGGGGAATTGCTATTTTCTTTTACATAATGATGTAGCTATTATGGATTTGGGGAGGTTGGGCTTAAGGGCTTTTTTTCCCCACTTTCAGTTTAACAGTTTGCTTTACCTTCATTCAAACATATATGCGAGATCAGCGGCACTGAATTTCTTCCAGTTTTAATTTTGAAGTATGGTATATATATATAAAGAAGCTTTCTCATCGGTTCAACAGCTTGTCTTTTCCTGATGCATTGGAATAAAGAGACAGCTCACTTTGGCCATATGTTTCAGTTGTTCCTCTCACTCCCCCGCTGTCTTTCCACACATACCATGACCGTGGACAACCTCTCCTTAAGTGGGCAAACAAATGGTTTAACTTAGATTTGCACAGTGTCTGCTGACTTGTGTGGGCTCCAGGATCCAACTCAGCTTTATCATTGCAGGCAAACATATTTCTGACAGACATCGTGGTAATTAGAGCAGCTCAATTTTATTAGATTGATGACAGACTAAAGGCCAGGATCTCAACTAGCAGAAATCGGTGTTGCCACCCTGAAATCCATGGTGCTACGCTGATCTATGCCAGCTGCGAGCATGGCCCAACTCTTTTACATTGTTTTGTGCCCCCTTACATAATGAGATTGTTAAAATTAAATGTTTTCAAGCCTGCACGTGTGTCCCATAATCTACTTGCCCAGTGTAGGGCTCAAGACGTTCCTGCATTCAGTTACCACTTCAAATTGTCTGCCCCACCAAATGGTTTAAATTCATGAAGAAAAATAGAACTGAATTTCAACTTGAGAAGAGCCTTTTCAACCTTACACAACGAAAGGGAAAAAAAAAAGAAAGTAACACTTCATCTTTTGAGACCTCTGTAGGTGCCAATGACTCTGGACAGTCTGTCCCTCATATCATCTGAAACTGTTAAGTATGTGTCTCCTTCATCTCTTGCACCCCAACCGCAAGCTACCTATAGTTTGATTTGGTGCTGATTTCTATTAAGGAAAAACCCAGAACCAACAGGATGCTCAGATCCATTAGCACAAGCCTTCTTTAAGCAGCATCCCAATACAGGCACCAAATTCTCAAGGACCAAAAGCACAGACACGAGGATCCTCAAAACAACATGATCTCAGTAGACAAATGGCATGTCTAATGCTGTGGAAGATCCTTAGTTAAAGGGGAACCCCATTTAAAAAGCTGCCCTATACTAAGTCTTGTGGCCCCTCAATCTTTATTAGATGTTTTCCAACAGCTACCGGTTACCCACGTAACAAACCTCTCTTTTTATACAGTTGAGAGTAAGATTCTCACTATGTGTCATAGTGTCCAGAGACTGCCCCAGACTGTCCCCACACAAGCAGGTGACCTGGATGTGCAGAGATGAAGGCAAAGGAGGCCTTTTACGTCAGGTGGGTTCGTGCCTGTTATTATAACCGAGGGCATTAGCAAATCTCTTCAAGCGCCCGTCTGGCCTCGTGACAGAGGTGAGCTGCATTTGTTTTGATCAGGGAATGAAAAGAGGATAAAAATCCATTAAAATGAACCAACTATAAGAGGCAATTGAGACTATCCCATTTATTTGAAGTAGACATTATATCACAAAACATTTCAAGAGCTTTGTGATGTTTGGTCTATTTTTAAAGACTTTCAGTTAGTCATAGATGAACCTCAAAACATTCAGCGGCTTGATATGAATAAATATGCTTATCCAAGCCTGTGACCTGACATAAAAAAAGCTGCAGTGATTTACACCAGCTGAGGAGGTTAAACTAGGCCTCTCTTATGATGCATGAGGATTTTTTGCTGTTACGAGTCAAGTTTAGAGCAATCCAAAAGAAATAACATTTTCCACAAGAAAACACTACTATTACAATCTAGTCTGATCTCCCAAGACAAGCAAAGTATGTTTCACCCAGTAATTCCTCCATCACAGCTATAACTTCCAACTTTAACGTTAAACACAGTATCTTTTAAGATTATATTTAAAGCATTTGGCTGTCCCCAAAACTGGAAGAATCCAACTCATCACCATCAGAAGTTTGTCAGGACCTATTTTGTATGTAGCAAGCAACAAAACAAAGCCAGAATACTTAATAGGTTCGAAAGACAGGCAAGAGGACTCTCGTTCTTTAAAATCTCTAGCTAGAATCATGCAAATTCCTTATTTCCAGAGTGAGAAGTGTTGTCCTGAGGGGCCACTGCTGTCAGCTACCAGGACCAGAGCGGCAGTTCTTTACACAAATAACCACAAGCATATGTTAAAGAAATAATTCCCATCAAATTAGTAACACAATGAATAAATAAATCAAAGCCCCCCTGATGAGCCACTGTTATAAATGAACTGATTGATTATCTTCCAAGTCAGAGGATGCTCATCTCCTGGAACAAATCAGGAAATTTGGTAGCAAGTGGCTTCAACCAAACTATACCACTGGTGAGTGGCCACTATACAGCATCACCAGAGCTGAAGACCCTTCTCCTCCCACCAAAAGCACCATCTATAGCCCCACTAAAGCAACAAATCCCTGATCCGATGCTCACATAAAATCAATGGGATCAGATCAAGCGTATGTACCCTGTCTCTGTCACACCCACAGAATGCAACTGTTCTCTCTGATACTCCAAAAGCAGGCATGAGAAGGGAATTCAGACATGTTATAGTTGGAAAACTTGTACCTGGAATGTATCATGGCTGTAAAGGCAACATTTTCCCCTCAGTTCTCCACACAAAGCCGTTTGTAAGCACATGAAAAAATACTGAGTGCTAAAATTGCAGTTTTATTCATTCCAAAACAAGTTCCCACAAGCTCTCCACAGCTATTCCATTTTCCAATATCTCTTGCCCAATAAAAGACAGATTTTAAACACCAAAAAGACACCTGTCTGCATTAAAAATTAACTACCTGTAAAATTACATTTTTTTAAAATTAAGTATTTTTTTGGCAGAAACATGGGACTTTTCTTTTGGCCGCAGTTCTGTAACTTGCAAATGTTTTAACTGATTGGGGTCATATTTAGTTGAGCATTTTCATCTGGGCTTACAAATAAATAACACAAATTTCATAGGAACTTCTAAACAGCTCCATAGCAAAAGAATTCTGAACAGTCTGGCAACTAGTAAGCCTACAAAGTAACTTCTTTTTTTAAAAAAAAAATAATTATTCTTCATTATTAAAAGAACAGCTTTATGGCCATTTAAATCATTGTCATGTGGGCTGACCATATGAATACTAGCTGAGCTGTATACTGCAGTGTATTAGGTTTTTTCCAGCTGGGCGACGGACAGAGTTGTTTGCTGTTTGATCCAGCCACATCCCATATCACACACCAAAAAAAAAAATGGTAAGCATGAACAACTTGGCCCAATGCATGGGAAAGTAAACTTTTCCCCCAAAATGCTTTGCTTTTATTGATTTTGAGACTGAAAGAATTGACTTCCATAGCTTTTTCTTTCCATGATTTGGATGATCCCATCATGGTGACAATATCACGAGTTTATCCTTCTCATTTTCCAAAAACCTGCACTGGAAATTAAGGTCTGAGTATTGATAATACCCTGTGGTGTTTTGAGCAAGAATTTCATCTTGCAGAGTGGATGGTGCTACAAAAAATTACCTATGTTAGTTTTCATTACCTTTTCCAAGATTTTTTTTCAATGAACTAGTCAAAATTCTTCAAACTTTCCAGCGTTCGGTTCATCAGCATATCCGTGTGCTCAGCAAGGCACATGGGAAGACAAATGTGACATTATTTTTTGTCTTCTTTTTAACTTCAATATTACAGTCTTGACCCAATACAGTATCATTTTTGCTTCCCATTTTCCAAATAAACCCTAATACTATCTAATATGGCATGATACTTAGGAAAGCTAATTTAGGTGATGATTAGCCACTGAATCTATTGTAAAAACATAAAAAGTACATAGGCATGATTTAAATGTTAAATCCCATTTTGGTACTAGACCACTCAGCTTCTATTTGACAGTACAACATTCAGAGAAACAAATTTGCCTTTATCTATAATTATATGCACACATTTACAACAAATAAATATTTTGAAAGATATTTTTGAGGAAAACAATCTTGAGACAAAACAATGAGGCATTCGTATCAGCCTCTGCCTTGTTCAGAGGAGGTAAAAATGGTATTTTGAGGTATAGTTCCCAGGCAGATTGCAAGCAGCACAGCTGCTTCAGAATTTGCAGGCTCTCTGGTTTTTTGAGAGAGCTCTCACTTCTTTCATCTCAGGAAACAGACAAGCATTTGAACTTAATGGCCATGAAAATGATGTGGCCAGAAGCGTATACACCGCCAAGAACTCGACGTTACATTGCCTAAGCATCTCTGAGTCCCAAAGACAGACAAGCGGCACTTGCAGGCATCACTGGCTCTACTTCATTTTATTTTTGACCAGCCCTTCTTTTGTTTCAGTTTGCTCTTTTCTTTTTTTCCTTCTTTTTTTTACACATTCCCATTGGTGCAGAAAGCTTCTATATAGCCTCAACACAGGACTGGTTTTGGTATGAGAATATAGAGCAGAACTGTCCTTTTTAATTTTAGCTTTAACAATGAAAGTCAGATTTCCAAAGCTCCAGCTACAACACAGTGTTTTGCCAAGTGAATATATTTTTTCCCTTCCTTCTAAAGGCAGCGCCATAAAAGCTGCACTTTAATAATTACATAGTGCTTTTTACCCACCGATCCCAAAGAGCTTTTAAAAAGGAACATGTCATTAGCCTCAACTTACAATGCGAGAAAATAAGGCAGAGAGGAATAAATTCTCACCATTTGTATTTTGGGGGGCATGAGGAACTCTAATGCAGCTAGGACCCTACAGTGCCATGTCTACTATTTAATGCCGAATAATGGAGTGGTTTGCCCCAAAAAGCAGTCAATAATTGCGCAGCTCCACAGCACCACAAGCAAATTCAAGCCCCAGGCCTCTCCCACCTCCTGGCTGTTCACTCTTGCTCCCTTCCTTGCAGTGGCTGGACCATTCTGGCAAAAAAAGACAGCAAAAAAGCAGGGAGCTGGTGCTGCAGCCAGTTTAGCAGCAGCTGCGAGTGCCCTGTGCAGGACAAGGGGCAGAGCCCAGCTCCTAACACCCTGTGTACCCACTGCAGGTGATCTCAGGGCATCTCCATCATGGTCAGACCTGGGTTTTGGGGGCCGGTCTCCCACCCTGTGCCCTTCCCATTGCCCAGGGGACACAGCTGCCTTGCCGGTCATCACAGCCTGATGCACTGGTAACTCAAAAAAGCCTACTAGAGACTGACGGGAGCTGGGCAAAAACTTGCCTTAAGTAGAGTGTTGCCTTTCTGCTCCTTCACTCCTCCTGTCCTTTGAGGAAGATAACAGATCAGCAATTAAAGCAAGCGAGCAGTGCCTGTGCAGTAGGCACCGTCTATACGTTACTTGCCATGGTCATTGTTACCGTGGGTCAGCTGCAGAATGCTGAAAAAGTTAAACTGATAAATTTAATATCAGGTGGCATTTAAGCTGCTGACAGCCTATTAAGCCCACTGCACTGTAGGATGCTGGTACTTAATTACTGAGATGGTATCGGACCTCACAGTCAGCGTAGTGTGGTACGTATTGGCTTGCAAGCAGATCCCAACAAACCTTTTTTAATAAAACTTTAAGCTAGAGAAACTCTGAATGCAGGAGCTGGTTTAGCTCTACGGCTGCACAGAGTTTGGGCAGGCTGCAGACTCTGTCAAACAGCAGCAAAGACCAAAGGAGTGGCCACACCAGCTCCTACAGCATTTTTCCAGAAAGCAGCATTATTCCTTGCTGTTTCTACAGGTAACATTTTGAAATTTATCTTTTTTTTTTTTTCTTTTTCTCCTTTTTCTTGAAACACAGCCAACACCTAACAAAATAGCTCTTCAGGGGGCAAAAATAATTCTCAGGATTGAGATAAACTGTGGAAGGGCACGCCAAAAGTTCAATCACTGCACCCAGTCCTAACACTCTCCTATTAACAGAACTTGCAGTATCTTAGGCCATGTCATTTTCTCAATCACCCCTTTTAAGGAGATAGATAAACCTACAACTGCAAAGCGGTGGTCCAGACCACCAGCTCCCACTGCCACAAGTCTCATCGCGTAGAGACAGGATTTGGCAAAATTGACTGGTACAAATCACAGAACCAGAACTGGCAGTATCTGAGAACCTCTGTTTCTTATTGATGAGATGCATCAGCTGTGTCCAGCTTTGGAGTCCTCAACACAGGAAGGACATGGATCTGTTGGAACGGGTCCAGCGGAGGGTCACAAGGATGATCAGAGGGATAGAGCATCTCTCCTGTGAAGACAGGCTGAGAGAGCTGGGGTTGTTCAGCCTGGAGAAGAGAAGGCTCCAGGGAGACCTTATAACAGCCTATC
>JAOXNO010000003.1:8829056-8869047 GCA_028565335.1 Limnodromus scolopaceus
CCCTGCCCATGGCAGGGGGGTTGGAACTAGATGATCTTTAAGGTCCCTTCCAACTCTAACCATTCTATGATTCTAAAACCAAACACAGTCAAACAGTGGGAAGGCGTATGAGTCAAGGAATTAAAACTAGAAGATTTTAACCCAACCGTGCTTTCTATTTCAGCGAGAAGGTCAGACCACAGGTTCTTGAAGTACACTGAAGACTCTCTGTAGGAAGAGTACCAAGGGACTGGTCAGCAATATAAAATAAGTAGACTACAAAAATTAATAGTGTCAGGCTCATTTGAATGCGTATTTGTAGAATTCATTCAAAATAAGGAACTCCCAAGGGAAAGCTATCAAAAAATAATGTAATCAGATATGAGGTTAGGAAAGACATCAAAGGATTTTAAGATTTCTTCCACTCCACCCAAGAATATCCAAGGAATATAGTTTCAAAGCCCAAGGCAAAAGTGCGATTGTTTGTTCAGGTGCTGGTCACATCCCACTTATTTCTGTTGCTGTAACAGTATTGCAAACCTCAAGCAGCACCAGCAAGGGCAGCTGCCTACCACCATATGGCAAACAGAAATACAAATAAATATACTATTGCTTTTAAAACACTTTTCTCAGGTTATAGACAGATGACCAAAAGAAACCAAGTTATCACTGGCCATGCATCAGCATCAAGAGCACCCCAGTACTCAAGCAGAGTATGAACTTTTAAATAGCCAAAGTTTAAGCTTTTAAATAGCCAAAGTTTAAGACTTTAAACTAACTCATTTCATTTTGTGTTTGCTCAGAGCAAGGAGTGCACACATGGCCAGCTACAGCAGCTCAGCTGATGAGCAGAAGCTCATTAAGCCAGCCCAGCCCAAGCAGTTGTGCTGTGCAAAGATATCCTTATTTTATGCTACCATTTGTTTTGGTAAACTCATTCTGTATCAGAAGTGGTGTTGTTTGGAACAGCGGAGAAGTTAGAAGAGCGAATTTGTTAAGCTCTATGAATATGGAGAGAAACTGAGTAAATTTGATACACTGGTAAAAGGAGAAAAGGGATCAGAGAACAGTACCATAAAACCTCATTAGGAAAGCACCCATGAGAGCCATCGGTTTGCACTATTACTATATAAAGACTTTTTGTTATAATGGGGATATCTGAAATAGTGCTTAGTGCAGTGGGACACGCTTTAACTTCACAAAGAATGTTACAACAGGCAACTATTTAATAAGGCTGCTGGAGGATCAGGTCAGCAGGTAATTCACCAGGAGTGAGCCACTTTTAAATATTTTACTAAAAGAACACATTGAGATAATAACACCTCATTTACCAGCTTGCCCTTCAAGATGATTTAACCCTACTATCTCCTTTATAGTGAAGCAGACCTTTTATGAGAGAAAGGTCCTTCAATGTAAAGATCTCCCCACGGTGACAGCGTGCCATTTTGCAGCTAGAGATGCAAAGGATTCTACGTATAAAAGCAACATTTGGGTGGCATTAAAATCTCCCCTTACTTAAAAATTTAAGATTTGTGTGTCAGATGCAGCCACAGCAGCAACACCTGAAAAGCCTGTTTCATACGCTCCACTACAAGCTTCTGCTTTCAGTGACTCCCATTTCAAAGTTTCCCAAACTTTAAATACTGTGGATAAAATAGTTGTTCTCTGCCTCTCCTTTACAGCTTGCTCTCAATTTTGGGAGGAAAGTAGGACTTTGAAACTTTGTCCCCTCAAGTAACCATTACCTGTGATGGAGCCCTGCTTTCCTGGAGATGGCTGAACATCCACATGCTGATGGGAAGTGGTGAATTATTTTCTTCTTTTTCTTTGCTTGTGTGCATGACTTTTGCTCTACCTATTAAACTGTTTTTACCTCAGCCCACAGGTTTTCTCACTTTTACTCTTGTGATCTCTCCCCCACCCCACTGGGCCAGTGAGTGAGCAGCTGCGTGGTCCTGGTTGCTGGTTAGGGTTAAACCACAACAGTGCCCAAGAAGGAACGCCCCAAAATACAAGCCTACCAACACAAGGGTGAATTTTCCAGAAAGACTTCTGTTGGTATAACGAGCTCCCTAATGAAGTTGATGCTAACTCTTCCACTTCCTCTTATATAATTTGGAAATTCAAGTCAATCGAGCTTAGCTTGTTAGTCTTTCTTAGGACTCTCCTGAATCCAACAATCTACTTTTAATTGTGTCACGGTACATTTCTTTATTTTAGTTAGGCTGGCGAAGCTCCACAGGCTAGTTTCTCTCCATCTCTTTTGCAGAGATCCTTTTTACCCCAAACGCTGAAGCAGAAACTCAGCAACGTGATGTACTGAACAGACACCTTCGTCTGCAGAGAAGAAATGGGTTTTGATTCACCATGCGATGAACTTGCTGATACTATAGCACAGTGCAGCTCAGAATCAGACTGCACTGATTTGTCTTCGAGAAGCACAAGGAAGATGAATAGAGGTCACTAATATTTAGTCACCAAGACCTTTATAAAAGTCAGAATACTTGGACTGCAATGACCCAAAAAGGCCACTGAACTAATAAAACAGTATAATACATGAAATATGAGAAAGAGAAAAATGGGAAAAAATTGAAAGTGATCCATCCAATCAAACGATGACTAAAGGAGCCGATAAGGAGAATTAAATGCTTTGTGTTGTACCCTAATAACCCAAAGAAAATCTGAAACTTCAAATAATGAGAACAGCAGGGCTCAACCTTCATGTCCTTCAAATCACATATGGCTAAAGATGAGTTCTCTCTAAGCGGTAAGCAGCTGCTTAATGGAGTGATGATAAAACTAGCTCAAGTATTCAAATTCCAGCCTCACTGTAGCTTTCTAGAGCCTTTCCAGTTTCCCAGTGGTTTGGCACTGTGAGAATACTTTCTGGGGCATTCATCTCTTTCACAAAAACATCATCTCATCAGCAGGTAATGTGTGACATCCTTGCTGGCAGTCCCAGGAGTGAAGGGAAGGATTTAATGAGCACAGACTCTGAATCACTTCCTGATTAGAACTCAAAATGAGTTGACTTCATCTTCACCAGAAAAGAAAAATAAAAAAAATTAAAGTCTTTGTGTAGAAAAGGCAAAGGACAGTTATAGCTCATGCATCAGAATGTGGTAAACCCTTGATTTCCCTTAAGAGTTTCAGATGACAGATTATCATGTTAAAATATTGCCTTGTCAACACCAGGACACCAGCTCTTCTCAACTAAACGACATTCAAAACACACCTTTAACCAGCCTCCGCTGTAGCACTGTGCAAGGAGCTTGCACTGCTACAGCCCATTCCCAGCTTCTGCTAAAGGAAAGGGCTTGGGTTCCTCAGACAGCCCACCCCTCAGGAGACATCTCACCCCTGAGGCTATTTTTGTGGTCCATGGAAGAAAGAGGAAGAGAGGACTTTTTTTTTTCCCACAGCCACTTCCCCACCTTTATCAAGGGCTTACATTCTGGTGCTGAATTGTTAGCGCCCCATCAAAGAAATGACACACTATTAATCACCGCCACAGTGCTGACAAAGCGTGCATTTCCAATAGCACCTTCTACGTGACCACTATTCAGCCAGCTCCCCATTCATTTAAATTAATGTAAAATATCAACATCAAAGTGTTTTCAATGCTAGCAATAAACCTACTAAAGGCTTCTGGTAAAATCTGTACCCAGAGAGGGTGCAAATAGGGGAAAAGAAAGGAGCAATATCATTTTTTCCCCAATATATCATGATTTCAGTAACAGTGTTCTTTCAGAGCTTTTATTTTTCTGTGTGCCTGATTCTCATCTTATCTTCAAATGCATTAAAAGACAGTGTCGTATCCCAATGAAAACAAATAACACACACACACAAAAAACCCAAACAAATTAGAATTTCCAATCTACAATGGATCAGGAGTTTCCTCAGGCAAATGAAGAAAACTAACACTGCTGATTCCAGGTGGGACGCTACATCTGTTTGGGTAGGGAAAGCATCAAGCTGCTTTCAATACAGTAAATGACATCCACAGCCACGTTCCAGTTGCTGACAGGACAACATTATTCATCTAGCATTTTTTTTCCCCATCTCAATACTGAAAGTTTTCAGAAAATATATAATGAAGTCATTCAGCACTTAAAGCTGACTTTACACATTATTTTGTTGGGAATTTTGCCTCATTGGCCTCTAAGTGCTGGGCCGACTATTTTTCTTCTTGGATTTCATTTTCCTAACGTATCCCTTGAAAGCCTATTTAAAAGAAGAAAAATATTCAATCTCTTCCAAGGAAAGATGTGGGCGATTGTGATATTTTATATCAACTAAATATTATGCAATGTTTAAGAAAAGGTTTTACTTAATTTTTTGTGGACTCTCCAGTTCATGACATTTTGATGTTAGCAATTAATTGCAACTGTGAGCATTTATATTACACACACACGTCAAATGTATATATCCCATATAACTATGTCTATGCAGGGCACATTAACATATTTTATGCAAGCATGCTAATCTTACTATCAGGAGATACAGTGCCTGTCCCATGGGTGAAATCAGTGGGGTTGGGGGGAATCAACCCAAGGTTAAACTACCGCCCTGCCTTAGCCTTTAGCTTTTCTGCTAAATCTGAAACAGGATGAAGTAGTATTAACTGTCCCAAAGGAAAACTCTTTTCCACCAGAAGGGGACAGATTTTGCCAAAGCACAACTCTCATGGGCAGGTCCAGCTTCAAAAATAAATAAATAAATAAATGAAATCACTGTTCCTCCCTGCATTTCACTGTGCAAGGAAAAACTAGGAAAATCCAATAACTTTATTTTAGGGGAACAATATTAACTATAGCCTCACTATCAGCTTCATCTCTAATTAAGTTGTGATAGAAATTCTGTCAAATCTATGTGAATTCGGAAACTTGCTTTAAACATGTTTTTTTCTTCCTACAGCTTTGCCTTTGATTTGCCTACAGCTGAGGTTCCTGAAGACATCCTGCACAGTCAGAGCTAGTGTGTGCCTTCAGATAGAGCACAACAGACTAAGGATATTTTCCCTACTTCTCCAGGTTTTGTTTTTCAAGTAGAAGAAACTCAACTCTCATACTTAAGGAGGAGAAAAAGGACGAGCAGCACATTTGATCTGTTATCTTCTAGTAGTCAGCCGGAATTCTACTGGATACCATCAAAGGGAGGGGGGACAGAATCTTACTCATGTATGCAGAACATCAACAACAGCTCAGGATTAGCTGCAGACAGAGAGACCATGTAGGATTAACACAGTGAACCAGTCATCACGCTTACCAGAATAGTCAAGAGCAAAATATTCAGAGGATTTCAGGGCAGGATTCAGCAGAGTTTGACTGAAAATAGCACCATATTTTGAATAAGCTTTATCGAATACCACAGCACCCAGCATCTCTTGACCAAAATGACTTAATGTGCATTAATTTCAGAAGCATTTCTTGTGTAACCATTTAAAGAATCACTGTCCTGGAAGGGATGGAAAGCTGTCAGAAAGGCGTCTATACACAACCTTCAAAGTGCAGGCGAGAGCCTCACCTGCAGCACATGAACTTTTAAATGACTGAAACGCAAGGTAAGAATTATTACTGTCAGATGCAAAGTCAAGAACCCAGCACCATTTAATCAGCTTCTGCTGCTGAATTAATGGCTTTCATTGCTCCTTTTTTCTTTCCACAACACTTTGACTGCTATGACAGCCCTACTTATGCTAGGGCTTGTCAATAATGGCAAAAAGGATACTCTAAGCTTCAAATTGCAGGTTGGATTACCTGCATTAGAAGAGTACATGAAAAAGAATGAAATTCAACTGGAAAAGGCTTTTTACTGTTATGGCAAAACCTGGCTCTGCAAGACTTTGACAGCAAGAGCTGAAGTACTTCTGGAGCAGCTGCAGGTGCTCTTTCTCGCCAGCTCTGTAACAGTTTCTCAGAAGGAAGCGAAGCATCATTCTTGGATCTACACGGATACATCATTGCTTCCATCTGACAGGAGCTAGCAGTAGGCAACGATGAGTAGAAACAAGCTGGCAAGGAGGAAAACACTCCCAGCTCTTCTGCACCACTGAGTGAATCGTTGCTCTCTCCAGAGCAAACTTACTCCTCGATATAATTTCCCACGTTGCAGGAGGAGCCACACATCAACAAGCAACAGGTTCACAATCTGGCCCTTTACTGAGCCAGACCCTCTAACAGAAAAGCCATTCACAGCAGACTGGAGCCTCCTGGGACTGAGCTAGACTTTGCATTTTGCCCATTTTCCCTTGTGTGCTGCAGAGTAGAAAATAAGCATAATTAACAATGTAAAGCTCAAGCTGCTGAACCTGGCAGTTCAATTTAAAAATGAGCTCCATACATTCATGCAATGGAAGTGTGTTAGAAGAAGTCTCATCAATCATCCTGGCAAGCATCGCCTTAAATTTAGATCCTTTTTGGCTACTAATTCTGGCCACTACACTTGTAAACCATTCCCATTTACATGCATGCAGACTGATACCCAAGCATTCAGAGCGTAAAAAGGACATAAGTTGACAGCACTGGATAATGCTCTCAATGTTAGGGGATGCTGTAACCTACCCCAGCACACGTGCAGTGGTGGCTGGAAAATGCTCTACAAGTACTACCCGCATCCCTAAATGGTCACTCTTGTATCTGGCCATTCAGTAACTGCCTTTATTAATCTGCGTTCCTGGCCAACCTTTGAATAGACACACAAGCTTGGCCATGTTATAGACTCTTGGTTTATTTTTCTAAACTCTTGTTGGCAGCTTACACAGCAGTAAATGATGGAAGGTGCACAAGGACTAAATCCTAGTTAATAGTCGACTTGGCCGTTCGTCCACAGACCAGGGATACACGGAAAAGCAGCCGCAATATGCGAAGCTGCTGCAGCCACTGGCCACGCTTTACCTGTCCTGTGGGCAAACGAAGCTGATCACTCTTCATCACTATTAGCATACTGATATGTAAAATAAATAAATAAAATAATACAAGCCTTGCCTGCAAATTCCTCTGAAAATCCTGGGGAAAAAAACAGAAGCCCTTAGCAGTGCAACAGTGGGCACAGATCACCAGCTAAGTTAGCTCTAAAGGCAAATATCCCATTTTCACTGGGAGGTGCAGTGTGCTATAACACGAATAAGGGACAAAGACTCCTTTCATTCTGCTGACAAATACAGTATAGCATGTCACAAATCACAAGAGGAGCAGACAACACAATGGCAGCAATTAAATGGGTGTCTTTTTATTGAGAAATACATATAATAACCACAGACTATGTACACTCCTCCCCCCCCAAGCCTCCAAGAATGACACTGGCTAACATGGCTGTATTTAGGGATGTTACTTCTGTTAGATAGAAAACTATCTTAAGGAGGGGTATATCCAGCCAGTGCAAGAGGATACGCGCAAATGCAGAAATATTTTGTTTGGTTTTATACATGTTGTACACCCTGTTTACTGCAATTCACAGACAGCTTCTGCAACTCATTCACAATTGATGTATTTTTGGAGAAGCTAAAAAAAAAAACCAAAATATATGCCCTGTTTAACTCTCTCACTGCTGGATTTCAACTGAGATATCATCTCTCTCTGTCTCCTCCCTCCTTACCCTCTGTCCTGCTGACCCAGCCTGCTCTTGGGAGATTCACTTCCCAGCCCTCACACCTGCTTAGTTTAAGGGTTGTTTTGCACAAAAAAAGGACCGTCCTGGTCCTGCTATGCCTTTAAGATGTTACCAGCCTCTGTGAGCCGGTCCCTCCTTGCTTGCCAGAGCCAGCACAGGGCATGGCTGCCCAGCCGAGCTCACAGCGGCCAGCACCTTGCCCCCAGCCATGACCCCAGGAGTGAAAACGCGCGCTGGTTCTCAGCTCAGGCTTTACTTTGGGCTTGCACAGCCATCTGGGGAGCAGCTACATTTCTACCCCAGATGAGTGCGTCCCTCGCGAGGTCTCCTTCCTGCCCCCTCCTCGGCTGAACCGGGGGAGAACAATGTGGGGACAGACATCTAGCAACACCTGCTGTATCGCATTAATATGCACAGGGATGTATTGATGGTTTTTCCCATCCAACACTAAGACTGCATTGTTCGGGGCGATCCATCAGTGGATCACACCACCACCACCCCCCCCCCATAACGCGCCAGCCCCACAAGCCCCCTTCTGACATGTCCCCTTGTCTCCCAGCCCGGGCTGACGACCACGTTTAGGAATGCACTTCATTAAATCGGAGCTGCCCCATTCCAACCTGCAATGCGGAGGCTGTACAAAGCGAGCGCCACGCTTCCTCCCGCATTTCTTTCAAAAGCCCCATTGTTCGGCAGGCATCTGGTCCTGATCTCAGCCTATTCGTGCCCATTGACCCCGCTTTTCGCAGCGCACCCGCTCGCCAACGGGCCTCACGTAAAGCCTGCTTGATGAATTAAAAAGCAGCACTAGCCATCTGTCCTCCCAGGCTGGGCTAAGGCTGCGCAGCTCCGCTCGGCAGCTCCCTCCCCATCCCCACAGCCTCCCGTTAGAACCCGCTCCCTCCTTCCACGCACAACCTGCAGCTGAGGAACCACTGGGTTCGCTCCGTAAACACAGACCGAGCTTATCGCATTTGCTGCTTTTCATTTCTTACGGTAGCATCTAGGAAAGGACAAAAAAAGAGAATACAACAGAACATTCTCACTTGCCTGAGTCCTTCGAAATTCAAGCACAAATACAAGATTAATCCTTCCTTTGTGAGGTCTTGTCTTTAAGTCGTGGTATGTAATGATCCTCAGCACTGCAGCAGAGGGGAATAAAAAATGCAGGGATCATAAGCAGGGGGAGGACAGGGCTTACTTACATCAGGGTTTCTGCCACATGACAATAGGTTTGAGAGGGAAGAATAAGCTGGCAGCAGCAGCTGACAGTGCAAAAGGGAGAATGCAGAAGCCTGCCTTTTATATTATTGGTGACATTTCTAACACATGACAACAATTTCCATCTGTATTTAAGCTGGGAGTGTGAGGAAAAGAGCATTACATCACGACTCCTCTATTCCTAGGGGCTGTGGAATATGTAGGCCAGAGGGATTAAAAAGCACCTGTGTATGCTGGAAATCTGAAATACCATGAGGCAGATTTCTCCCCCCCTCTCTTCTTTCTCCCTCACCGTCTTTATTTCTCTATCACCTTCACTGAGCTGCTGTTTGAGAATATGCCCAGGGAAGCGCAAAATGGTATTGTCCTAGTTTGCAAGGCACGGGAATGGGGGAACTGTGAATATGTATTTCTAGCTCTGTCTCTCTCTCCGTAGGAGATACAGCACTCATTTTTGCAAGCAATCAGACAGAATACAGAGCATCTTTCTGTTTTCTGCTGTGCTTGTCCCAAGGGCTTCGAGTTTCCCTTAAAGTACCAACTTTCATCTTCCTTTTAAATCTGCAGGGAATTTCAGTGACAGCAGCAATGATTTATTTTTTTTTCCCTTTCTTTTACAGCCAACACATGCCTGTATCTTTTTAAAAGTAAACATCAAGAACAGGGGCCAAAGATATTTTGGAGAAAGCACTTGACTGCTTCAGAGCCAGCAGGTGTCCGTCTTGGACGCTTTCCACATATCTCACAGGACAGGATTGCTTAGATGCAGTACAGAAATCCCAGGGGACTCCAGCCTCGCAAGGAAACCTGCTCCCCCACAGCTCAACGGCAGCTCCGCAGGGACTCGCAGGGCTCCACCGAAGCCAGCAGGGATGTGTGGATCCCGAGGAGGTGCTGGTGGAGTGGGCACAGGGTGCTGTGGGGCGACCCCGGTCACCTGTTGCCATGGACCAGGGCTTCAGGCACGGCGGGGACAGCACCCACCGCTGCTGCTCTAACAAGCAGAAGTTTTGAACCCCACCAGCGAACAGCCACCGCTTGCAAAGCAGCCGGGTACAGGTGTGGACACAGGCGACGGCTCACAAGTTCACAGCCCATGTGTGCGAGGGCCAGGCAACGTAAGGAGAATACATAGTCTCTTTGATCCACCACCAAACCCACCAGCGCCAACACAGTGACTGCTCTTGCTGAAGTACCCGATCCCCAAAAGTGTTGGAACTGGGCAGGGACAAAATGCCACTGAGAGATAGCAAACCTTATATTACCTTTAGAAGAGAAATAGCCACACACAAACAGAATGGCCCGATTATTAATACGTAAAACAGTCGTCATTTTATGGGACATAAATATTTTCATGAAAACACCATCTGGCCCAAGGTGATGGCCCACTATGTGTCTCTTCTTGAAAAAGGAAAGATAAAAATCCTTTGCTCGAGATTCACCTTCTCCATCTTTCAACAACAGCCTCATTGAGTTTTAAGCTGTTCTTTGGGTACGTGTCCACTCAGCTCACAGTCCCCTTGGGAAGTCCAAAGCCTGTGACAATGATGAGTTTAGAGTACTGGATACAATAAATTTGAAAACTGCAATATTAAAATAAATAACTCTTAATTCCTCATCCCTCCTCTTCACATCCACAAAATACAAAAATCTGTACCAGCCAGACTGAAATTCTTCTCACCAGATGATACTTCCATGAGGCAGCACCTAAATGGGACATTCTAGAAAAAAGCCTCTTTATTAAAAAAAAAAAAAAAAAACAGTGCATTTTACTTTACATTTATTCAGAGATGCAGCTCCCCAATCATTTATGAAACTTCTTTCATAAGATTTAGAAGGGGGGAAAAGGAAACAATGAAATGACTTATTTTTAATCTGGGGTTTAAAGGCTTTTTCTCTTTCCAGAAAAAAGTCCCACACACAAAGAAAGAAATTCAATGAAAACCTCTGTTTCTGTATCATGAAAGCCCCTTCGAGCACCAGAGTAATCAATTTCTCAGAGCTTGTGTGGTCTCTAGCAAAAGCCAAAGAAGGTATTTAAGTTTACACAGCCTTCAGCATTTTGAAGGCTAGCTTTTGAAATACGACATGTTTAAATTTCATATCTTTTTCTATAGTTAGTTATGTCTTAAGAAAATGGTTACTGTCAGTAGAAAAAAACATAAACAAAGGAGAATAAATGAAATTCAACCTAGTTTTGAGCTGCTTGCCCATTCTAAAATCAGAGTAATTCAAAGTTGCACCATGGAAACTGTTACAACCGCAGTTATAGCACCTTACATTATATTATACCCAGTCTTATTTTAGCATCAAACACTTTGGCTCATTCTAACAAAGAAAAAATATTAAATAAGAGTGGTGCTCCAATGTCAAGGACCACGAGATAAGCATCCACACAAATTTACAGGAAGAGTACAGCAAATACTTCGTCAGATGCGAGAGAACTCTTTACCTTTTCTTGAGCAGAAAGTCAAAGGCAAACCATAAATCACTCAGGATGGGGAAAGGAGTCTTTGTCCTTACGGTAACCCCAACTTCCCACCATGAAAGAAGACCATCTTGACACAAGATTTTACAGCTGGGATTTAACTCACAGGGTGGAAGAAGTGTGAGATAGAGCACTCTTGTAGGTAGGAACAAACTTCTCCAACAGACTTCTCAATCTTTCATCAGTACATTTTGGATCCAATTCACTTACCATGTGGGAATAGCAAATGGGGAACAAACTGTGAATTCAAATAACTGTAAACTCAGCAAGATGTGGAAATAAAACACAGATGGTGCACTTCAGATTAAGGGTCAGCGTTTCAGCGTCGCTTTCCACTTTTACATTGTGATAGGTGATGTATAACAACCACCTCCTCCTCGAGACAGCGCTCTAATTAAACCATGACTCACTTAGGAAAACAAGGAGCCAAGCGATACCTCCACAGAAGCCTCCCTGCCAGTCGAGAGGAGCTAAGGTTACTTTATTGAACTGCAGCTCATGGTTTTACTGTTTGAGGATTAACGTTTGGGAGTGGAAGCTGTCTCTGGCTGGACAGACACAGCTGAAAAAAGTTTCTTCAGCTTTTCCAGCTCCCAGGGCTGCTCTGCCTGGCAGGACTGTGCTAGGTACCCATCACAGCACCTGCCACGGCACCCGCTCGGTCCCTTCTTCATCACTTACATCTCCAGCAAGATTTTGCAGAGGCTGCTCTGATACCTGTTTGCAAAAGCCAAGAACCCAACCGCTGCTACCAGCATTACCCTGTACCATCCCTTACAAGGTGCCCTGTAGTAACACACCTCTGGAGGTCTGAATCGTGCTTGCCTGAATGTTGGGTTCATTTTATTCTCTAAAACTGATTTTGTCCTAAATCTGAGGAATGGAATTTAGGATGACTTTAATTCTTGCTGTGAAGTACTAATTGCATGCCCAGGGCCCTCTAGGAAAGGGTCTGCTTGTAAGCACAAGTTCAAAGAAAAAATAAAGGAGTAAATACAGATTAGATGACAGAAGAACTATAAATCTATAGGAACTTGAAATGCCAGATAGAGAGGAGCAGTAATGATTGTAAGGTGACTACTACTTTCAAAATAAGCCAGAGGTTGTTTATCAGATCAGAGTTAATGAGGGAGAAATCTAATAGTACTATAATATTAAATTTACCATTTTAATGGTATCATCAATGCTCTATAATGTGGGCAATTTACAGAATGTCTGTCAATGCGATTCTCCGGTGAGGTTAGTTACACAGGAGCAAAACTATCACATCTCATCAGTTGTTCCCTTCTAGAAAACACTGGGTGTTTTGCAGCGGATTGCAGAAGGATAAGTGAGGTAGCAAAATATACATTTAAAACTATTGGAATGCAAAAATGGGAAAGATATTTATGAACATTATAGGATGTTTACATTCCTGAAAGAAATGCTCTGTCCAGCTCTGCCCCACGCTTGAGTCCAGCCTTCCTACTTCTTTCTGCACTGCCATTTAGCGTCCTGCTGGGTTTTCTTCAACTCTCTTGTGCATCTTGCAACACTTGCTCCTTTTCCTAAAACCTTACATACTGGGATTTAGAAAGAGCTGCAAATAACCTCACCATTTGAGTACATTTTCAGCTCTCATGTATTATCCCCTTCCAAACAAATTAAAACACAAAAATACCCCACACCCTAGAAAAGCATGAAAGTAAGGGCTCAGAAACTATCAGGTAAAGAGTCAAAATATCCAATTTCAAGTTTGTGATTACTAATTCAAGATCTGTGAACAGTAGGAGATGGTAATGCTGCATTTATAAATATCCACCTCCTCATGTATTCAAGGAAGAGTTTGCTAAAAGCAGCAGCTTCTTAATTTGGAGTTCCTCTTTCCTCCATCACCTGCCCCAGCCCCTCAGTTCCGAGATAACACCAGTTCAAATTCCTAATGCAGCAAAGATTGCCTGCACATTTTTAGCATATGACACTCTCCCATTAAGTAGATTTAAATTTGGCAGAAAAATCCATACTGTAGTGGCAGTATTTGGGTTGCCATGATGGCCCAAGATAAAAATGAAGTATCATCAATTTATCTAATAAGCAATATTGTTTCTTCCTTCAGACCTCCTTTTATCAACATCAACATTTGTTTACTGTTTTTCCCCTGGTAGATGAAGTATTAAACTTGAAGTTAAAAGAAAAAGCACAGGTAGTGAATGAATTATGAAGTAGGTAATATAATTCAGTGGCAGATGACACTTCCAAGGGTCTTTGGTGTTTTTTTTTCATCTCCAGGCCCAAAAAGACCCTGCAAGTAAAACAGCTAGATCACTATCTACCTGATTACTCTGTGCTACATGTCTCGTTTTGAAGATACATTAGCCTTTCAAAGAGCCATTTCTTAAACATTGCCATTTAAATAATAATTTTCACAATGCTCAGTGAAACAGATGTATTCCCTCCTAAATCACTAATTAAGAGTGGCCTGGGATTCCTTTAAAAGGAATTCAGGGAACTAGTGTCCCCCTTAAACAAATCTGTTTTGGCAATGACCCAGGTAATCTTGACTTCATAACTCAAAGCTCTAATTATTCAAGAGTACTTTATAAAAAAATGATACATCTAGACCTTTATGACTAATAGGAAAGACTTATTTCTCCTTCAATAAGGGCAGAACTAGGAATATTTGTTCTATTTTTTCTGCCTCCTCATTCACTGGGGGTGGGGGGCAGGAAATCAATGAGGATTAATTTACAGAGTTATTCCTAGTAAAGGTACCAGGTACGACTCTCCCCAAAGACAACCAGCCAGCAGAATCTAAACAGCTTTATAAATGATTACCCGGCTAATCTCCTCTCTGCTGAAATAAAGAGAGAAAGGATTTAGAGGACAAATACAGCACGCTTTATGTGAAGAAGCATGGTAATGTTAAAAAAAGGATAATTGTTTGAAGATGAAATGTAGCAAGTCTGCAACCCCATCAAACCATCGGGAGCTTGCATCTGCCATTGCTGTCCTGGGCTCAGAGACTGTCACAGCAGCAATATCTGCATCTGGGAATCACACAGGCATTTCTTCCTCTGCGATGCCACTGGTTTTGCCCACACTCCATTGCAGGTACCGCACTGGACCAGCACAATATCATATAAATAGGATTTTCAGGTGTCCACTTTTAAGTACTGAAATCTTAGACAAAAGAAGCACAAGACTTTTCTAACTGTGAAACCACAGATCAACAAATCCAAGCACAAACATAGCTGTACAGAGCGATAGGTGATTTCTAGAGAGGGTTAATCATGAAATGTCAAAATGTGAATCCCAAATGCAAATAAAAGTGGCAGAACAGGTTAAAAAATGGCTACGCATTTCATTTTTCCTCATTTTAAACTGTTCCTTTTGCCTGGAACATTCATTTTGTTGGCTGGTAGCATAATCAATAGGCTGTAAACCTTGAACAGATACATGGAGGTTGTTGAAAAGAAATCAAACCGCCTCAATGAAATCAAAAACTGGGACATTGCAACCATTGCAAAAGATCTAATCAGGACTCTGGGACATCATATGAAAAATCTGGGTATAAGGACACCTATCACCTTTGACCACACACTCTTCAGCAGATTTTCATTCCATTACTTTGGGGCATATTGTGGTTTGCCTCTTCTATAGATTAAACTGTGATGGTGAATAAAACTATGGCAGGACAGAGCCAGTTCTGAAGAAAACAATGTGGGGCAATTCATCTCCACCCTTCAACCTCCAAACAGCAGTACCTGATCTCAGCACTGATTTACTCTCTGCTTTCCAGAAGACTCACAACCTTAGAAACCTTTACATTCTAAAACATATGCACAGACTTTATACTACCTAAATACCCACTCGCAGATGCTTTGCTGTAGTACAAAGCAACTGCAATGAAAAAACACAAGATTAAGTACACTGGGGACTAACAAAGAAAACAAAGAAAACTAGCCATGTAATCTCTTCCCACACTTCTTACCCAAATCTCCTTTGGCAAGTGGCACGGGAGAGCCTGTAAGGCTGAGCTCGTCTGCTTTGTACTGTTCTCTGGTGCCTCATGCAATTTCAACTGGGTGTATGGTGAAAGACAAAAAAGCTATTCCTCACAAATGGGTAAGCAGATGGAGCAATATTTGCTATCATAAGTGCTTTCATTTCCAAATGTTAAAAAAAAAAAACAACCCACCAACCAGCCTAATAAAACCAACTACACCAATGGTTCCAGTGGCACAAAATGCACTACTGATCTGAAAGGTCAGACCAGATGGAAAAAAAGGTCTGAAGTCTCCCGGATTAAACAGAAATGACTGTGTACAGAAAGGAACTAAACTACAGAAATGTTAGCCCTGTTGCTAAAAGCAGGGCATTTTTCTCTCTCAAAAGTGAAAACACATCTGGTTCACTAATATGTGAAATAATTATATCCCTGAAAACTGCAGGGGACTCTGCTGCAGTTCTGCACTCCCTAGAACACAGCTATAAGGATTTTCTAAACATACTGGTTGTACTCAGGATACAATCCCTGCTGAAAATACAGGAAAAAGTAAATGTGTGTACATTAGCTGGCAAGGAAAATATGCTTCGTGTTCTTCAGAGCTAGATTAACTAACAAGAAAATGTTCTTGAGAAAAACTATCTTTACATACTGCTTGTACCCATATGCTACACCCTAGTGATAAGGACACTTTTAAAAATATTTAAAACTTTTTCCTAACATAAATGTTGTAAAACAATAATTATTTTTTGTGTGTTAGAAAAAAAGATCAGCTTGCTGTTCATCACCTTATCAGCGTGGGCCTTCAAATTAGTATTTCATGGACACTGCAACTTTTTCTCATTACAAAAGCAGAATTACACCTTTAGGAAGGGAGCTGCAACAAAAGGTACTTGGATAATAAATACGGCTGCAGGTCTGGAAAGCTTTTGAGAATTCAAAGAACATTTGTGTACATAAACTGATGATTTATTGCCTGTGAAGAAAAATAATGTGCACTGTCAGTGATTCTGTTTATCCTTAATAAAAATTAGCAACTAAAAATAACTTCGAAGTTGTGACTCAAATATCCCCACGTGTAAAAACACATGCATTGGTAACATAAAGGTCTTTCTGCTTCACTTCAACAATTTTTCCCAGTATACTGATACACTATTATACTCAATATTCTAAAGAAAAGAACCTTCTGTAAGCTGGTTTGCTTCTATCAATTCATTTTGAGGTTCAGAAGTACTTATGGGGAACACGGTGCCAGAGGACTTTAAAAGCTATCCTGGGAAATCACCTAAGTCTGCGTGTTTGACAGCAGTTTCATCACACCCCAGCCCATTTCAGCTCCCCAGCCCTCCAGTAGCTGCAGATGATGGTGGTTACGAATGTAGCACCTTATCCGACTCCTGGAGCAACTGAACTGCCCCTTGATAGTTCAATTATCTATGAAAACATTTAATACAGATTATAAGGTTCTATGTGTCCCTCTACATCCACTTGCTAAAGTTTGTCCTATAAATAGTGTGAAGTTTCCTTGTTCAATACTATTGGTTTTACTTAGAAAAGAGACTTCTCCTTTGCACCAGCAGATTGCTTGGAATAAAGAAACTTATTCTCACTTTTCCCACTGAAACGTGAGAGAGCTCAGGCCAGCCAGGTGCCTGGGTGTCGCTGTCTTTTTCTAAGCCTCCTTAGAGATCACTCAACTCTTACGCTATTGATTTTTATCCATTTCTTTCCATTTTGCTCCACACTCCCCTATAAGACTAACCACAACAGTTGGAGCTACTGTTTGTAATTGAAGACAGAGGAACAGATCAAACTCTGGGAAGGTGAGAGAACAGACAGCAGAAATGAAAGCAGTAAATCTCCAACGTTAAAATCTCCAGCCAATTAATCCCAGGGCACGTACTTGTTTCGGGAAAGTGAATCAAGTGTTGAATGATGACCTCCCGAGGTTTTAAAAGCCAATTTTGGGAAGAAGAGGAAAAGAAAAAGATTGCCACGTAGTGTCTAGGCTGCCATCCAAGACTTAACTCTAGGCTAGCCATCACGTTGTCCCCGTTTCATCTACAATCAAAAAGACCTTGCACTTACCAGAGTTTTGCTTCTGAAGACTACAGCCTGGCAAAGAAAGGAATTGCACAGTACTGAAATAAGATAAATGCAGAATATACGTGAATGGGGGGAGGGGGGAGCGGGGACCACTGATCTGTTATTTCAGTCGTGCCTGCACCATGTATATTGTTTTGGCAAGTAAAGGTACAGATGCCAGACCCACCATAGCTGCCTCTGCTGTCACATGGGGCTGAAACAAGTGGAGAATCAAGTACATGTGCTCAGAGGAAAAAAAAGCAACCAGCATGTTGAGATAAGCTTCTATGGAAATAACACCATCTCCTTGATTCGTCTTGATACACTTTGAAAAGAAAACTGCTGTCAGGTTGTTGAGAATAAGCAGCTAGGACAAATGGCCAGTGCTTGTTTCTTTTAAACAGATGCCCTCTACCATCATTTCAAAATGAGGAAGATAATCCTGTCTGTTCAGCCTACCGTGAACAGTGGTTTAGACACGCTGCTGCACTATAATGTTAAAGTAAGTTGCTATCACCTATCTTTCTCAATTAACACCATTGCACAGATATCCCAAGGTAAGGCTACTTGGAAACACCTATTTAATGCATATATTCTTACGTGTACTTGCAACTAATCACATTTTCCACTAAGTAATATCTTCACATACACCAATCCTGTTTGGGGGAGTTCTGCTCCTAGAAACACTCAGCCAGGATGTCAACAAACTCTACACCATGGACTCTCAGCCATCCCCCAAATCAGGTGTAACACAAGTCACAGCAACTGCTGTTAGTGCAGGTGGCCTCAGAGGTGCCACCAGGTGCCCCAGCAAGATGCCTCACACAGTTGGTAAACCTGTCCCTTTCGCTCATAAGCCTTTAGGCTGCCAAAATTGAGCTGGAATAAGTGAAATCCACACTAGAAATAAGCTGTGGGCAAAGTCTCTGCATCAGTCAAAGCACTTCTGGTACAGTCATGGCCAATCAGTAATCATGAAATTGTTGCCAATTCACAGTCTACTCCAAGCTCAATGGAGCCATTAACTAGCCCACAAATAGAGCATTATTTCTGGTGATCTTCATTAGGCACATCAGAAAACAGGAAAAATGTGGTACTTCAAAACAAAATGAGGCAAAGGGGATAGCTTGAGACTGGACCAACATCTTGCTAATCTGGATGATGTATTTGAGGTTTTTTTCTAGTTTTGACAATGGATCCTACATGCTTGGAATGAGAATAGTTTTTATCTGAACACATAAGGAGAATAACTTTTCTCAAGTTTAAGGTGCTGATTTTTCTAAAGCAGAAGACAAAAATACTCTAAAAAAAAAAAAAAGTCTCTTCACATGACCCAGCACGTGAAGTTAACAGCGAAATGAGAGCATAGGGAAGAAAGTAAAGGAAATAACACACAGTTGGTTCAGCTGAAATAAAAGCCAGTTCAGTGGCTGAACTGCATTAACTCTTTCAAAGACTTGTACTTTGTAAATGCAGGGCTTCATTAGCACTTATGCACCATCCAAACACATAAATAAGGCGTCCTCCCTCTCTTCCATACTCTGGCTCGGTCCTAGATTAGGATGCTGAAGTTGTAAATTCCAGAGGAGAATGTTTTGGGTCTGTAAATAAACCCGTGGGTTTGGTGTGATAGTAACAGCAGAGCACTCTCAACAACCAAACTTGGAGGCCACCTGGAAACTTGTCACAGATGTTGTTTACTACAGATCTTTGCAGAAAAAATCAGCTCAATGGGGAGCAGGGGCTGAGGGTATGAAGATGCAGAGGAAGAGTGATGGAGGGGAAGAGGGCACTGAGGAGCAGGGGAACACTTCAGCTTGCAAAAATAACCATGTGGTTCATCTACTTATTTCAATAATACATTACTTTTATGTCCATTTCAAGGTCTCATCCCTTTATGACAGCTCCCACCAGTGAAGTCCTCTGGTACTTCAGAAACCCGGCCCTGTGTCACCCATTTAGCCAATGCTCATATCCCCTTTGGGAGCTGGCATCATCCCACTCTCTTACCCTCAATTGTTCACCAGAAAATAAAGCAAATTCTTAACCAACTCTCCTGAAGTAAAAATCTAAATGATGCTTAAGCAGCATTTCATCGTCACATGAAATAATGAGGTCAAGTCAAATCTTTCTGCATCTTTCCTCCCTTTCTGCTTGACCTCTATCTTCTACAAAAGCTGTAGCCATATCTTCATTCACTTCCTGAATTAGCCAAGCACACAACTGGGATGCGGCTGGGTGGGAAAGGGAAGCCCTCTGGGTTTTCTCACTGCCTGTACCAAACGAGTCAGAGCTGAACCACATGGGATTCTTACTAGAATTTCTAGGGATGAACTGGTTAACATCATCTTCCTCCATTTTGCATTTACTAGTTATCACTTCTTTTAGCTCTTATATTAGTGCAACAAAAAGCAGCTGTCAGGCCAAGCTCGCTCAGTCCAAGTGACCTTGTGTTCTTGTTTGTGTTTACCACATAATCAGCAGGGAATTCCATTTTCAAAATACAAGACTTCATAATCCATTAGCACTAGAGATTGGTCCAGAGCTCTGGATTTACTGGTCACGTGTACCAAGGAATAAAAATATGAGTGCACAGCTAGATTAATCTCCAGACCTGTAAAGCATCCCAACCAACCGTGCATGCAGCAGTCTCATTCAAATTCACATATGAATATTAGCATCATTCTTAAAAGCTACCGCTAATACCATCCCCACAGTACATGAAGAAAAAAAATTAAATGCTTTGCAACTCAGGAAGTACAGAGACACACAGTAAATAACTCCACTTTTCAGATTTTTCATTTGTTTCATAAATGGAACATAAGTACTGATGCTCTTATTAATATATCAACAACCCATATCTCCCCCAGCTATTTCTAAAAAGCAAGAATCACTTTCACTGCTCTTAATTTTAAATTAAAATTCTTTAGCGAGTCCAAGCAGTTTAGCTCACCATCAAGTTTAATAAATCAGAAAAAAGAATCAATGGGAAGTATTTCAAAATGTAGCCTTGGTAACGCACAAAATGCTTCCACAGAAATTACGCTCATTTGCTTTATTTGCTGCTTTAGAAATTGGAATATAACACACAGGCAGAAGGACATTAGCATCACGACATTGCAGCTCCCGAGCCTCACATTGCATGTGCTCTCCTAGAAGGCACTTTCTGCAGTATGCTTTAAAAATCTGCAGCCTGGCAAGTGAGATGATTGAAAACTAATCATATTTCACGTTGACAAAATGGAAAATGGAAGTGTTCAATAGAAAAATAATAATCTATATTTATTCTTTATGTCCATGCACAGCACTTTAAACGTAGTTTGGTCCATGTTTTCCACTGATAAAATGAGAATAAACTCAGTGGTGATATACAGCCTCTGCCATTTGAAGAATCAACATTTGTCAGCGTTACCACACAACTTTAACCATGGTCCTACACAGTTCTCCTGCATGCAACACTTAGATTGAAAATGGCTATTACTCTGCGTACCATTATGTGATATTTGTTGGCAAATACCGATTTTGAGTGGCGACATCATTATTCAATATTTATATATGCTTACCAGGATAAACAACCTCTGATTCATGTTGAGATGGAAAACTTCACAATATTTTGCTGCTCATCTCAGTATGCTATAACTAAGATGTTTACTAGTTCTTACCCCAGCCTTATCTGAAAGGCACACCATTGTCCCCCCAGCTCAGCAAAGTGCAAGCAGAAAAAACTTTACTTTAGAATAGCCTCTCCTGGCAGCTGGGGAAAACCAAACAGAGCTGCAGTGAAATCAGGATCATTCTCCACGCTTTGTACATCTTCCCAAAATTCCAAGGACAGTGTGATTTTGAGTAAAGATTCTAAACTTTTAAAGATCACACTCTCTAAACTTCTCAGTTTTTCTCCTAGTCTTTTTCCGAGTAAAAAAGAGCATTTCTTTCTCAGCTTCACTACCTCTTGCTGCTTATCTCCTACTTGAATCGAGGATGACCTTCCAAAAGTGGCAGTTGCCTGCTACAATGGCACCCAGCCATAAAATGCTGTTCAATTTCACAAGTTAAATAAGCATCAGACATAAAGTTCTGCTAAGGAAATAAAAATAAAAGCAGGGGTATTTTTATTCATAGGTTTCAAACTAATAAAGGAACATTCACCATAATGACACTGATGAAGACTATTTCTAATGCTAGTACTCAATTCATGGCTGCTTTTTAGTTTTTTTTTTTCCTTAACAGTAAGCACCATAGGCCTGCATCAAACCATCAGCTGTTCCAAAGCTGAGTTCAAGGATGAACTGGTTTCCTTTTGAACCCTACCTGAACCCTATCTACTGTCACACATGGAAGTCTGCCCAAGTGAAAACTGAGTCTCCCCTGGAGCCGTGCACACCACCATGTGCAAGCTCTCTTCAATAAAATAAAAAAAAAAATTAAAAAAAGAAAAAAAAAATTCTACTCCAAGTAATCCACCAGGTTAATGCTTTGTTACTTACAAGGCACAGCATGGCGATAAAGGTTATCTCTAATAGTCTGCTGCAGATCGTGATCCGGCGATCCTTTCTGAAACCTCTGGTTGAGATAATGTCTCAGGTCTTTGTTCAGTCTGCTTCCTGCAAAGAAAAAACAGCCATTTATTTATTTCTAAATGCACACAATTAACATTTCCAATTCAGGCAAATGTTAGACTTCCATTCAGAGTCCCCTAAATTATGGCATGCTGACTTTACGAGCGGAGGCTCATCTTCCTCTACAAATGGCTAATTACCAAAAATAACTCGCTGTAAACAAGAGGTCTCTCTTGTCTCATAATGCATCTTTCTTCCTGTGGTGTTAAACAGATCATCATTCCCTTTTATCACTTATTTGTCAGAGCAAATGGAGAAAGACAGATGATGTGAAAAAGAAGAAAAAATAATAAAGGTAGAGTATTGCTTTTGCAACTCACTGGAGGGTGAGCTGGGTAGACAGACAGAAGGCAAAGGCTGCTCCCATTAGAGGTACTAATATAGCTGAACATGGCACAAAATCAAAGAAGTGTTATACTTTGCACTGGTATCTATCCTAGCACACAGCAGGAGTCAGAAAAGAATTGATTGAAGGAATTAAGAGCACCCGAAGTCCTTAAAAACAACACAATAATATCTGGCACTTTTCACTTAAATCTCTTTATTTCCCCATTCAGTTTTGAACACTTTCAGAAGTGTGTGAGAACAAAGATAAATGAGTTGAACACAAAACAAACTGAAAAAAAACCAAAACAAAACACCAAAGAAAAAGAAGAAAAAGAAACACAGTTGTTAATGAACATTGCTAGCTGTTGAACAGCAAACCCTTTCTTGTAGGAGAACATATGAACTGAAGTAACTTTATGAAGTCTTTTCCCAGAAATTAAATATTTCCAGGTCTGGAATAACATTGACATTAATTTGACTGAAGAGCAAAAACAATGCCACGAGAACATACAGAGAACAGAGATAGAAACTCTTCTGTTCTAAAAAGAAAAGGGAAAAAAACCCCAACAAACAAATAAAACACTGGAAAAGCTTCAGAGAAACATAACCAAGATGATCAAAATCTGGAGCAGTTGCCACAGAAGGCCCAAGAGAGCGGGCTGGGGTGTTCCAGCCTGTTGTGGACATGGGATCTCCAACATGCCCAGAGGGTGGGTGGGGACTGGCTGTTCCCAGCCTCTGCCAACACAAGGACTAGGAGACACCAGCCAAAGCTAATGGGAGCTTGGTTCAAAACCATGCAATAGCAGGAGTAGCTCCCACAGGCTACGGCAGACCTCCATGCTGGAGAGCACTGTGGGTGCAAGAAGCTTATTGAGGAGCTTCAAGGGGAGACTGGAAAAGCACTTGGAAGATGGAGCCATTGGAAGCTGCAAATGAGGGTGTAGGGAATCCCTTGAGCTGAAAATGAATTGCTGGTGGCTGGGAGATCTGGGAAAAGAAGTGAGGGAATATAAAATAGCTTGCTTTTTGCCTGTCTTTTGCTAGGCATCTTATTTATGGCCACAGCTGGAGCCAGAATGCTGGGCTACATGGACCTTGGGCTAAACCACTGCAGCCGCTTCTACGGTCCTTTATAATTTGCATTATGATTTTTCAGATTGTGACTATGTAACGCAGAGGTCATCTCTCAATACTTGTTAACACTGAACATAACATCACGGTTGCAGATTCCTGGCTGGAGCCTCTCGGAATCACTGCAGAACAAATCAAGAATAATAATACTGCAGAGGAGTGCAGTTGGACAGTGGGTCTGGGAGGCAGCAGTGGTACCAGACAAATGAAAAAAAGAGCGTAGACTGTTAAATAACCACAGGCTGGAACAGCCTCACACAGTCCTCTTAGTTTAAAAACAAAACTAAACACACAAAAAACCTAGTCTGAAATACAAAGTCAAATTCTAAAAAATAAATAGGTGTTTTGTATTTAGGTTTTCCAGACAGCTTTTCTTTTTTTTAAAGATTAAATTTCTTATTGAAGAAAGGAAGGCTTAGGCAGTAGGCCCAGCTATTAAAAGAAGGAAATTTTTTAAAGACCAAGATGCTCATTACAGAAATGGCTCAAACAACAAAATTGAAATTAAAGCAGATAAAATTGGCTCATCAGACTTTCCTGAGTTATCCCAGCAACACCCCTCACTCCCAGAGCAGATTATCAACCCTTTTTCTAACAAATGGTCTCTGATTATGACACTGTAAAAATGGTATTTGGAGGGCTTGGTAGATCTGAGGGCCACAGGTTTCCAATATCGGAGCTGACCTTCCAAACTCCAGATGTTTTATTTCATACCACAATGTTTTACTCCAGAGGGAGATGGGGCACAAAAAAGAGCATTTGCTGAAATAGTAAAGCATTTCTTTATCTTTTAACTAAACAGTCCATATTTTTCTTTGCACAAGAGATAGTAAGACAAGGTGGTTTCTCATAGCAAAAAGAACAAGCGCGACAAACAGTTTGGACATAATGCAAGGGCTTATTCCAGTGAAGAAATTAATGCACTGCATATACATATAAGGTAGGCTTTCTAGTGAAATACTGCGTGATTCATGATTCAATGATTAATGTCACAATAATGTCTAGAGGTGAAAAAGCTGTGCTGAGCTAGGGCTTGTTTAACCACAGAAAATATGCAATTTACTGATGATATCTGCTTTTAGCTTCCCTCTGTGCCCATTCCATCTAGCATCTCAGTCTATTACGGCCCCCGCTGGAAAGTTTGGTTATTTGGTTTATGCAGTAGCTGGGATTTCCCAGCTGAGTCACTGATGCACTAGCCAAGATGGCAGTTGCAAAAATAGGGGCTACAGCAATACTTACACTCACATGATTGTCCCCTCAGGGACCTCACAGTGATGCTTATTTCTATTACATTTATTTTAAATGGGGAGGGAAAAAGAAGAAAAGAGAGAAAAAAACCATCAACCAAAGCGATTCCTAAGCCACATCTTTGTTGCTAAATTCCAGAAAATTCTTGATGGAAATAAAGGCTTCTTGCAGCCCTGACAATCTCGGCTCAGCAGTCACTGAGACCACAGCTGTGGGCAAGAACAGGCTCACGGAACCCACTCCAGAGCATGGAAGAAGAAAATAAGATAACACAGAAACTAACACCATGTAGAAAGCTGCCAAAGGGATCCACTTGGAAAATGATGGATTCTTTACCATTTGAAATGTTTCAATCCACTCTGATTATCTTTTCCAAAAAATCTCAGACTTAAGAGGGCGTGTGCTTGGTATTGGCATTATTTAGTAGATTCTGGTGCTCAACACAAGTTTACAAATGCTGATAAATTCTTTTTGAGCCCAAATTGTATGCACCCGCAATTCCTGAGAATCTGAAAGATATGCCAGTGACATTTCAGCAACTTCCTGTGTGCAAACTGTAGCAGTAAACTTCATTCTTATCCTCGGGGCAGCCCTATGCTCCCTCTGAAAGTCTCCCTCCCAGTCTCAACCTCTGATGGCTTCTGTCCACACACCAGCCACGACCAGGTGGGTTGAAGGACAAGTGCCCAAAACCACCTGCTTTTATGCAGAAGTCCTTCCTTTGTAAAGTCTAATTCCATGCATAAGTTGTGCTCAAGAAAATACCTGGCTCCAGTTTCCTTAGAGATGAGCTGCGTTAACAAGAACTACTCTACTACCCTTCAAAACATTCTCAAGGAGATTGGCTCTAACGTTTACTTTTTGGAAATTCTTTCTTTTCTTCTCTGCTAAAAGCATGTAAAGAGGTCCTACAGTGATAACAAGGGAAAAACAAAAGATGCAAGCCAGAAACAGCATTTTCCAAACAGAAGGATACAGGTCTTATGAGCCAGTGCTCAGCTCTTAAGAATAGGTTGGAAATGCATTTATCTGCACACAAAACTCACCTTGTTTTTTCTGTAATCAAAATTAGGTTGATCTATCTATCTAACTTTAGAAAATCAGATATAAAAAAATGCAAAGAGAAATTCTTGCCTACTAACCTAACCAAAATTCATATTTTTTAAGCTTTAGAAGTATAGCATGTTCAAAGATCGGGTTTTGCTGTTGCAACAATTTCCTTCCTTTTTTTTTTCCCGGCTGAATGAAACCAGTGTCTTTCTTTATATGAAGATACAGGCAGAGAACCAACTTTCCGCTGCTTTGCTCCCCATAGTACTACTCCAAATCTGAGATGTTTCCATTTTATTATCTGAATCCTTCTTCACCTTTGAATGAAACAAATGGCAACTTGCTAATGGCTGGCTTTCTGAATGATTCTTAATTGTTATACTGCATTTTTGAATGTGTCAGTCGTCCTCCCAAACCATTACATCTTAACAATCCCCAAAGGAAAACAAAACATCCCTCATAGAAAAAAAAATATTACTGACATACTGTTTTCTGAGAAAAAGTAAACTGTGCTTGTCAATTTTGTGGAGATAAATATGTAACCTAGATGTTTTCGTGATTAACGAAAAATATCGACTGTTTCTAAATATACTTCTTTCAAACCCTCAAATTCTCTGTCACACATTTGTCCTCCAAGAGTTACCTAACATTTGAGTCACTAGAGAAATGATGCTTTGAATTGTGCTCTGATGCTTATTGCTACGATTTCCAGTTTCTGCAGGGGAGGAAGCTGCATACCAGCTCCTGTAATACTGCTGTTGCTGCATAAGAACATCCATCTCTTAAAAAAGCACTACCACCAGCAAGCAGCAGTGCAGACCTGGGGGGCTGAAAGCTTCTTGCCTTATTGACATACAGGCCTCCAATAAGGGAAGCAGACTTACATAAATGACCAAGTAAAATCTGATATTTTTTTCAAGGAAATCTGAGCATGAACATCCCAGGGCTGGCTGACAGCACCTTCCTGCCAGCTGGTACATAGTCTATGCCAAAACTGTGCAATATGTATATTCTGAAGATATATTTTGAACTCGTGTTTTATGCATTTGGAAACTGACATTTTATAGTTTATGTTTATATTAATTACTGCAGCTGTTTTATCCCATTTATGTTTTGAGATGGTTATAGATAATCCTGATAAACAGCTATACTCTGACAGAGCCTGTAGACGCTTGTGTGAAGATGGGTCAGGGTCAGGCCCAGGACACAGTGGTCACTGACCTATATTACACTCCTATAAAAAGGTTTACACTCATATGTATTTTTGCTTTACTCTTCTTTGGGAAGGCTACCAATTGCTACATTCACAGTCACTGATAGCATCTGAACTGGAAAAATCCATTTTCCATCCCTGAATTGCAGCAAAATCCCCCTTCTCTTGTTGGGATCTCCATTTAAAGGCATCTTTAGCAGAGGGATTCTCTGTGGGCAGACAAAGACCATTTCAAAACAACAGGGCCATGAAGCAATAAGAGGTTAAAGGCCTCGCTAAAGGGATAAAAGTGCAATAGAGTCATCTGGATTAAGACTCTCGCTCGCCGCCCTGATGTCTACATCAAGAGGGAAGGATTCAATTTTTTAAAGACGCAAAGATTGTACATGTTGGATTTGCAATATAAACCCCTGATTATAACATACTGTCTTTCATCTGAAGATCTCTATCTGAAGGTATTTAACAAACATTAATAAGTTATCATGGTTGGCAGGGTTTTATTTCTGTGCTACAAAACACAGAACTGCAGATAAGGGGAAAAAAAAACCCAAGCAAACAAAACAAAACAAAAACCCCTCACTCGTTTAGAGGCACAAGCACAAACCTGCAGCTCACATTTTGTGAAGCAGTGAATGGACTTGTAACCTCAGCTAACTGCCTTTACAGGCTGGGGGGACTTCAGCTGCCCTCCTTTCTCCAAGGCTGCTGTTCTACCCAGCTGACAGGACTCAACACAAACTCATTTATAATTAGAGTCAAAATAGCTGCCCTTAATTGTAAAGTGTCTTAAACCCATCATCTCCCTTACAAAAATGGCATAGCTTTTTTAAATAAATGTTAGAATATTAATAACGTAACTAAATACAACTTCTACATCTGTTGTTGAATTCTTACTAAAATGAAGGGTGCAGGGCTCCTGGAAAGCAGAAGCCACTTTTTGGCACTTTTCTGTACAGCACTTGGCACAATAGTAGTGCCAGGCCATCACCACTGTGTCTTACTAAGTGCTTTCAATGGATTTTCCTCAAGTCCTTGCATAAAGGTGGCCTTAATACTCACACATATATTTTATTAATGTCTGGAGTGATTAATATACTATTTCTGGATCAATTATTATGATAATTTTCATGGCAAGGTCCAGTAGGCTGCAGCCCATCTTAGAAGACAAAATGAAGGCTGAGTGGATTTTTATCATTTAACAAGACTGCACTGGTAACCACATCATCATCAAATATTCCTAATCCCAGCAGTTGTTACACAAATGATAATAGTTTGTGCTATATCATTTCATTCTGTCCCATCCTTGTCTTCCAGCTGCTGTCCAAAAGTGATTATAAATAATGGGGCTATAAAAGCCATTCAATAATTAGAAGATTCATTGGCCATATGCCAGCAGTGACAAAAGAGAGTGATTTATGTAAGATGAGTTTGTCACATCTGCCAGATCGCAGTTTCATTACGCCTGTGGCTTTAAGGTCACGGTTTAACACTGTTCCAACAGCCATTTGTCAAGGGGGTGCTGGGAAGAAGAGATGAAATACATCATGGTTTTGTTTGCTTTCTTGTTTTAACTACTAAGTAAATAAGTAAATAAAGTCCAGTACCTATGTTTGTTATTTCATGTCTCCTGTGAGGTCAAAGACACAAGGATATAGAGTAAGACACAAAGCATTCATCATGGTTGGCCAGAGTTCAAATAAGATCACAAAGAAAAGACATCCAATTTAAAAGCCTTAAGTATTCATGTGGCTTCTTAAATTCAATATAATCTAAGCAAGTTCTATCTTCCAGCCACCCATGAAATGAAGGCACCTTGTAAACCCACAACATGTTGGTAAATTAATTGCTACTACATTTTCCTAACACAAGTAAACTTTAAACCCCTTTATGGCTCAGTATGCTAAAAAGATATTTAAACGTTGCCATGGGAGTTCAGCTTAACAATTAACATGGCTCAGCAGACACCTGATTTGATTCCGGTTCCATTTTCTTCTCTTTTTTCCTGTATTAAAAACAAACCAACAAAAAACTCCAATGAACTTTTATTGCTACGTACAAACCAGTCCCATAAACTCCAGATGTTTGGATGTCCACATAAATGCTTCAGTAGCCTCATATATCATTGTCAACAATTGTTTCCATACCAATTTGGAGTGTCTCTGTTGACAAAAACTACTGGTCTGAGGGTAGAAACTGCATCTTTTTTGGAAATGCTACATCCAGTCCATACCAGTGTATTACTTAAATTCATACCATCGTGCTATAGCCTGGCTCCAGGTAGATGAAGTGCTCAGGTAAGAGCCTAGACATTTCTGTTATTCTAACAAATCCATACCACCACCAAAGCAAAATGACTGCCCATCCTTTACCTACCTTCCTGAAGTAAAACATAAAACACTTTCCAATTTTTATGCTTTAAAACCCTCTCAGAACAACAAAGCCACATCCACTGCAAAATTCTTCCAGTGGAAGGAAATTATGATAAGCTGGAGGGTTATGCTATAAAGAATTGCACAAAGTTACAGGATGAACTACCTACACAGCAATAAAACTCAACTTTGATGGAGCATGGTTAGGACTTGAGCAGCAGCCGTGCTGCTGAATCAGCAGAGAGCACTTCAGTGCAGCTAGTAATTCCTGTCTAGAGAATGAATAACACTTGTTACTTTATTGCTAACAGAACTTCTTAAAATATTATTTTAGGTGTAAGCTGTGAATCTGAAGGAGACGTATTCACCCAAAACTTTCAGGTCGTGTTCAGAATCAGGAGCAGGCAAGAGTTTTCTTGGCACAGTACCTTTTGGTATCGTTCTCAATCTGCATGGGTGAATGAACCAGCACTGAAGTGGTAATTCAGCATTTGCTGCTACAGAAATGCACTTAACAGATCATAAATCCACGGTGAAACTATTCTGCAAGCACCTAACCTAATCTACTGTATTCGCAGGGTGCTCCACCTTCTTTTCTGTGCATTAATAGCGATTCATATTTCTAGTATAAATTTAAACTAATAGCTTTTCAGCTGAGAAGTGCCAAAAAAACCCACAGAGCTGAAGCTTGGAGGTTGAAAAGCAAAAATATTATCATTTATACACCAAGCCTGAAAATTTTGAACGCTTGTGACAAATACACTTCTGTTGCTCCCAGCTGAATTCAGATGAGCAACGCCAGCAAATGCAGCAAAATGACCAGCTTTTCTCCCCCTTTGGCTTTTTAAAGCTTCTGGTGCCCTCAAGTTGCAGCCTTGAATTTCTTGAAGTTCCTGGAGAAGAAATCTTCCTTCACCCTCTGGTATCTTCACAGCCCGGGACAACCCTGACCTGGGAAAGAGGGAGGCCACACAGTCACAACTGCACTCCAGGAAGGGAAGCGTGGGCTGTCACGGTCAGTGCCTGGCAGGAAAGCTATTGATTACTATTGATTTGATCTCTAAGGTCCTTTCTAACCTGAACCATTCTATGATTCTATTATCATGTTCGACAGCAGGATGTCCTATAGGTGTGGTTAACACTGACCATGCTCTCAACAAACAAGAGAAATATGGAGAAAGTAAGAGTCTCACAGCATCATTGCAAGCAAATACATCCTGAAGCTTTAAGCCACTACAACATTAAAACACTTACCAATTCAAGCGCTCCTTTTGCGAGGATTCAAAGGAGAGCCTGGATAGACATAGTTCAGTCATCCAAGAGATAGTGCATAAATAATGGTAGAAATACAATCTTTCTACCTCAAGAAGAAACTATTTTATTATTTTCTTCTCAAAAATACCAGGGTTTGAGTTTTACTTTTTTAAGAGTGCTGTTTAACTACATCTACAGTCCTTAATCCCTTCTGTGTCTGAGCAGGTCAGGTTGTCTACAGTGTTGGTGGGTGACACAAACTGCTGGGGGCTGCTAAAGCTGTGTCCACATGATGGAATAACCTGATTCTGTTGATCTTTGCCGCAGCTTTGCTGCAGACTGCAGCACATTTCCATGCAGAGGGGTCCTACCTTATGAAGTTCAACACCAGGTTTTGCACCTGGGAAAACATAACTCAGGAGTGCAGCTGGGGAGCAGCTCTGTGGAAAAGGACCTGGGGGTCCTGGTGGACAACAAGTTCCATGAGTGAACAGTGTGTTGCTACGGCAAAGAAAGGCAATGGGATGCTGGGTGGTACCAACAAGGGCATCACCAGCAGAGATGAAGTCATTATCCCACTCTACTCAGCACTTGTCAGGCCACACCTGGAATCCTGTGTTCAGTTTTGGCCCCCACAATACAAAAAAGAGCCACAAAGATGACCAAAAGACCAGGAAGCCTGCCATATGAGGAAAGCCTGAGAGAACTGGGTTTGTTCAGCCTTGAGAAAAGAGGCTTAGGAGAGACGTATCCACCAAGTTTCAGTAAAGGGTGGCTACAAAGAAGATGGAGACTCCCTTTTTACAAGGAGTCACATGGAAAAGACAAGGGGTAACGGTAAGATTCCAATGGAACACAAGAAGAAAATTTTCCACAATGAGAACAATCAGCCATTGGAATAATCTCCCCAGGGAAGTGGTGGATTCCCCAGCATCGGACACTTCCAAGTTTTGGCTGGACATGGTACGGGGCCATCTTATCTAGACTGCTTTTGTCAAGAAAGGTTGGGCCAGATGATCCTTGATGTCCTTCCAACCTGGTATTCTATGAGTCTTCTTTTCTTTCCTTATGCTATTTTCAAGAAACGCTGCAAGCTCTTGCCTCAGCTTTTTGTTTTCCTTTTTAACTTTGAAGAATCTACAATCACAAGACAAGGAGGGAGCGCAGACTCTCAGGTGGTCTTTAGGAATGACAGCAGAGAGCAAGGTGAGCCAAGGTGAGAGAAGCGGCCTGCTGGGATTAGAAATGCAGGCCTTAAATGAAATGAAAAATCTCCAAGATAAACCATAATACTAATTAATGGCCACCCACGCTCTAAGGTTTTCACAGGAAAGCTCGGGGAGACAAATATGCAAAGAACAAAGTAATGCAACATTCTCTAGAGTTGGTTTTAATGAAATCTGTATTAGCATCACACAAAATACTTTAGGCGGTTCTGTGGCCAGATGAGTGTTGAACTAGAGGTTTACAAGTTAACTGGCTGACAATCAAGCTGTAACATTAAAGTCGTGTCCATAAATGCTTCCTCTTGGTGGTGACCTTAAACCAAGCACCCAGAGCAAAGCCTCAGCTCTGCAAAACTTTACAGAAAGCCAGACCCAGAGGTGAACTTAGGGAAGCAGAGACATTCCTCCAAGGAAGGCATTTTGTCTCGCATACAAAGACGCTGCTGTGTAGGGGCTTTTTGCACTTTGTGTTCCAGCAAGGAAGAGCTATGAGGAGTACGAAGCGGTCATTAGTGGCAAGAATCGTTGATGTTGCCACGTAGGCTTTTTAAAAAAAAAAGTAAGAAAGTAAAGAAAAAAACCTCCTACACACGCGAAGTGAATGTAGAATGAAATCATTGTAAGAGAGCGGCATGGGATGCAGCTTCTTTCCATGAGCGGCTCTGAAAGATTCAGGCTGAGTGGCTAATGCCCCGTCACCACTAAGCCTTTCCATCAATGAACACAGACTGGGCTACGTGATCAACCCAATCTTCCGGTAATACTTCACCAGGAAAGTACAGCCTCCATGGGAGCCACAGAACAGCATTTGTCACTGACACCTACTCCGTAAAAATGTGTTGCATGAAGCAACCTGGATAAGGGAGCGTTGTTTCTTTCCCTTTGCTCAGACTCAAAGCTGCCAGTGAGTATTTTTCTGGGATGCAGGGAGGGCTTACAGGAGGCAGCAGAAGCAGAGCACGGGGTGAAGAAGGAAGTCTAGATAGAATAGTAAGAACAGGAAAATCAACATGAAAAGCACTTGCAGTTTTTCACTCAAAGGCAACGAACCGTTTCTGGAAATTACATGCACATCTCTGTATGTCTCCTGAAAGGAGTTACCATATGTTCTAAAAGTAGGATATAATATTTGAGCTATAAAAGCCAAATCAGCTTGAGAAACAGACGGCATTACAATGCTTTAGCAGAACAAGCCTCACATAACAATATGCCAACAAACTCATTTTCTAGAACGGCAGTGGGAAAATATTTGCAAAATTTGAAACACAGTCCCTAAATACAGCATTGGATTCTTCCAGAAAAATGGGGGAAAAGTGACATACGTTCCTGTATTAGGGAATTTTGAGTAGCTACTCATATTCTTTGGGGGTTTTTTGCTTGCTCTTTTCTTTAACTTAAGCATGGGTAGTGGGTTTTGCTGCCTTTTTTTAAAACATGACCTCAAACTCCTTCAGCAGTCAAGCTAAATCCTTTTCATCCTTGTTCTTCCTTGACTGCTGGAGGGACAGACTCCCATTGCCCAGCCAGGTCACCTCTGAATACTAATCACAGCTTTATAGTGTTTTGCTCTGCCCTCACTGGCTCCAGGGCATATGTCAATATTAACGGCCTGATTTCCAGAGGTACTGAATACATAAAATCTAATGTTGAGAACCTGTGATGGTCAGGCTATAAATCCACACGTTATCAGAACACCAGAATTTTGATGCTGCTTTTTTATTATTTTTTTTCCTCACAAGTATCTCTATCAGACAGAAAACGTTGGCCTTTTTGGAAGAAACCAGCTACAAATCATAATGTGTCCATTTGAATCTCTGTTCAAAGCACGTGCTGATCGACAGCCCATTCTCTGGCACGACTGGATGAGGCACACTCAGGTGCACTAGTGTCTCAAAGAAAAATAAATCTTTTTTTCTTTCTCTCCAAATACATTCATTTACACAGAAACACGACCTGACACGAAACAAAACCAGAAACAAGAATTACAGTGGTCTTGCAGTAGCAACAGTATTTTCAAAGAGCATACAACTAAGCTTACCCTGAGATAGAGCTGCTTTTTTTGTTAGGGTTTGGGGTTTTTTTGGGGGGGGTAGGAAGTGGGGGCAGTGTTGGTTGTTTTTTTTTTTTTTAAATATATAATTACACATTTGTGGACACATAGAAGAGACACCAAACCACTAACATACAGTACATAAAGAAAGCACACAGGCAACAACTCTTTGTGACTTAGAAAGTCAGGCTCTCAAAGCTGAAAATAATTATGAGCTAAATCTGTCGGGGAAAAAACATTTAAACAGAAAAACGTGTATAACAGTTGGGAGCTGTTGAAGCACACTTTACAAGAGGCATAAGAAGCCACAAAAATTGAGTAAGAAGGTCACCCTGGTAAAAAAATCCAACCTGGTTTACAGGGAAAGTGACTGCAGCTTTTTTTAATTTCATATTGTAGACAATGGGAAAACAAGATCTAAGAAACTGGACTAGCTCTGGTTAATTAGACTAAATGCAAGTATTTTTGGTTTATTTTTAGTCTACCATTGGAACAGTTTTCTGATGGTTGGAGGATATTCTTCATGCCTGGAAAATGTTACATCAAGACTGAATGTTTTTCTCAAAAAAAAAAAAATGTTCAAGTTTAAAGTGGAATTGAGTCAAACTAGTTCTATAATGTTCTGAGCTATTACTTGGAAATCTAATTTAGAAAGACAGTGCTGAACAGGCAGGTAAATAATGTGGAAGAATGGGAGATCCGACAGCAATTCAGAAAGAGTTCAAAGCAAAATGATGCAATGAGCTAAATCTTTTCAATTGCTCAGTTGACCAAGAACCAATGCAAGTTCAAAAATCGCACTGGTAAAAGGAAAGCATTAACGTGCTGATTCTGTAGTAAAAGCAATTCAATACACAGCATTATGGGTCTCTCTTTTGTGCAGAAAATGGAAGTGAAATTCTAAAATAAGATTTTAAAGCATTGACAGAATAAATGAGTTGGCTGGAGCAACCAAAAAGCACAGCTGGACAGTTTGCTATGAGTTTTAGTAAAGTATTACCATATCTTATTGGCAAAACTCAAATTGTCAGCTAAAATGAACAAGGGCAAAGTTGCTGTCAGTGGTTCCACATACAGACACGTAAAACAAAAAAGCTCTGATTCTCAGGATTGTCTCTTCCAGGTAGAGCAACTACTTGAATATGTACTCGAATATGTAGTATTCAAGTTCAAATGAACTTGGATAGCTTCGGTCTCCAACATAATTTTAATACCTCATCTAAAGTAAGTTTGGCAATAGGGAAAAAAAAGTACATAAAAAAAGCTTACTAGGCTCTGGAACAAACATCTTTTCTGCCTTGGTCACAAGGTCTTATTTTCTTAACGTGTTTAGGAGTGCCTGTATCATGTTTCTGTCACCCTAACTTTTCCCCCCAAGAAACAAATATGAATATTACAGACGGTAAACCCCACATTTTCTCAGACAGGAAATAAATGTTTATATGTGGCATATAGCAAAATATATTTTTCCAAAGACAATAGCTACAAGATTTAGATTTATTAGTGCAGGGCAGGAATTTTTAATGGAAAACACATTTTTGGGGATAAGAATTTTAATTATAAAGAAACAGCACACAAATGGCTCCTTTAGATTTAAAGCAGAGCAGTTCTGCAACAGAATCAGAAGGACATAACCTCTTTTGGCGAAAAATAGAATATTGGAATAAAGAGAGAAAAGCTCAACTTGAGTGTATGGTGGGTTAGACATTTTCCATGGAATGCTTTTGATCACAAAATGGCATTTGTCAAAATGAAGACATTCTGCAGGAATGTGACATTTCTGCAGAAATCAGACATAGCTCTGATGGCGCCTTTTCAGATGATGCCTCAGCTTGCCAGACTTCCCTGATCCTAGCCACAGGTTCCTAGGTTTCCATGCTCAGTCTAGTCAAGCCCTTCTGCCCACATGCCTCATATCTCTCCCCTCTTATAATCCCTAGAAAATTCATACTGCAGGAATAAAAACTAGCACACTAATCTGAAAGTGGCGGCTTTTGAAAGGCTACTGATACCCAGGTTAGATCTTCACATCTGCAAAGAAAAAGGGAGCCAAAGAACCAGTTCAGTTCTGAAAACACCAAAAATTGGCACCTCCGGAATAAAGTTTCACAGATTCTGGTTTGGTAGAAGAGGAAATATAGGCTTTTTTGGGAAGTGAGGCCTCCCTGGTGTGAGCACATCTACTTAGCTGCAGACATCTCACACTAAAAACAATTAACTGGAAAATACAAGACCAGAAGTAGTCAAAAGAATAGTTTCCCAGAATTCAAAATAGAAAGAAACACTGGTTTCATTCCCTTTACATTACTGTTTCCAGTGGCAGTCTTGGTAGCTTTTTTGTATATCCACAATGAATGGCTTTTGTGAAAGATTAACAGGAAAACCAGAAATGAAATGTTTAATCAGGCTTTGCTACCTGCTGGCTTTGGCTTCATGGGATTCTTCCCATTTTGCAGGCTGCAAGGAGACCTGAACATGTTTTATTCCCATTTTTGCCTGGTGTGGGCTCTCCAGACTCACATGTTCTAACCAATTTGCAATCCTGCCAGGAAATCTGCATGCTCAAGCTTTAGCTTTACTATCATTGCCATTAAAACCACTAGCCACTTTATTTTTTAAATTATTTTGATAAGTGTTCTGATGACCCAACTGCAGACAACAAGAGATATAATATAAAGCAATAAAATTCAGCATGAAGTGTCTAATTACTAATTTTTCCTCCTTAATTTTTTATTCTTACTATTTTTATTATCTTGGAGAGCTCTCCTTGTACTTTCTCAGACGGTTTGCTAACAAACATTTTTCAGGCCCACTTAATCAAATGCATTTGGATGGAGGTCTCTCACAATGATTCTGAAATGTAAAGCTCTAATCAGCTTAGCCTCAAATTCATTTTACGCTTCTCTTGCTTTTGGGAGTGCACAGTCAAAACTCTCAAAGTCCTGCAAAGCTGAAAGACTTTTTAAGCAACACAGGTACACTGGAGCCCCTTGTACTTCACCCACTACTGGGGGGTGGAAATATTTTGGAGAGATCTAAAATGCTCTAGGAAGAGATGCAAGGAAGCACAGCACTGGCCTCGAATTTCTGCTGAGTGAGTATCGCTGTGGTTCCTACTCTTATGTTACTTCAGGACTTTTGAAAGCTCTACCTCCACTTATTAAGTCATTTAGTCAGTTTTTCTGCTGACTTAAAAGGACTTCGGGTCAGGACCTCCCAGCTTGGCAAGAAAAGGTGTCAGACAGACAGCATGCAAAAGGAATAGCTATTTATCAAAGGAGCAATCCAGAATAATGCACTGTCCCTACTTGAACACAGTCCCACTTTCAGAGTTTGAATCAGGTTAGATGAACAAAGGAGGAACTTTGGAAGACCGGGTTTTTTTGGAATAAAATCAATTCTGAGGATAATGCACAACAGGCATCCAGGAACCACAGATGAACAGTTCACCCAGGGAGCCCAGAATCCCCAGTCTCCTCCAGACAGGAGCTGCACTACTGCCCGCAGCTCTGTGCCCATCATATTCCCTGGCTGACAAGCCCCATGGTGAGGCCCTCGGTTTCCTAGAAATAAACCTCTGCTTCTGTGCGAGTCCAGCCAGGCTGGCCTGGTAAACCTACTGTCCTGACAGGTTGTGTTTTTGCACACTTCTATCCTAGGAGTTTTAAAATCATACACCTAAATATTAATTCATTGGTCGAATTTTACATTTCTTTGGATTCGGTCTTTCCTTTAAGACACTGTCTGTTAAGTTAGGCTTTTAAAAGAAGCTCTGGAGACTGGCCCTTTCATGATACGGTGCTCCTCTGTTGCTGCCTTTCCACCTCGGCCCAGACCTAGAAGTTTCATTCAAAGTACATCTCAAGTTGCTGTATAAACACCACATACACACAAGCCTTACGCCGCCAGCACATAAATGGCAGCTGCGTCTACACAGGCTGACAATTGATTTACTCATAATTTGCAACCCCTTCCAAAGGAACTAGACTTCCTAGCAATCAATGAGAAAATAACCTTGTTAGCAAATAAGCCAAGGTTCCTTTAAATTAATCAGTTCTTTTTCATCCAAACAGTACAGATAATGAAAGAGAAGATGACATTTTACATGACCTATAAAGAGTAGTTTCTATTTTAGGCTCTCCTTCGTAAGGGTGCCAGGATGATTATGTTTTGTTTACTGGACAGAATAATCTCTTATTTGTTAAGGCTTGAACAAAATTTTATCTTCTATTGTCTTAATTATCATCTGGAGGGTTGAAACATGAGACGATGGCACAGAACAAAATGAATATTAATGTGTTCTATCTGCAATTTAAAGAGAAAGGACTTGGAGCTTTCTTTTGCTCATGTGCTTAACACGCCACATCAGACTAGTGAATTATATCCCATTTAGCTGCTATTGTTTCTCCCAGTAGCGTGAAGACATCAGACATCAACCTTTCGCAGACTCCCTGCATTTCCAGTATTCAAAATACGTAACCTTTTCCTCTAATTTCTTTTTACATCATTTGCTAAAAAGTTTTAAAATGCCTTCTGCTTAGAGTGGCGTGCAAGGCTACACCACTGTTTGTAAAGCTCTTTCCAAGGTGCCTTTATCACCGGCAGCATGTTCTCACGCCAGTGCGAAGGTGCAGGCAGCAGGAGCCTGCCTGCCTTTTCTCTCATTTAACTTCTCTGCATCTAGTGCATCTAAGAGCTAGAGAATTCAGCGGCTAGAAGAAAAAGGTGCACGTAACCTGGGAGGAGGTGGGGAAAACCAGAAAGTCTCAGATGGTGAATAGCGCACAGCGACATTAGTGGGTTTCCTACCCTCCTAGGGAAAAATCGAAAGGAGCTGGTCTGCTTAGTGCAAGGCCTGACCAGTTCCGAGTGATTTCACAAGTATCAATGGAGACTGAGTAAGACAGCACTTACACGTAACGCTACATGCTTTAATTCTTCTGCACTTTCATCCTGCTGTATCAATGCTGGCTTTTCCAGGTCCGAAAAAGGGAAGAACCAAAAGGTTTATTCTCCCTTTTTGTGAAGAAAAGTAACTGGGTTGGGTTTTGTTTCATGTGCTTTTTCAGCTCATACACAGTGTTAGTAATTTAAAATAATTAACAAAAAACAATTAGTAGAAGGTTGGGTTCTAATTTTGAACCAATATAACAGTCAAGCTATACTAACACACCCACACAAAAATATCTGTATTTCAGGAGAGAAATGTAAGTTGCCTGAAAACATAGAAACAAAGAGCTTTTTAATTTAGTTTTAAAGCAAAAGGAAAAATAGCTGCATTAAGGCCTGCGTGCCTCTATGACATCCTGCACCCATTGAGAAAGTGAAGCACAAGTCTCAGGTTTGACTTGGTTCTCGTGGACTCCAGGAGTAAGTGCAAACACAGCAATGACAATATATAAAAGATCCTTTTCCCCTTATGGTGGTCCAGGCTATGACTGTTTTAAGGCCAAGCTTGCACACATCTAAACAACAACTACATCATACATTTTTTCTTCTTGGGGTTCTGTTTGTTTGATTTCACTACTCTGCAAAATCCCCAACATGCCTACTTCAGCTTTAGCAGCTCCAAATTCAACCACGTGAATTAACTTTGCAATGGTTTGTCCCAGAACCAGCCACATCCATGACACCAGCAGTGCACTCAGGGGAAACAGAGCCCTGAGCCTTTCCTTCCATGGCCAGGAGCTCCTCTGGAAAACTCCACATTGTACTTCTGCCCTCCTCACACAAGCTTAAAACTCCAGGTCACCATTACCTGTGCAAGAGCTCATATACAAAAGCCCTCCTACTATATTTCCAAATTGTTTAGACACACAACAGCATATGCAGAAACACAAGTATCTTCTGCTTATTGGACAACATAGGACATTCATACCTGAGCACCCACAAATAACGATCAATACCTGTAATACATGCAATGCCACTTGCTATAATCAAAGAATAATGTCACTCAAAACATCTATGTAAAATTAAAAAAAAAAAAAAAGAAAAAACAGAAAAGAATGGAATTAACAGCAAAACTGATGGGTTGCACCCACAAGTGCTGAGGGAACTGGCAGATGTTATCGCTGAGCCACTCTCCATCATTTATGAGAGGTCTTGGAGAACAGGAGAAGTGCCTGAGGA
>JAOXNO010000003.1:8869147-8885423 GCA_028565335.1 Limnodromus scolopaceus
AGCTGGAACATAGGAAGTTCCACTCAAATATGAGGAAAAACTTCTTTACAGTGAGGGTGACAGAGCACTGGAACAGGATGCCAAGAGAGGTCGTGGAGTCCCCTTCTCTGGAGACCTTCAAGACCCGCCTGGATGCAGTCCTGAGTAATGTGCTCTGGGCAATCCTGCTTTAGCAGAGGAGTTGGACTAGATGATCTCTAGAGATCCCTTCCAACTCTGTCTAACCTGTGAATCCATGAAAACAAAATACATTTGAGAATGTAATTTAAGCTGACTGAGATAAACAGAGAGCAAAACATATCTGATAAATGATCAAATCATATCATCTAGCAGATTAGTGTCTACTGAACAGAAGGGCTGAAGAACACAAACACTCCAGTGTGATAGCCATAAATCAGAGTTTAATGAAATGATAAGCTATTTATGCAAAGCATTCATGCCTATGACAATTCATTTGCACAAAGTGAAAATAGAGTAGAAATTTGTCAAAATGCAAATACAAGAGTGACCTATTGACACACAGTCAAAATGCGAAGGGGAGAATCAAGTTCAGGACACAAAGGCTACAATTACTGCAGTGTTCTTATAACAACATTTCTCTCTTTACATTGTGATTTTCCATCAAAAGGCAGATCTAAGGAACTCATTAACACGAAGAAAAACGAATCAGACATTATTGAAAAGGAAGAAAGAAATATGCATCTTATAATTTGAATTAAGATTTCCTACCGGAGAATGCCTTTATCTTTCCAGGCAAAGTAGCAAAGTGATTTTGCAGGAGAATTTAATTGAGAAATATGGCACACAAAAGGGCTGCTTATATGCATACGTCAATGGGAGATAAAGAGCAGAAAATAAGTCCTCTGGACAAAAATTAGTATTGCACATCAAACAATGTTGCCAAGTGTCATTGCTTATCTATGAATTATCGTCTTTAAATCTGTTTCTAGGGAAAGTCACATTGCTTCCCCAATAAAAAAGCAGTTACTTTAAGTTACTGCAGTTATGATACACTAAACGTAAATATATCCATGCCAAAGCAAAAGGAAGTACTCTTATTTCGTTTTGAAAGTCACTTATCTGGTTAAGACATTGGTACTTTGGCCACCAGGTTTAATTTTGAAAGGATTTGAGCAGCTTTACTGTCCAGCAGCCATGAATAATTCTGTGCTTGAATACTTTTTATAGAAGTACATGAAGCAGAGCACCACTGCAACACACAAAGCACAGGCCATTATTCCCACTAGCTTAATTACATGGGCAAATTAATGCAAGCTAAACAAACTATACCCATCTCAACCCATCTATAACTGACTTTTTTTGCTATGTATATATATATACACACATATAATTTTTTTCTGAAACATTTCAGTTTCCATAAGCAACACAACAAATTGTTTTGGTCTTCTTATGAACAGAAGACAAACAGATTAGGCATTCATTCTGTAGCCAAGAGCATGCATGTAATAGAAGCTTTTGAACACTTCCACATCCTTTCAACAACCTGTTTCAATAAGAATTCCCATTTTACTTCAGTCTGAATGCTGAAAGAAAAGCCTGTTCAACCCTGCAAGCAACATAGTTCATGCAACAGAAAGAATTGCTGATATCAGGAAAAGGTTGATTTGACTTGGACGATAACAAAAAACTAACCTGGGACTGTTAAATGCACACATGCAAACATACACAAAACTTTAACTCGTTTACTTAGGATGATGGTTTTTTCCCCTCATTAAAGAGCCTGAAGTGGGTGAGAGGACTACAGGTGTTCAAGGGGAGGCCAGAAAAAGATACCCGACAAGTTTCAGTTCAGTTATTCTATCAGCTATTCCAGGAACTTACTAATGTCAAAGGAGTTATGCCTGCATAAGCTGGAGGAGAATCAGAGCAACAGTATCAGCTGCCTGCATTAAAGACAGCAGCCTGCTGTGGTTGTCAGTGCAAGGAAACCATGCGTCTCTGGATGGTGTCTTCTACAATTTTTTTTCCTCATAATTCCTCACAATGTATCTTCTCCTCTTTTGCATTTTACATCTTAAAACTATAAAGCTTGCCAACGCCACCTTGGTTTTTCCTTCCTAGTAAATCATTATAAATGGCTGAAATAGTTTTGTGCAAATGAACTGACCACCATCCCTTCGGCTCCCATTAAATGCCATTCTGAATATTATGTGCCCTGAAAATGAAAATTGTACCCAATGCTTTCCCCTTTCAAATTCTTCACCTAATGAAAGCAGCAGGCTTAACATTAAAGCAAATTCCTAATTTTACAATGGATTCTCAATTAAATATCACAGGAACCATTTTTGCAGTTACACTTCAAATATGGTACGTGTCACAGTGTTGTGGGGGAACTGAAAAGAGAAAAGATGAAAACAGCATGGCTTGTCATCACTTCCATAATTTCATTGAGAAAATATTTCTGAAATAGAAAACTGAATGGATGGGGTTTTAGGAAGACGAGGGGTTTTTTATTCAATATCTACAGTTTAGAAAGAGCAGAGTGGCGAGAAACACTAATGGATTAACTCCTTAACTACACTGAGATCCTCCAGTGTTTCACGTTTGCCCTTTAGCCTGCTGCTCCTTAGAAAGCTCCAGACTACAAAATGAGTGATCGCTATTCTTATGGACCTTTGCAGGACCACAAAGTCTCCTTTTACTGGTATGCTTCAAATGTCATGTTCTTCTGGCTAAGGCATGATAAAATGGTCCACAACTCAGAAAGAAATAGTTCTTGCTGTTCAAGTACCCAGTGACCACAGAAGTAAATGGCAGAAGGTGTGAGAGATACAAGTACATGATGATGAGAACAGGCAATCTTTAAATGGAAAAGGACATATTTTTTTTTCTTTTCTCTTTTTTTTTTTTTTGGTCTAAAACAGACTGGTTATTTTTCAAATGCCCAAATTAAGTTATCCCACTTTTCAACTTATTGGTCCGTTCTTTTCTTTACCAGACCATCCTGTCTGCTTAGATGAAAAGTTCAATTAACTACCAGCCATCTCCCAACATCATTCATGCAGTACCATACACCTCATATGATACTAGTAGCAATATCCACAACAGAAATACATAGATACATGTGTGCAACTCATTGCAACTGCACACAGTCGCACCCTTTTCTTTTACTTGATGATACAAACTTATTTTGGGGACAGATTTGTATTTGTTCTAACTACTCCAAAACATAATCAGCGATTTCAGGAATGACAAGGATATTGAAAAACCCAAATAACACTGCCATGCATCTTCATGTGACTGTTTCATTACAAGCCAGTAATGGACCAAATATAGCCTGTTTACTTTGCTGTACAGAATCTAAAATAACCACAAAGAACAGCAAATGTCAAGAGTTACTGTTATTACCATACATAAAGTGCAGAACAAAATTATTTCCCATCAGTTCTGGTATGAAGAAAGCATGATTCTAGGACTATAGCTTTCATGATGAACAGCATCACTGAAATTAAAAGCAATTCAAAGTAGAACCATCTAGTAGAACACTAAAGAGAGAGCAAAAAGGTCTGCTGTAGCAACACGGAACAGCAGACCATATAGAATGGCTGAGGAGAACATGTTTTAGTCTTAATGTTGCAGAAGGTGGTTAAAACAAATTAAAAACTTATATCCTCTTCTTTGTAGCTTATGCAAGATCTGAGAACATCTTGAGTTCCTTATTAGCTGCAGTAAAAACGCAGCTAATAAAAGGACGCAGAAAATTACTAACACGAGTTTGAAACTTTTTCACATTGTAGGATTCAAGTCCCATCTGTTATTTCATTGATCCAAAAAAACTCCATAACACCACTATGGTAACCTCCTAGTTTTTTAATATATGTGTTTGTATAGCTTAACATATACTGTGGTTATAACCTTTTATGCAGTCATATCTGTAACGTACATTGTGGACACTAATGCAACATATTCTTACATGTAGGGCAGGGAAGCATTCGTCATTTTATATATGATAAATTTTGATTCAGAAGGACATGTCGAATACACACAGACAGAAAATGAGGACAGCCCATGTGAGGCCACTCAATTGCCTGACCCAAGCACTCTTGCCACTCTTGGCCTTGGAAGAGACATTGTAGTGAGCAGTAGGGCTACCAGTGGTCACAGAGAGCACTCGGGAACTGTTGGAGGCACATATCAGTTCTGAAACACTTTGTGAACACGTTCTTCCATTCAGATTCCATCCTCTTGGTGTGGTTTTATCACACAGCACTGTAACGATTCATTATGCTATAAATTATTTCAAGACCAAAGACTAGGGCTGTGCATTGAAATGCACAGGGCAACCATGAAAATCTCAAAATCTGTCAACAAATGAAGCTCATTTAGAAGAAATTGAATACAAAGGGCAGCTATGAAACCACACAGTGTAGAGCAGCAGGGAATTGGTGCTATGGCATGAACTTGAAAGTAACTGTCAATTTAGCATTTCTCATGATTGAAAGCCATACAAACCCAGGGGTCTCGAGGCCAAACAGAGCTGTCTGCCTAGGATGGGAATCCAACCCGGCCACGTTGTTAGCAGGTTGAGTCTGCAGCTCACTAGCAAAAGTTTAGAGTCACCAACACGTTACGTCTGCTCAGGGAAGGGAATGAATTACTGTACAGATTATGTCATCTCTCTTTTCCACACAACCGCAGGTTTTGCTCAGCTAGATAGCTAACTAACAAAGGAAGCCAGTGGGAAAATCAAAAACTAGAAAATCAATTTAAGTGGAACATAGTAAAATACTCTCAAAATAGGCATTAAAATTGTCATTTTCCCCATCTACATGACTGGGAAAGAATCACTTTCCACCTGCCTCTATGATTAAGAGGGGGATGATGGCATCATTCAGAAAATATAGCCAGAGACATTCAGTGCTATTGTAAAGTCAGTGTCTCTGCCCATTTATTTTTCTTACCACACAGATATGAAGTTCTAGGTGGTTTGGCTGCCTGCTTAGGTGACCCAAAAGAACTTATAAAAGTTATCAAGAAGTCACATTTAATATACTGGCATTGCTATACTGCTGTTAATCTAATTGATTCTGTAACTCTACGTTATCTGAACATAAACTAGCAGAAATGCATGGTATTTTTAAAGCAAAGCCATCAGTCCCTTCTCCTTTGCTAGAACAAATTCGGCCACTTCTCAAACTAACAACAGGCCAAGACAGATCCAAACTCTTTGAAGATATTGATTCATGCCCTACCGCCTCAAGGACTTTTTTCCTTGTAACAGCCTTCAATAAAACTTGCACCAATTTTTTTTCTGTAATGCAAACTGTCAAGTTCTGGATTGCAAGCGCTCAGTTTCCCACATTTCGTTCACTTTATTGTAGGCAAGGGGCTTTGTCCTACTGAAGCACGGCTGGGAATGCTTTGGTTGTCATTCTAATTCACTACCAGTTGCCAGAAGAGAACCACTGTTTTTCCAAAACAAAAGGTAAAAAATACTTTATAGTTTCTGCGTAAGCAGGTTAAAGTTAGACTATAAAAGTTTCACTGCAATGGCATCCATCTACACTAACAAAAGTACCACAGATTTGAATCTAAACCAACATTACACATGCACTGGTATTCTATTTAATATTCTTTTCATGGCATTTCTAAGTACATTTGATCTCTTTGATAGCTTCTTGGCAATACTTTTTCATTAGAGTCCTTACCTAAAAATCTTTTAATTTTTGTTTTAATACACATAAACTTATTGTAAAGCCAACTTAAATACTGCTAAAGCCACTTGGAATAAGAAACTCAAATGTACTAATCTCTACAAATTCTACCTTCTGAATACAAATTTTTGAATTGCAGATTGGGTGAAATAAAGATGACTAGGAGCACATGGGGATTCTTGGTCAGTAATGGAAAGTTACTTTTCCTCTTCCCTGGTAAAGATTTTACCTTAAACAAGTCAACAGGGATCTTCAGTCTGCACTTATTAATTAGGTTTGTTTAGATGTTCATTTCGCAGAAGAATCACAGGCTGTGAAAGAATAATCTTTGAGGATGAGTTCATTGGCAGTGTTTTGTTCAACAGTGAATTTTCTGGATCTCAAATCCAGAATTTTCATCACACACCTGTCACATGATGAAAATCTGTAAAAGCAGCAAATCATAGCATATCCCAGAAAATGCAAAGCTTAAGTGTGACAGATGCTTTATCCAGAAGATCTACTTCTGAAAAATTTGCTCTTCTGCAACCAGGAAAAAAAGTGAAGAAGCCAAGTTCCTGGAAAAACAAGATTGCATCCAAGTCATTGGACTATGATATGGCTCATTTTAAATTGCTTCCACTTAGCTTCACCCTTAGGTTTTGCTATGAGACACAACACTTTTTGATATTTGGTACCAATTGTCAATTCAAATTAGATTAAGCCAGAACAACAATGTCTGAGAGACCTTGTCTAGGAAGGCTTAGAAAAAACTATTACATGATATACTTGAAAAATAAATAATATTCTGCTGCTTTGGAGAAGCCCAGGATGGGAAGAGCAGAGCTGTCATCTGCTAGAACAGAGATAAATTACCACGGCTCTGTCAGAGAGCCCAGTATAAGACATTGTATTATGTATGGTCTCAGGATGTCTTAATATCTTCTTGCTCTCCTAGAAGCTTATAGCTCAGCCCAAATTCCACACACATAATTTTTCATCCTACATAACGAGGCGATTGTTGCATCATTGACAAATGCAGAATAAAAAATTCAGGCTTTGGTTATGAAATATGCTAACCAAGAATCAAAAATGATTAAACCCAAGCAACATGAGAGAATTGATTTACTTTGCATTCATGAAATGTTAAGTCATTTACATAGCAAGTGCAGAAACATCTCTAACAACTATGCTAACATCTTGCATTGAAAACCTCCAAACCTGTCCTTGTTCTCCCTACCCAGATGCTCTCTTGTGAAAAGAATCAAGGCTGGAGTCTAAGTACCGGCAGAAAGGAAAAGGTGAAGCGTGTGAAGGAGAAAATAAGACCAGACATCACACAACATCAGTAGTTTAACAGACAAAGAACATTGTTGTTGCATAATGATCTATGAGTAATATCTGTTTGCTAAATAAACTCAAGACTTAGAAAAATATCTCTTTGTCGATTTAATGATTTCCACTGTTGTGAAGAACTAGAGCTTAATGTTAGAAGATACTTGTATCTGACCATGCTGCTGGTAGGTTTTAAAGTTCCATAGAAAAAATAACACTAATATTCTTCAGTGTGATACGAAATCTTCCTTTCAGCAAAAGCAGCAAATGTCTTTCTGGGACACCCTCTGCCACAAAGCAACCCTATTTATATGCTGCCTTAAAAGCATTAGAAAGCTAATTTAGCTGCTGTACCTGTGACTCCAGCTGTGGCCAAACTTACAGTGCAGCAGTGCCCAGGGATGCTCTTGTGCCCTGGGCCACAAATGTCTATAATATTAAGCTGTTAGAAGGGTCCCTGGCACAATTTTGGCCTGTGCCAACTATCATTTTCCCATGCAATCCCAGGCACAGTTTGAGTGTTGGCACCGTTTCCAGTCCTATGGGAATGTTTTGTAGGTTAAGAGACTTTTAATGGTACGGATGTGGGTCATTCTGTACCAGCTGGCCTCGGTGCCTAAAACATTCACAGGCACATTTACTAGCACAGAGGTTACCTCTAATACAATATTAATTGCAAAGTAAACACTGTTTGTTGTGGTTTCTTTTTTTCCTTTTTTTTTTCCCTACAAAAGTTCTTGAGACGCTTCGCAACACTGAAAACTAATAAATTTTTAAAAATAATTCCTGAGTTTGTTCAATGACAGCCATTTCCAGTATTTATCTCTTGGAGTGTCCTAGAAATTCAAGCTAAATAAACAAAAGCTTGTATCATTCAAAGTGTTCTGATAAATAGCTGCTGAAAACTTCAATGCTTCTGATTCAGAGAGCTTACAGAAGCAAAGGCATTTATATTCTGAAACTACATTTGTAAATTGTTCAAGCATCGTACCATGACAACAATCTTATAGGATAAAATAATCTTTAATAACAGGGAGAGTAAGTCTATATTCATGCTTCTTGCTTCTAACAAGCATCAAAGCTGACTGTCCATGTGACTCACTAACAGTCTCTAAGTACTAGATTTAGAGCTGTAATGCTGCAAACCCTTACATACGTGAGCAACTTGGCACAGACGAGCTGCCTCACATAACTACTTCTTACCAGTTTCCTGTGTCCCAGTCCTTCATGATACTCTTTATAGACATATCTTACATCTTAATAGACCCTATTATTCTCAGTAGTGCCTCCTGTAGAAATCTGCCCAGGAGCAATTTGCAGGATCACAGCATATTCTGCCATATTAAACTGAGTAAAATGATTCTAGATGGAAAGAATTTCCAAATCCCGAATTCTCTGGGTGGACTGCACACAGAGCTCCAGAGAATAATGAAGGAATACCTCTGAGCATGCATAAGCAACACAGACAATAGGTATGTGGACAAACACCATGAGAATGGTAAAAGTCATTAGGTTTGCTTTAGGTTGGTAAGCAGTCACAGAGGAGTGACGTGATGTGTACTAAATCACTCGGTGGCTTCGGCAGAACCTGAATCCCTTGCGAGTATCCTGTCCTGGGTCACGCTGTTCCCCAGGGCAGCTGCCTCCCTCCTTAGCCCCCTCCTTCGGGATGCATCATCTCCTCTTGACCAAAGCCCAAATGCAAAACTGGGTTCAACCTTGTCTGAAATGGGATCTACATTTCCCCTCAGCTAAATTTCAGAATCTGGAAACTAGGCTACTGCAGGGCTTGCAGTAGCACTGTTGTTCCTGGAGAACAGAAACATCTCCTTACAATAGAGGCAGCTACAGAAAAATCAAATGGCTTTTTTGCAGCCTACCCATGAAAAGAATCAAACCACAGCAACAAAGAGAAGAACTTATTACCATGGTTATTGCTGCTATTTCTAGACAACGTGAATGGGCTTTTTAGGCTTTCATGAGAGAATTTACAGACTCTGGGGCAAGCACACTGTTAGTAATTGCAGTTGCATTCTGCCACTTGAGTATTTTTGGCAATTGAACTGTCAGAAACCATTTGATAGAAAAATGTCTCCACATCATTAGTGCCAGCAAGGAGGATGTAACGTGCCAAAGTATGAAGCGCAAAGTACTTCTGCTTTTACAAGTTAATCTGCAGCTCACTGATTTCAAACCCCAACCCCCTTTCTGCCCCTTTGCAGGACTAAACTTTGAGGTTGCCACATGTGCTACCAGGTCCTTCAAGGGAGTTTTTGTTTTCACACAGCAAGTATCAGAGTTCTTTATTCAAATCCGATTGCTGTCTTACTTGCCCCGCACCAAAAAAAGTACAATATTTCTTATATGCCCCAGCCTTTCTCAGCAGATTACTGTAGTCTCTTGTCTCTCCTGTTCAGACCTCTTCCTATCTCTAACAAAACATTTCGTTTTTCAAAACTGTGGCTCTCAGAAAAGCCAATCGGAGCTGCAGGATGTTCAACACTTTTTTTAGTAATTTAATTTTCAAACGAGGCTCTGGAAACACTCTGGAATATTCTAGTCTGCAAAATGAGAAACAAAGTAAAATCAGATGAATTTTATAGTCCTCCAGGATTCTTTGCAGATTTCGGTGTTTGTCCTTTTACTTATTAAAGCAAATTATTTACTATTTCTTTTTTAACTTAAAACACAGTAATTCCAACCTTCTGAAGTTTCTTCAACTTGAACATTCAAGATGCTCCTCAGCAGCTCAGAACCAGCTCTTTTCAATTTAAAAGCTTCTAATTGCACTGGAACCATAAGCACATTTGTCAAGATTTATGAATCAACAGATCTCCACTCGAGTAACTGGTTCTAATCACAAAGAAACCGCCCATCTTCATTTTACATACTGTTCAGTCCTTTCACCTCAGTCTTGCTTAATTTCTCATTTGCCATGTAGCTTGTGGACTAACAACAATTTTCTTTTAATGCGTGTGTGCATTCAGCAGTGAATTGTTGGAGTTGTAATCAACAAGAAACACATCCATTTCCATGTTTAGTCTTGTAATGTTGCAGATGGGGAAAATAGGTGTTTCAGTAGGTTGCTTATGCTACCAGCTACTCATATTTTGTCTAATGAAAATCATGCAAGGGAAAATAGCAATTTTGTCCACTTAAAGTGCATATATTATTTAATTAATTCTACATTAAATAAAGTACCACTAAACCTTTGAATAAGGTAGTCAAAACAACGGCTGGTTTTTCACCTGTACACCCTAGAAATTTCAGAAAGCAAGTGATACTAATACAAATGAAAAGATAAGCAAGATTTAAATACTTCCAAGAAAGGAGATCTATCCACTGGTGATTACACCTGCCACTGAATTGCATATTACAACTTCCATCTATTTTCTGCTGACAGTGATTGAACACAAGGTCTCTGGCAGTAAGTTTCTAAGCCAAGGCACTTGAGCAGTTCATTTAAATATATTTTAAATGAAAATTTTTATACTGTCTTTATTGATCACTGAGGATAATCCACAGTTCCTCCAAAGGAAAGATGCTGTCTTATTGCCAGTGGGATGAACAATCTCTACTCTTACCTTATCAGAGGATAATTTTTGCTAGAGGAACTGGATAAGTGAAGCAGGACACCTAGATTTGATAGTCAGTTCTGCCTCAGACTTCTTGTATGCCATTAATCTCCTTCGGCTTTAGTAAAATGGAGATAATACTACTTCCTCCAGATTCTGCCTGTCTGAGCTGGTGAGCTTTCAGAGGCAGATCCGCTCCCTACTGATGCACCGTGTGTTGGACATAGTTGTGCTTCAGCCCTCCTGGGCGGTGAAGCTTGGCCAGGAAAGGCTGAGGTGCCTCCTCCACCACTAACAGCCAGTTCCCCAGCCCCACTCCTGCCTAAAAATGAAGGTATATTTGCTTTTAACAAAGAAAAAACTTCATCTGTAAACTCCAAGGTAAGAAATGCTGCTGATTTTGCCTGGTCATCATTGAAGCGTACGCCTGCACTCATTAGGTTGTGTGGTCGGAGGGGAGTGCAGCACCTCGCTGAGAGTTTAAAGCAGCATAAACTTAAGTGAAATCAAATATACAAATAAGCTACAAGGATGGTTAAGCACTTAAGAGTGTATCTAAAAACATGCAACACAGACATACAATTCATGTGTACATGGATACAATTAAGATTGGGTACTGGAAAGCTAAAAAGACAAAATTAAAATGTAGAGTGCTAACTGAAAACTCTACCAAGATTATATTTTAAGCAGCAGTGGATTGAATCAAAATACATAATTCACAGTTTCTTCCTAATCCATTTCAAAGTGAAATATTAATCAACAGAATTATTGCATTCCACCATTTATTTCTATATCTCAGAAAAAAATACACGTTATACCTCTCTCCTTTATTGCTTTGCAGAGCTGTAGGGCTCAAAAGCGCTCGTTGCCAGCTTACAGACTTTGCTTAGGCCTGTGCTAAGCACCTTCAAAACCAGACTGTAAATCACCCTGAGTTTGAAACTGGAATAGAAATGAATTTGCCTATAAAAGCTGAGTATTTTCTGTACATTTCAGACTTTAAACAGCAAGTTAGGATGTTGCACTGGTATTTTTCAAACTCAAATGAGATTATGTCTTTGTTATGAAATTTGATCTTTTCCCAACTTGAATATGTTAACTCAAAGGCCAATATATGCAAATTAGTTCAGGCTAAATTTTAGGCTTCTTTCTCATCCTTAAAAACCTCTCTTAATTCACTTGTAAACAGCAGAGCCCAGCATCATCCCTAGGGTTGTATTTTGAGTTAGTTACCTTGGAAAATGTACAGCCAAACAGTGCTGGACATAGAGGGCAGCACGTGACTTAAAATCAGGATTACCATGCCAGGGGCTCCCACTGAAATTCTCTTCTTTAAGGTCTATGTTTCATACCTGACCATTTCTAAACATTTTCAAAACATTCAAAACTTTTAAAAATCTTTACAGAAATTCAAACTATCAAATTACAATTAAGCCCCTGTAAAATCCACCAAATTCTTTTTCATTGTATGCTCATCGTAAGATGCATAGTGATCATCAAGTTACACTTCACATAGTCCTGAGAGAAGAAAAAATTGCCAGATCTTTTCAATGAATTTATTGAGTTCTCCAGACCGACACACAGTCAAATTCTTTCTTTTGTCAAAATAAGATATGTTATTTGCTGTTACCAACCTCCAGAAAATGATGGGTGAGACAGAATTGCTACTGTTCTACACTTGCAGATCACATGCAGGGCTAAAGTTGTGCAACCCTAGACATGCTTGAAAGATAAACTGCAATTTTTAATGTACTGCCATCAGGTTTTCGCTGAATACCCTCCTCAGACTCTGGAAACAAATGACTCTTTGTTTGGAAGCCTTGTGATCAATTGGGATGGCTGTTCTGTGGCTATTTCAGCTACACTGGCTGTGTGCTTTGCTGAGTACATGGCTTTGAAGAAAAGACATCTGTAACTAAGGAGAAATAGCTGATTAAGTGCCCTCTCCCAAACTAGCGTGCCATTATTTATCTTGATAAACAGCCTCTCCAAGGAGGGAGAAACAAGCCAGCCGTGCTTCCAGCGCACAGCTCCCGCAGGGCTGGGCTCAGCGCCGCGCCTGCACCTCTGGACCCTGCTCCCGGCTGCCATCTCATCCTGCTCCTCACCCACAGCCCCTGACAATGAAGCCAAGAGTTGACACAGCCCATGGTGTCAGACCACTGCTGTGCATCCTGTCACCATAGCTAGGTGTGAGAAGAGGGGCTACAAATTGCCCAAACTACATCAGCAGGCCAAACACAATTAAGACAAAGTCCAAAACCTGATGAATGCAAACAGCTTCTGTGAAAAGGTAATTTCTGCATCTCAGCTGTGTTTTTCTGGCCAGACACCTGGAAACTCTTCTCTAAGGGGCGCACAGCTGCCACCAGTGGGACTGGCTAACGTTTCTGGCAGCACTGGTGGGAGAGAAAACGAACCACAGGCAATGGTCCAAGAAACCTCTGCCAGCACTACCCTCCCTCACCAGTCTTGTGCTGGTGCTTTCCCCAACCTTGGGGCAAGACACAACCAAGCACACGTACACAGGTGCAGACCAGTGGCACCACCTCAGGCCCATGGCATCTCTATCTCTCCACCATCAGATACTCTGTTAAAACGGAAGGGACCCCACCCAAAAGAAGATTGCTCAAAAAACATTGGATCTGCCTTTCTTACGCTTTTCAGGTCTCAGTTTCTGCCTCTTTCTGAATCAGATATCTTTTGGAGAAACCATTTGTGCCCTGCTGCCCACAGGCGTTACAGAGGGTCGTGGCAACGTGGAGGGATGATCTGCACAAGCCTGGCCATGGCACGACACTCCCTGCTGTGGCATGAAGGACAGCAGTCACTGGGAAGGTGTCTTTCATACCCTGTCATGTCTAAACCACAGTAATTAGGCAGAGCTGCAGCCCACAGGGAGCAGACCCCTAAGTATTCCCTATGTGGGGCATAAAAGGTATCTTTTGCCATTTTCAGCCATCCACGAGGATGAGCTACACTCTGGGCTCTGCTTAGGGACCACTGTGTCCAGCACAGCAGAAGACCGTGAACGATACTTATTTAATGACATCTTCTTCTTCCTCCCAGTTATTTATCTTGTCAGACTTGAGGCCAATTACTAAGAAAACCTTTGACGTGACAAATGTGCCATAGACTCTGTCACTCCTTCAAGTAGAGCTAGAAGTAGCGAACTAGCATGCGAGGACAGAGCATTCGGCAGGAAAAAGCAGCCTCTGCTCTTGGCTCTGCGCTGTCAAGAACAGCAGCCAAACAGTGCAGGCTCGCTCGGTAAAAATCACATTACAGCAGTCGGTTTCCAGACAGCCCACTAAAGCTAACTTGAGCTAATAGAGAAACTAACTCTTTTAATGACTAATTAAATTCAAAGCTGAACTGCTGAGCAAAGAGTCCTGCTTTGGTTCATGTGAAACCACCAGAAAAACCAGTAAGTCCCAATATATTCCAGTACCTCAAGTGTAAACTGTAATGTTATGCCTTCAAGAACAAGGTGTGAGAAGACAAGTGTTAACAGAAGTAACTGGATTTAACTTCCCACGCTGTCCTCTGCAAGTGACAGCAAATGAGGTTACCAAAAGCTGCATATCCAGACAGCTACCACAGCTCAGCTGCTGAGCCACAGTCACAAATTTAAGACTAGTATCAAGTCAGCCAGATGACACCCACCACTAAATGTTTACCCCCAGCATAGAAGAAAGCAAGCTATAGTACTTTTTGGAAATTAAGACTAATGTTACGCCCAACAGAAGGAGCATGGGGACAGAGGTGAGTGCTTTAGAGAAATCCCACGCTATACTGCTGGAAAACTATTTGCAAAACAATTTAAGCTTTTCCCTGCTTGTGTTCAGCACAAGCGAAGATGGCAGGACAAGGCTTCATATAACAGTCAAGTTGAACTGGCAGTGAGAGGTTCAGGTCTTGCTTTCCATCTCTCCCTCTTGCGTGGAAACGCAGCACTAGATCAGAGTTTTTGGTCCATACTCCATGTAGCTGTATGGTGTGGAAGAAAACCAGCTCACTGCTACTGAGCTCCTCTGCTAGGATTTATATTTCCACTCAAAAATTTTTAGGCATCCATAAATCAAGAGAGATTGGAAGAAAAAAAAACCCTGAATTAGACCAATCTTCCAGTGTTTATTAATTTAACTTCCAATTTCTCACCACTAGCCTAGTTCAGAGACTGCCATCAAAAACACCATTTCATTTATCTGTGTCTTGCTTCAGATTTTCTTAATGTACTTAACTACAATCTCTCACACACAGTGTGGTTTAGATAAATCCTGTAATCTAATCAATCAGCTAATTCCATTGCAAGCCAAAGAGGTGGGGGAGGGAAGGGGACAGTGAAGGGTGGTGTGTGGAGGGGGAAAGAAAATCCTAAAACTTTTCATTACACATTTCTCTCAAAAATAAATCACCACCTAATGGATTGCTAAATTCATGCACAAGTAAATTACCAGCAGATAATTAAGAATTAATAGCCTTCTGCGATCAGAGGTTGCTATTCATAATGAGCTGACTGAGAGATTATGAAAGAAGGCTTTTTCTATAAAATAAATCGAAATACAAATGCTTCTACACCACGCAGCATGTGAAAAACTAATAAAGAGTATCAGAAATGAAATCGCATTTACTCATTCTCTCCATGGTATATGAGAATTTTAAGTAAACTGTAGCCTTATTTCCATATTTGTTTGCACTGCAACATTACAACCGTGTTGTTGTTAGCCTCAGCCATGAACACTGAATGAATCTCTAATGCCAAAGAATGGCTTCACTGGTTTCTCATTATAAATCTCTCTTATCTCAGATATCCAAGATGAGTTTTTACATGGAAAGAAGCGTAAAGCCTACCTATACACATCATGCAAAATCCCATCTAATAGCTTTAAAGATAAACATGTAGATGCCCACAAAACACACAGCATAGCCAGTGCCATTTCATATGAAAAAGATTACAAAGCAGCTCGCTAATGCACCTCTAAAGCTAGTTGTGTCAGGGGACCTCTGCGGGCCAGGACCATAGATCAAGACCTTCACACGGCAATGCTGGTTAAGGGCTCCGGTACCCAGGCAGCTGTTCTGTGTCAGCAAATGCTGCTAACGCTGCCAAAACCTCTAGGAACTGCTTTTGCTCATCGACGTATGTTCAGCCAGGTACCGCATCTCAAGAAGTTATAGCCTCTTGGAAAACGCAAAATAAATCAGCTCATCTTAAACATTGTGTCTTTTACAGCAGTTTGGTACCGCTCCACACAGCCAGTTACGGGGTCAGACCCAGAGATCAGTAACTCTTTAAGAAGCACCAGTTTCATCCTCTGTGGACATGTGAACACAGCCTAAGGGTGGAAACATCAATCAGCCTAAGCTGATCCGGACAGCAGGGCTGCCAAAGGCATCAGTCCCTTTCCTTGCCCCCTTCCAGCTTCCTGTGGTCCTTCCTTGCCCCAGCACTTGCAACTGTGTGGGGATAGCAAAGCAGCGGTGCAAGAGGCAACAGCAATAAACCAAAGAGATTAATTCTCAGTACGATCAGGAAGCCAAACCCATTTTCTCTGTGGGCAAAAGAGAGGCAGGACTACCCCTTTTAAAACCACACTCAAACACAGCAGCACAGTCATGCTTTCTGGTGCCAACTTCCTCTAACACAAGACTGATCTAAAACAGCCTCAAAGAAACTTTCAGACACTACACTATTACATCAATTTATGT